>CM031244.1:638224841-638777495 GCA_018340775.1 Taxus wallichiana var. yunnanensis
TTGACACTTTGAATCCTAGCACTTCCTTCCTTATTGGTACTATGTCATGTCTTTATATACATGTATGATATTTTATAGGTTACTTGTTCACCATCTATATCTACTTCTTACAATATCTCTTCCTCCAAAATCCTTGTGCATGAAATTGTGTGGTTAAAACCCTAGTTTACTACACTAGAAATTAAATGGACATTAGATCAAAAATAAATTGGTGTGTGAGGTATTTTAAATTCCCTTTGTGGGTCAACTCCATTATTGATTTTAACCAAGTGTTGCACTACATTGCCTAAACAAGGAGCTCAAACTCTTGATATGAATTCAAAATGCTTTTGTATTGGATTAAAATGATCTTGTAAGAGCTTGGTTCACTTAAAAAATTTATTAGGGCCTACAACTAATGTCTAATCCTAATTCGGGGAAGTTTAGGACCACTTTACTAGAGATTTGGAGATGAAGATCAAGTATGCCTTGTTATTTCCAACTAGGAGCTTGATAATTTTCAAGTGATTAAATGATACTATGTGGTTTTATTATATACCTTTCTATGGGATATAATTTTTAATGTTAACCTAGAAAGGGGAACTATGGCATGCTAAAGAAATCTATTTTTGAGACAAATGACACTAGCGCCGAGAAATGAACAAGCATGAGGGTCTTCTATATAAATTAGATGGTAGTGTCAGGGAGGTATGATACTGAATAAATAAAATATTAGAGAGTTTGAGAGGAGATAAAATGTGTGTATAAGTGATAATACTAGTTCTACATATGTATGTGAAGATGAATGAGTGTACTTAATCTACATATGTATGCGAACATAAGCACAACGCATACGCATTTTGTCATAACACGTACATGTTTTGTCATAACGTGTACGCATTATGTTTTATTGGTTTTGTGATTCATGAAGATAAAATGCATATGCGTTTTGTAATAATATAAACAAAAAAACCCGAGCCCTTCCTCATTTTCATTTCTCCTAAATGTGCATTTGAGAGCAAAACCCCGTAGTCGCGGTCAGTATACAACAACTATCTCCCAAGATCATCTGAAAATCACCACAAATATTGGAATCGACAATGGTGCCATGGAGAAGAGGGAGAAGAGGTAAGGAAAATTGTTTTTCTCTAAGTTTCATTGAAATTTGGTAATTATATTATAGATTTTAATTAAATACATGGTTGTATTGTTACGCTTCTACCACAACCACATTAAAACCTTGCAAATCTTGCGAACCCTCCTAGCCCTCCTATAATTGTTAAACATTCCCCAGGTAGTCAAGAGGATTTAGTAGCCCATATAGTGGAAAATAAAATTGAAATTGAGGAATTAATTAAAACAATGAGGGATCCCCATTCTACAAACCCCCACCGTGCCTCACTTGCAAAGCCTATTTAAGGAATTATTGACTTAGGTTGACGTAGAAACGAATCAAATTGATTGTTGGACATTTTATACGAGAGCATTGTAGGGAATATCACATGAAACAAATTAACATATGCAAATGTAAAGAAAAAAATTACAAAAGACTGGATATGTGTATTATTCACTTACCCCATAACTAATTTGCCTATTCTGTTTTCATGCAAATGGTTTCCAATCCACTGGTTCAATAATGATCGATAAAGAATAATTTTTAGGACCGATGGTGGATGGTGTTTGATATTCCACCTTGCAATTGTTAGGAAATTAGTATTTCCATGGTTATTTACTTGTGTATTAAATTATGTTAGTAATTATCTGCTTATAGTTACAAAGCTAGTTAGTTCAATATATTGTTATAAACAATATATTTCATATATAGGTTTTCCTAATATAGGCAAATAGTTAAGTAATATTGTTATATATTGTAACAATGTTACGTAGTTAGTTTCCTACTTTATAGGAATATTATTCCTATATAATGTAACCAAGTGTGAAGAAATAAGATAGAAGAATATTATTGTGTTAAGCTCCTCCATTTCTTAGATTTGCATCGAGCAAATCGCTTCATGGAGTGTTAAAGCTATTTAAGGGCTTCTCCAAATTTTTGGTTGCCCCGGTAATGTGAGAATTAAGTGAGAAATTGATGTAGATTAGTTTTATAGAAGCACCTGTTCATTTCCAACGTAAGCCATATCAGTGCATTGATAAGATTATCCATACGAATCTTTATCATTGTTCTATTCCTTTGGTGATTCAAGATAGAGTCTTCTTCTCTGCCGTAGTGACATATATATCTAGTGCAGTCTATATTGTTTCAATGTAGATATTTCTGAAAGTGTGCTTATTGTTTCTTATTTCAATATCGATTCACACTCTCTGTTTGTAGAGGTCGTTGTGGTTCATTGGTCTCTGCATTGAAGTTCGACATCAGAAATCACATACAACCGTGACACGTTCATTGAAACAATGAGAGCTAAACTACAAAGAGCGAAGGGGCAAGGATAAATCTTGATAGCGATCAGATGCATTAAACTCGTTGCATGATTGTACATGGATAATGTTTGTTACATAATATTTTTAGTAAAATCACATGCACAAATCTATGCTCAAGCAAACTTGAACAAGACTAGCCAAAATTCTACATTTACATGCATTTCGTTGGAGAATGACTCATTCATCAACTTAGCATTTGGAAATGGGTGTTTGGGGTTTGTTGTCTACATCTCACGGCCTAGTCAAAAGACACGTCCCTTGGGGACCCTTCCATGAAAATCCATCCACACTGGCTTCACAAACAAATCAATGAGTGGACTGCAGCTAAGGACGCATTTGATATATCACCCAGTTTATATCAACACTTCTCCAAGCTTGAGATGGATGCATTAGATTTGATGCCATTGAATGGTCTTTGCAATTTCCCCAACTGCATTTTCTTCACAACCGTGTTGCATTAATCCTCCATTTCCACCTGGACATCTTCAATATTGTGAGTCTATTTTGTCTTTACCATGTCAAGAGTGGATTAAGTTTCATAGTTATGTTAATTTAGCATTGGTCAAAATATTATAAGTTCTTTCTTGTCAATTTAATAAAGTTTTAATGAGTCCTCATATGGTCATAGTAAATGCGTGTTGTTAATAAATAGATTATATATTTTGTTTTGATAGTGGGGACTCAGTCTTGTCATTATTAAATCAATTTTTCATTGAGGTTATATTGTGTTCATTATCATTAATTAAATCAAGAGTCTCTAGTGTGGATTATTACCTATCAAAATCAAGTCTTGTAATATATGTGTCAAAGTTACAAGTCTTGTAGTTATTTAGTTGTCATCATGATTCAAAACCAAGTGTCGTCTAGTTAAATTTGTGTCATTGTCGCCTTATCTACTCGTATTATTGGTGAGTGTCTCGTCAAAAATTCATTGTGAGTCAGAGTAAAAAATATGAAAAACAAAAATAAAATTCCTTATGGATGTATTTTTCGGTATTACTGACGTTCGGAAAATAAACAATTTCAAATTGTGGGGGAATAATAAACAATGTTAGAATCATTGAGCTTCATATCCAAATCCGGCTGAGTTAGCAACATCATTCAATGGAGGATGGAGGCAACAAAGGAAGGAGGTCAGATATCAACCTCTTGTCGGATCGAACGATGGGGCCACACTTCTGGTATGGTGGAATTTTTGTAGTGTGAATATTTGATGTTCAGTTATGCAGTGTTCTAGTTTCAGTTGTGTGGTGTGAATTTCAGTTCTTCAGATTTCCAATGTGGCATGAAAAATAAGAACAGATGATGTAAATTCCTATTCACTTGTGTGTATTCCTCTTGTAACCCCTTTTAGTAGAAACATTTTAGAATATTGATCAAAATGTATTGTAACAATCATGATGTGAAGGTTTTTGGTAAACCAGGAAAACTAATTTTGTAAGGTTTTTGGTAAACTTGTAAAACCAATTTTGTAAGGTTTTTGGTGAACTTGTAAAACCAATTGTGAAAGGTTATTGGTACACTTGCAAAACCAATTGGGTAAGGTTGTTGGTAGAAGCCAAAGAAAACCATTAGTTGAAGAAATGTTCATTGACACATGTACGAGTTTTTGCAAGCTCAATGTTGCACAGTTGAGGAGTTGATCATGAGCACACAGAGGTGACACGCTACAATAAAAGAACAATATATATTGTACCATGTAAATACTAAGGGGAGGGGATGTTAGGAAATTAGTATTTCCATGGTTATTTGCCATGTAGTAAATTATGTTAGTAATTATTTGCTTATAGTTACGAAGCTTAGTGAGTTCAATATATTGTTATAAACAATATATTTCATATATAGGTGTTGTCTAATATAGGTAAATATTTAAGTAATATTTTTATATATTGAACAATGTTACGTAGTTAGCTTCCTACTTTATAGGAATATTATTCCTATATAATGTAACCGAGTGTGCATAAATAAGATAGAAGAATATTATTGTGTTAAGCTCTTCCATTTATGAGATTCCACTATAATTTTTCGAAAATCTATTACGAGTTTATCCTCAACGAGATTCCAAACTATTTTTATTTCCATGAGTTTCAGGGCCGAGGAAAAGGCTCTGCACAAGATAGACCAGGTGCACAATGTGAAACTATTCAACATGGTAGAGTCCCCACACAAAATCCCTCTCATCCTGAGACTTTCCCTCCAAAGAATGAAGGAGACAAGAGAGACCGATAGAATGGATGTGCTTGGGCTATCGATACCCTTATCCGAGATATGATGAAGATTTTGATACAAATGTTCATGGAGTAGATAAAGTATTCCTCCAGGTAGTAGTAGCATGAGGCCACATCTTTGCACATCATGTGGTAGCATATGCTTGGGACCCGATGAGGATGATACTTTCATGCATACTGGTGTTGGTGGAGTTGTCGTTGGTGGTACACATGATAATGTGGCTATGTATGACACCTTTTTGAGTGATACATTTGGATTCCAGACATCAACTACACCTTCGCAGGTATTTGTTATTTTTTATTATGTACGTTAAAAATGATCCGAGTACTTTATTTACCTATATATGTTAAAAAAGAAACAACAAACCAATAACCAACAAGTTGAAAACTCGGGAGCTAGTAGAATGTATGTCTTTTGACATATTTGGACCAATTTTTCTGCATATGAGATCTCTTTAGATTCCTAAAATAAGTTATTTGGAAGTAAGAACTAATATGTCTGTAATTATTTGTATTTGAGGTCTTCAATTTGAGTGTTCTTTGTTGGAGTTGAAGTGTCTCATGAATAAACAAAGATAAACATTTTTGGTCTTCATATCGAATGAGGCTCCTTAAAGATCCATTGGAATCTCTAGAAAAGACAATGGTATCTTCCACGAATTTCATAGTAGATGGGACACTTGAATATAAAATTTTCTTCACTTTCGCTCTAGAAAACACAACTGACATATACACTCATGTTGTGGGAGGCTATGATCAGATTCCATCCAAAGCGGGTGAGAGAAAATGTGAAACTGAGCTAAAGGGATCCTCAAGCATGAAGGCAACGACTTCTTCATGTATTCAGGAATTTTATTTTGATCTTCATGGAAGCAGGAATAAAATTGAAAATAGTGAAGAAGTTTTGGTTTCAAAGGCTCTTTTGGAGAAAACCATGTAGCTTTCAAATAAGATTTGGTGATTTCTTCATGTATACCCATGTTAACCTCATGTTTAGTGAGTTGAGGAGCATTAATGGAAAACCCAAGAGGAGGAATTCTTTCTATATCAATATTCAGCTCCTGAAGGAGAGTTATAACTCTTGCATACCAACAAGATTTGCATCCTTTTTGACAAGTTATATAGAATATTGGAGTGCCAAATATGTATATCTAGTCTGATTAAAAAAATAATTTTCCATGCATCGAAGCTTATGCAACATAGTGATAAAATTGAAAATTAAAGTGATAAAGAGTGGACATACCCCAAACTCTGCAAGAATAATTGAGTGAGGAACTATTCTTTTGGCTCAAATATTCTTTAATAACATGGAAATGAAAACTCTTTCCATATGGTTGAAATCATTATGTCTCAAATATGAACCCCAAACATCACATCCATATAATAGTGTTGGTGTAACCAATGTATGAAAAATTCAAATCTTTGTCATAATATCTTGAAATTGAACCTGAAAACATTGTCTTTCCAAGGTTGTCAAAGTTGCATACCCTCTGCTTAGTCTTCCTTCTATTTCTGGAACAAAGCTAAAAGGTTTTCTAGAGAAAACCACACCCAAGTAGGTGTAGGAATACACCACTCAATCTGCTTTTCCTTTGTATATCAAATTCATTGCAGATGCTACTTTCTTGGTTTTATTAAATGTCGTGATTTTTGTCTTTGCAAGATTTACTTTGAGGCCTTTCTTGTCAAAAAATCACTCAATGCATCAAGATTATTTTGAAGTCTTGTAATTCAATTTGAAGTTAAAATAATGTCATATGCAAACAATAAAATAGCAACGTAGATCCCAAATAGGCTACAACCATTCATGCTACCTGAGGATGTGGAGATAAGATCATTTAATTCATCAATATAGAGCCCAAAAATTTTAGGCGAGAGTGGATAACCTTGTTTCACACCTATGGTACTATATATGTTATAAGTAGTTCCCATTTTGGTATGAATATGCCCAAAACATTTCTCATACAAAGTCATGACAAGAGAAATTACCATGTCAGGAAGACCCAACTCTTCAAGCCTCTGGATCAAAAGATGCCTTGGTACTGTATCAAATGCCTTTCGAAAGTCTAAAAAAACAATATACCTTCTTGTTAGCCTTTTCTTCCTCTATAATGGAAACTAGAGCGAAAATGTGATCATTTTTTCAGTGATTCCTTCTAAATCCTACTTAACCTTTTGCTCTTATCCATTTTTTTCTTTCCATTGTGAGATATAATCATCAAACACAGTAGAAAAAGTGTAGCCATAATATGCCCAATCATGAGGGTGTGATAGTTCTCAGGTTTAAGAGAATCTCCATATTTGAAGATGGGGTGTATAATATGAGATGACCAAGTGGGGGAAGACCATAAGGAACAATAAAATTAAAAATATTAGAGATATGTATATCAAGAACAATCGGGATATGATGGAAGAACCAAATCTTCCTAAACCTATTTACGTGAGTTTGGTCAACAACCAAACAAATCACTTACAAATTATAATGGAGCACTAATAATTTCCTAACATTAGGAGTGCCAATACAAATAAGATTTTTCACTCCTATGTAACCCACCCTTGCACCTTATATTTTCTATGAGATGTCTCTAGATATTCTAGAATATCATAGGGTATAAAACATAGTGAAAAACATTCATAAATGTAAACTAGTCTCACACACAAAGGGGTCATCTCCCAAAGCACAAGTAAATCCAATTTTCTGCAACCTTGTTGTATAATTCACATACTTGGTATCAAAATCATGGCCATAGTAGACTATGGTAAATTATGATAGATTGAAGGAATAATTTCTCAAGGAATTTGATATTCTAGAGTTTGAGTTGTAGAGAATCTCTCGCCTAAAGGACATTTGAAAGGAGTTGATAGAAACTGTGTGTACATACGATGCATGTTTCAAAAGATTTATTTCAAATCTATCATATGAGATCCATCATGTTCATCATGTTGATGGTTTATTTGGAGGATTTATAATGTTTTTATGGTGTTCCTCTCCCGAGAATACTTTCAAATACCCTAGAGGCTCACTATAGTTTGTCTTATGTGAAGAAGTAATGAGAATCATTTATAATAGAGTAAGCTTATTCATGAAATCAAAAATCACGTCAATGGCTACCCAATGGAGAAGTTAACTACTAACAATGCTAGAGAATTATGTAACATTATTTGGTGTATATAATGCAAAGTTAAAGGACACATAGAGCCCAAATAACCCCGATGAATAATCCACCTTTTCTTAAGGCATGTGAGATTTGTAAGGAGGACTATGATGTAAGGAACTATCCTCTACTTCAACATACTATCTAGAACAAGGTATCTCTCCAATATAAGATATGTAATGTTCATATACAAAATAATAATTATTGCTTTGATATATAACATATCAATGAGGCCCTAACCCTTGATCCGAGATAGAAACAATCAATAAGATCATGGTGGGAATGTAAAAGACTATGGCGGCCACAGAGGAGGAATATTTCCTCCATATACTTGTTATAAATATGGGTCCCTAAATTACTATATCATCTTGACTATCCTACTTTCCTAACATGCACATTTTTCCATGGGAACACAAGGCAAAATATTGTCCAGATATGTATGTAGTAATGAAATAAAAGAGCAAGAATGATGTGGGTATGATCAAGATCATGTACTCAACAAAAATGACTAGAAAGGAAATCTTGGAACACCAAACACCAATCGAAGTCCCAAGGTGAATATAATTATAATAGGATATTTTTATGCACTCAAGCCTCTAAGAAACCCTTTGAAACAACCAGGATACCCTAATGGAAGACAAAAAAATATGTTAGGCTAGTTATGGAACTACATGGAGAAATTTATTTCCTAAAAGAAGACACGAGAACATAAAATCAAACAAGAGGAATTTCATATTTTTAAGGGTCTAAAAAGGAAAATTATATGATATTTGTATATTCCTAAACATAGAGGGAGCCATAAATTTAATTGGGAAATGGATTTCAATAGGTCAAGGAATTTGCACTTGTAAAACACCTTGGTCACATGCATAACAAAAAGATAAAGGACACATAACATGAGGAACATCATAGGAGATTTTGATCAATGTTGTTATAGATGAATGGTTGATCAATGACATATTTATTGATAAGGGTAAAGATTTTAAAATTATTACTCTTGACACAAAATAATATGGGGTTACTTTTACTTCATACATATCCCCACATTTTATTTATGGAAAACAAGACTCATACATTTCCCATAATAGTACTAAATAATGTCATCATTAGCATCATGAGGGAAAGGTTCAAGGGAGGATTTGAAGTTATAGATTTTTTCAAGGAAGACAACTTTCCATATTTCTTTGGTAGACCTTGGTGATACACCAATAATGTAGACCTACACTTGAAGAAGAAATATACTAGTTTTAGAATGATTCCCAATGTTTGTTCAATCCAATGGATATTATTTAAGGACCACCCTATGTTGAGCCTATGAATGATGGAAAAGACATAAATTAGATTTAAAACATTAAAAAAATATTTTAGGGCATTTTGATGTAAATCCTGAAGGACTACAATGTTGGGATGTTGTGCACTCAATGTTAAACACAAAACTTTGTACTCGTGAGAATTGGAAACATGGTTCTTATGACCTAATTAGCTAATATTATGAAGCTTTCAACTCATACAAGCAGCATGTACCCAATGTAAAACAAAATTAAAGAATGAATTATGCAATGCTCCTTGGAAAATAAAAATTATCTCCTTTTCCAAAGTACCAAAGTGGAGGAAGCACAACCTTTCCTTGAAGAGATGGAGAATATGTCATTGGAGAAGGTGAACATCAACACAATGATGTGTTCTCTATGGGGATTTTAGTTCACTAATGGGTAAATCAGTGCCCTATGATAACTACATGAGATCAAATTCAAAAAAATTATGTGTTAGATTTAAGAATTCTAACCATACACAATTTTTCCAAGTTATAGTTGAGTAACTAAGGTAGAAGACCATTTGGTGTAGTGTGAAGTAACTTGGGAAGATTGCCTCTTTTCTTTACCAACCTCTTTAGTGATTCATGATTTTGTATAAAATTTGTATGCTTGGGTACATGTTTGGTATATACATTTTGAATTGTGTAGAGAAATATCGATCCAAAGTACTTGAAAGATAATCTTGTGCATACTTTTACTTTTACATCCACATGCTAAAACTACACCAATCCCTAAAGTGGATTGGAGTGCGATATTTGGAGATGATGTTATTTATGAAGAACACATGCTTGCATTTCAAAAAGAGAAAGGAATGGATTTTCCTAAGACATTTGAGGAATGCAACATGAACAATGATTATAGTGAGGAAGATGAAGAAATATGGATGGACATAAATATGTTGCACAAAGGAAAAGTAAACATGGTTTTTATTTGGAAGAAGATCACATCACAAATCATCTCAATATTGAAACATATATTGGCTCACACAAGTTAATTGAAAAAAGGTAATCCTGAAAAGAGACATATAGTGAGCCACTCAAATCATTCAAAGTTAACATTGGCTTAGAAGATGATCCCAAGGTAGATACTATTGATGATTACTAGTTTGAAGTAGAGATGGAAAATATCATATAGCTATTTTGAGAATAGAAAGATATGTTTTTGTGCATCTATAATGAAATGAAATTCGTGCCCCCTTTATTGAGGAAAGTGTACATCAAGATAATTGATGGAGTTAAGCCTTTGCACAAGAGACCATATAGGATGAACCCAAATCTGCATGCCAAACTACGGAGGACATTGAAACACGTTGTTTGCAAGAGCAATAAAACCTATTAATAAATACAAATGGGTAAGTGATATTATAATAAGTATTAGGAAATAAGGTGCATTTAAATCTATGTATAGTATAGAAAACTAAACATAGTATGTGTTGTTTATCCTTTCCCAATTCCTTTGATGGAGGATATTTTGGAAGGAGTGATAGGGAATGATCTCTACACATTCATGGATTATTTCTCTAGATATAATCAAGTCCAATCATGAGATGATGATAAACATATGATAATTTTCCACAAAGTGGGGATCCTTTACTTACACCATCATGTCCTTCGGATGAAGAACATGCCTATTTTATTCTCACACATTGTAGTTGCCACCTTTAAATAATTCATTTTAAAGTTCCTTCATATATATCTACATTAATGGATTTTCTACGATCTTATAAAATACCATTATAAATGTTTGTGCTTAATATTTTATTTTTAGACTATTTTGGTCTTATAATAGACCAATGTAATTGTTTATGCTTAATTTTGAGCACTATCAACAACTACAAACATCCTTGAAATTGAAAAATGAGTCTTCATGAATATTTTTGTACCTTACTTTGTCACATCATCTATAAGGATGGCCTTTTGGTTGATCTTGGAAATATTGTGTTTATTCTTTAGCTTGAGGTTCCACATACTCAAATGGATGTCTACACCTTTCTTGGATTATGTGGATAATAAAGAAATGTTATACTTGGGTATGTAAATAGTATCACACCTCTAGATAATATTGCTAAAAATGAAGGTAGTTTTGAATGGACGAATGTGTAGTAAAGAAGGCCTTAAAATAAATTATTAAGTGTACCAATATTGTAATTCCCTAACTAAAAACACCTTTTCATATACACATTGATGCATCTAACATGGTAGTTTGTGTAATTCTAGAAACAACCTAGAAAATACAACATGTACCATCCCATATTCTTTTCTAGTAGAAAGGTGAACCAAAAGAGAATAAATAAACCACAACCAAGTATGATGAAATTTCAATGGTGTATGTAGTGTAAGCATTTTGATAGTACTTATTTCCAGCCCCATGTGTTCTCTACAAGAATCATGTGGCATTTATCTAGAAAATAAGGTTGTTTTAAATGGGATCATATGCCATTGGAGTATCATCTTCTAGAAATTCCAATTCTTTATTGTGGTAAAGTGTAACAAGAGCTATTCTAGACCAATTCATCTCTCACACATTAAAAACGGTAAAGAGGAACAAGATATTGAAGGAGGCATATTAGATGTTAAAAATAGAATTTGAAGTGTGATCGAAAAACTAAATGACATATAAATATTCCTATAGCTTGGAATTACATCGAGAATTATAACACCCAACAAAATAAGTAGTTATTAGTGTGTGTAACCCCATTTCAGCTCATAGGTGGGATATTGTACAAAATGGACTAGAATTAAATATTGTGTAGATATGTCATGGAGCACAAATAACTATATATCACGAGGGAAGAACATGAATGTGTCATTATGTAGGGGGAATAATTGAAAGAAAAATCATTATGGCTGGATTATGGTGGAAAAATATTTTCCAATATACCAAAGGCTACACTCAAGGGTTCAACTATTTCTAGTGCATGAGAAAACCAAATATGCATGATGAAATTATCTTCCACCCATTTATTACACAAGAACCATATGAGAAATGGGCCATTGGTTTTTTTGGTCCTATTTCCCTAGCTATATGGTAGATAAATGGGTAATATATCATTACAAAAATTAATACCTAACTTGAAGGGATGAGGTCACACCCAGTAAGGATTGTGCAACTATAATTTCTACAACTTTCATCTAAGAGAAAATCATAAGATAGTATGGATCCCCCTTAATTTGACTATTAATAGCGTAACTCATTTCCTAAATGAAATTATGCACATACTACTCTCTAAGATCATCATTACACACAATAAAATAAGTTCCTACCATCTCTAAGAGAATGTCACCATAGAGGAATTCAATTTTTTTATGGGAATACTTTCACAAAAAAGTTATGACATAGGAAAGAATGATTTGGATGAAAATGTTTCCACCATTCAATAAGCACATAGAATGAATTGCAAAGGCTTGAATAAAGTGACACCATTTCATTCGATGTTTTATCATGGAAGTAGTTCTATCAATGGATTTAATGATACAATAACTTATAATTGCATATGTGGGAAGGTTAGATGTTGAGTAATTAATTTTAGGATGCTTTACGACATTGGTGAAACTACATGAAAAGAATGTTCTAGTATGTTGGATTTAGAGCATATAGAAATCTCGATAGAAAGCATGACATGACCACCAAATAAAGTCTATATTGTTCAAAAAAGGAATTCTTGTTCTTCTCTATGATTCAATATTTATGTGACATCTTGGGAAACTAAAGATACATTGGTTGGGACCATATGAAGTACATGATATCTTTCCCACTACAACACACAAACTAAATAATCTCAAAGGAAATATGTTTCCAAGTCACATTAATGATAGTATGCTAAAACCCTACCACCCTTCAATGTATTCATTGTAATGAAAAAGTAGTATGCCACTAGTAATTGTGTAGAAGTTGAGTTTGTTTTAAATTCATTAGAGTTTAGTAAGAAGTCAATGTCTTTCAATAAAGTGTGTACTCATGTGCCCTTATATAGGTAGGTTTTTAATACATTTTTTAATTTATTTTTCAATCACTCCTAATTTTATGTCGAACAAATTAAAATACAACACAAATTCAGCATTGCAATGTCACTTTTACTATTGATTTCACTTTATATTATGTAGTGCTTAAACCATGTTTCATCAATATAATTGTGTAAAATACCACACACATAATTTAGTATGGGGTGGAGGCATTACTTAAATTAAATTTCAAGCATGAGAAGTCTAGGAAATAATAAGGGTTAGTGTTATTAGTGTACGAAAAGAAGAAATCGTTGAACTTATGACAAAATGGAAGTCGAAGTAAGGGAAGATATGAAATATGAAAAAAATCATAATAGTACAAGTTGAAGGACAAGAAAAACTAAGGTTAGGAAATGAGAGAGTGTATGTAGGTAAGATATAGAGCAAGGAAGTGTGTAGAGTAAAAGCAAAGTATTGAGGTGTGTGTGATGTAGTGTATGGACTAGGAATGTAGGAGGAGATTGACCGAGAAGAAAAAAATGAAAAATCCACATGAATGTACCATGGTAATGCATGAATATTACATCATCAACCACTTGAATTGAGTTTGAATTTCATAAATTATGCGAGAACCGAAAGTGACATACAACTAACAACCATTGAGTAATAAGTGTGGAAGGTGGAGATTTGAAATCTTGAGTGTGTGATGGTATTAATGATATAAGACACACTGAGTTTTTGAAGGGTATAAAATGAAGTGAAGAAATTCATTTAAACACTTCACATTTGAATAATTTGAGATCTTGAATGAAAAATGACCACAAACAATTGTAAAGTGATTTACAGAAAAAGAAATCCCTTAATTTCCACCATTATTGCAAGATAACTATCATAAGAACATAGAAAAATAAATAGAAAATATGAAAATAACGTTGTATTGTTGTCATTGCTACATATTACAGAGTTGAGGCCCATTGTTTATTTATTTTTATTTCCATTAACATAGAGGTAGAAATCACTCCAAAAATGAGGCACATCAAGAACCTTAATTAGGAAAGAGTAAACCAAATGGGGTTCGGAAAAGAAAACTTACAGAGGAAAGGATAGTTATATAAGTGTGTGGCAAAGTTACCTCAATGTTGGATAAAGAGGAAGACACAATCATTGAGAAAATCACTAGTAAAGGCTTGGATGAAGAAGAATCCAAACCCAACACTTCTTCCATATGGCCAAAAATGGGCATGTGCGCACCATAATGCCAAGTAGGAGATTATATAAGAATCTAAATACCTCATCTCCCATTACAAATGTGTTCTCATAAATGCAATACCTAGAATTAGTAGTGTATGGAAAAGAGTGGGCCTCGATAGTAACTTCATATAAAATCACATATTTTAACCCTTGTGAATCAAACCTAAAGGAAATAATAAAGAAATAATACGTGTAAAAAAAGACATAAGGACCCCTTAGAGAAGGCATAACCTTTGATAATAACATCAAGTATGTGTTGTAAGATGTAGAGGTGTTATTTGAGTACCCCTACTATGGGAAGATAGTGGAATTGGTTGAGTTACTTTTCTCACACATCCATGAAAGATACTTCTACTTCGTCATTTGGAGAATGAGGTTCGTACCCTCATGGATTAGTAGAGTCATCAAGCTAGTGTGTGTAGGTGAATACCTTGGCCTTTATATGTGCACTAATGTAGAAATTGAAAACACCACACAAGAGCTAAAATGCAATATATGAGGGAACACTTTACCATTTATCAATATTAAATACCCCATAACAAGGGTTGGTATAACTGGTTAGTATAAAAATTAAGGATCAAAGAGGTGGGTGGAAATGAATAAAAAGCTCCCTCGTATAACATATAAGATGGAAAAGATGACGTATTATAACATCAATAACTATATTTCCGAGCAGATGGTGAAATACATAAACATATAAAATTCCATAGGGAAAATACATTTGGTGAATGATCTGCATTCTTCTTGTCTTTAATGAGATTGGCATACTGGAAGGAAACATGTAAGTAAGATGGAAGTTCCTCATAAAGAACAAGTCCCCGATAAGAACTACAAGGATTATATTTTCCTCACCATGGTATTGAAATAATATAAATATATATTTGATAATTGTATAAGGCATATGAATAAGGCCTTTTAGATGAATGATACCTATTAAGAATCCTCTCGTAACTTGTTAAAAACTAGGCCTGGTTTGTAGTAATGCAACACTATTTTCTTGTGAAATTTTTGATGGAAATAACATGTTTGTGTGGTTAAAAATTCCATATGGGTTAAAAAATATTACTTCATGGAGTTCATGAACTAGATTAAGACTTATGTAAAGGTAAAGTTGAATGTGGAGTACATATATATAAAACCCATCCGATGTGAAAATATTGCCTACATAGAAAGGTAAGAAACACACTTTTGTGACATACTACCATAAAAGACTATCATGTTCAAGAAATAAAATTTTTTTGTACAACTTCTTCAAGCCCAGGAAGAAATTTGATGGTAGGAAGTAGCACAAAATAAGAAGATATATTATGTGTTGTAAAAAGGGGCCATTAAAACAAATTTCATTAAAGAAAAGGAATCCATTGGATGTTCCCTCCAAGACACCCAAAGAAGATGAAGAGGAGGTGGACTATGATGAGATACCTCTCAAACTTGGTAGAGGAAGAAATTTCCAAATACTAATGAGGATGTGGGAACCTCCACATGCACCAAAGAACAACTTTACAAGAACATATCAATGAGTATGATCCATTCTAATCGAAATTGGTTCATGGAGTAGTTGTGCAACATGAGAAGATGAATTAAAAATAAACATGTGGACAAATATCATATACAATGTTTAAATAGGATAAGGGATGGGAGGTGGAAAATAGTTAAGACCCCATCTAGGGTGGCCACACAATCGAAAAGTTTTCATACTATGGAAATAATGGAGTAAAATAAGTTGTAAATCAAGCCATAAGAGGATATCATGTGAGGTAAATTTCACCTCCTTAGTAAACCTTTGAGATTATAAAATTAAAGGAGGTGGAGGAGAAAAAAAATGAAATATAGAAAGAGCATCTTCCTATAAAGAACAAGGAAAAGGAACAAGATATGGACAAAGATAATATAAAATGTGAAGAATACCCCATAATAACTCTCTACACTTGGTTCCAAATGGGAAAAAGATACAAATACTTGTTTATTTAGGAGGATATGGAGCTCATATTACAACTAAGAAAAATAGAAACGGGGTGTAATTTGCAATGGACATATACACACATGAACCCCACTTCAAGTTCTGGATGTCTATATGTGTCATCCTTATGATAAATATATTTAAAGGGATTAAAATTGAATAACATAAAAACCTACCATATGTCAAAAACCTAAAATTGTAGTGCACTAATCAAGATGGTTGATGAGGTACTTTCAAAAACATATGTCAAATTGTGCCATGCAGAAGAAACAAATAGTCTACGCAGACCAACTAGAGAAATATCTAAAGGATAAAAATAACTCATGGCTAAACAATAAAATAATGTGAATTTGTAATTCCTACACACAATCATAGACATCAATGAACTGAATTTGTGTCAAAATATCATCATGGAGGATATTATCCTAGTGACTAGTGTGCAAATCTTTCAACTAGCTAAAATATCCAAAGTTGAAGTCTTGGTTGACCTACTCCTCAAGAATATGAAAGATAACAACGTAAAGGTAAAACAAGATAAGTCGAGGGCCCTCTTCATGAATCATTTTAAGGAATGTGAGGACTTAGTAACCAATCTAGGTGAAAATTCCACCTTGAAGACATATTTAATGAGCTTCACACATCAAGGAAATATTATAGAAGTCCGAACTTGTCTTGAGAAAAAAATTAGAATGCCTTATACCTATAAGTATATATAACTAAGGATTAGGTTAGAAGGGAAAATTATTACATGAAATGGACTATGTAGAGATATACAACAACTTGAAAAGGGACACACTCAAGTTTCACCTTACCGACCTCCATAAGTAAACACCTAAAGAGAAAAGTGAGATTGAGGACCCCAAAAAGATGAGGGGGAGACATTGGGAATGTTAAAAGAAGAAACAAAGGACCCCAAAAATATGCAAAAGTATTTAATGAATTAGGTTAGTGGGTGGAAAATTTAAATCCAATCATATAGACCATGCTAACTAAGTGGTATGTATTTGAAGATAAATTGTGCCAAGAAGTGCAAAAGATTTTTGAGGAAGTTTCGATGAAGTTTACTTGGGGATGGATAACCAAGTTAGTGTGGGGTGATGTTAACCCTATATAGTTTTTAAAGATATATAAGTTTTAGGATGAGTACTCTTTTTGAGTCCATAATTAATTTTGGGATGACACACACATATTTACATGAAGATAGGTTTTGTACTTGGCGCACACCCACACTTTTGAGGAAACTTATCCAACATGCACACAAAGGAGTAAGGTCAAGGTTACATTTTGTGTATGTAACAAAAGGAAAATATCCATCCACCAAGAGTAAAATAGGACTTGATAAATGGCCTTACTAATGGCACATGATAATTTGAAATGGGTGGAAAATAAAATTACGACTTTGACTATGAACTACTAGATAAGGAGTGGTTGTATATAGAAGACAAGAATATTTGGAGCATAGAAATGAGTTAGTTTTAGTTCCTATATAGAACCTAAGTTATCAACAATATGATTTCAGATAAGGAATTTTTCATGCACTAAAGATATAGATTGACCATAAGCACGTATGCTCACCAACATTAGACAAAAAGTTAAATCGATTTAAACTAGTTATTTAAGGCCAATACAAATTATTTGATATCTTGGTGAAGGGAAATGTCTTACTATTATCAATACCCCTTGATACTATGTTAAAAAGGGATGAATTGTGAAGGTTTGAGTGACCATTATTGTGATAGATAGAGAAAATATAATACATGAGCTTATAGGGTTGTTGAATGAATGAGAATGGGTTGTTTATTAAGCATTGCTTATTATGTTTCCTTAGTAAGTACTCTTTCCTAAATTTATGTGGTGTGTATGAATTTTTGTATTGATTTAAATTCAAATGAATTTGAAAACATCACGACATTGTCGAAACCAATGGGGACCAATCTACTCTCACACCTTAGGTGAGTTCACAAAGTTGTCTTCTTTGTGATGTGTTTGTACATGCAATTTTGTTATCGAGTGTGCATGGCATTAAAATAGTATTGTTCATGCATATGTAACATAGGGTAAAATAAATCATTAATGTAGTGAATCCATAACCTATATCTTCCATAATAATCATGCCCCCGTATTTGTAATAAATGTATTGAATTTGTAATTTGCAACTACCATAATACTCACACCCCTTGTATTTATAATAGATGTAGTGAATGCATAATGTAGACCATAAGTTCTATAATAATAATTCCCTTGAATTTATAATAAATGAAGTGATCTTGTAATATAATATGTGACTTGTAATATGTCCCTATAATCTTGATCATGTATGTTCCATTGATATTTTTAAAATAATACCACTAAATGCCCTCTCTTTTGAGGTGAGTGAGATGCCATGTAGATGGATTTCCTAAAAATAGTAGAAGTGAATCCAATAAAAATAAAATATAAGGGATATGTAGGTGGCCATAATGTAGAACTTACATATATATAGAGTGCATGATATAGATCGTAACATAAATAAGATAGAAAACATAACCATCATACAAGCACAAAATGTCACACACAAATTCATGAAAGATGCAATGTATATAAAAATAAAAATGCCACATGGTTTCATATGAAAAGGATACTAAAGATGAAAATGAGGATACCAAAGTGTCATATGCAGGATAATAAGCCAAATGTCACACACCCACACAGACAAGCAACGAGTAATCTAATGTGTATAGAAGCGATAAACAATGAGCCAAAAGGTGCATAGAAAAAGATATACCACTCATATACCATTAACTTGTTAGTCCCAAAATTCATGATAAATAACATATATTACCATATAACATAAGAAAATAATTAGGACACATGAAGTAGAAACTATGAAATAGAATAATAACACGTAATAGTATAAATGATAACCCTAGTTAGCAAGGTGACTAGGTGGAGGGTAAATACGAAATTTATGATCATGTAGATTCCTATGTATCATGTATCATGATAACATACCTCATAAAACACACATGTGTGTAGAATACAAAATATACTATCTATCAAACTATGTCACATACATCATATGTAAAGTAGAAAGTAGTAAAAAAAAGCATATACAAGTCCTAATTTTTTTATTTTTTGAATGTTTTTCATAATTTTTGAAATATTGTATTTTAAATATTTTTTTATAATGTGATTGAAATTAAGTTATTTGATGAGTGATTGAAATAGAGGAGGAGGCGAGAAATTGTTCTGAGTAACCATATATGCTCGATGTATATGTGTGATATCCTATATTGGATCATGTGTCGTAAAGGATATAAAGGATATAAAGATATAGGAGATATATATATATATATATATATATATATATATATATATATATATATATATATATATATATATATATATATATATATATATATATATATATATATATATATATATATATATATATATATATATATATATATATATATATATATATATATATATATATATATGGATGTATGTGTTGTTATCAAGTATTGTGTATAGAAGAGGATTGTATTAATTTAAGATTAGGTTATAGGACATATTAATTTCTCTTGAATGCTCTAGGATAAGCCATTGATTTAGATTTTCATTTTCTTGATTATGACTTATATTGAAGGGATGGTAATAAAATAGTTTTAACCACTAGATTAGGAGGAATTTGAGTAGATGGACCAAGTATAGTTGTCTTGACCATTTAAACACAAAGAGTAGAATCAATAGTATAATTCAAAAGTGGCAAAGGAGACTCATAAGAGATACCCAAGTGGATACTTGTAAGGGATGCCCTAAAATTAAAAACTTCATTACAATAAATATACATGAAATAATTGAGCATAATATAAACAATAGCTTGGAGATTATAAATCCAAGGATGATTTAGTAACATATCACATGTACTAATACTTGGAGAATTGAAAAATGTGTAGATAGAATAAATTTCCCACTTGAAGGGTTACATAATATTTTCAATAGATCCATTCATATCTTGAGAATTATGGTGTAAATTTTTCTCATTATATCCCCAAGATTCAAGCAATATATTATTATATAGGTTATCACACAACCATTTTCAACCATAACGCTGTCAATAACCTATTAATTAATATAAGCTTGAATGTATAGTGTATTTTCATCCAACACATTATAAATAATTTAACCGTAAATGAATGTGATAGTAGATTGTGGAGGACTATTGGTAGCGATATCTTTAATGATAGAATCCAACAATGATGGCTATATGATGCTTATAATGAACCCCTAAATTGGTACTTGGAATTATGCTTGATTTTTTTAATTCAATGTTATTATTTCTTGTAATAATATCCACTAGAAGTGAAGTTCCACTTAAATAATACCAAAATTTGTTTTATTAATTAAATCTATTAATTGCTAATCTTTTTTCATTGACTATGTATCCATTAGTCTAAATTCAAGTATAGTCTTCTGAGATGGAACAACTCTACATTGATTCATAAGTTATATTTATTGGTAGCCTTGCACATAGATTTTGCACTAGGATTTCAAGTATGTAAAACAAAATCCACAAAACCCATTTAAATTTATACAAAAGTGTCATTTATATTATATAAAAGGATTATGTTCTATTCAATATCATAATATAAGGATTATGTTCTATTTAATATCACAATGAGCTAGAGTCAAGATTTAATGGAATTATAATCCCTCATATATATTTTCCCAGGACATGTCAGTCAAAAATATTCACATGCACTAGATGTAGGATAATTATAAACTAGATATATTCCACTTTATAGGGATAGCATACTCTACTTTAACCCTATTTTAATATATAAACAAGATTATAAGAAGAAGGAATATACATAAAATATGTTGACACAAAGCTTACTTCTCACATGTTACTTTTTATCTACTTCAAAAAAGTAAGAGACTTATCCTAGAAAGGAAAACAATCCCAATGCATTAAGCACTATTGTATTCCAAGGATATTCAATCAATGCCTATTATTATTATTATTATAAAATCTCAAGTACAAATGGATTCCATGAAATTATCTCGCACTACATAAATAATTCTTTGAATCATTCATTAGTTTTCTATTTGATTAGTTCTAGGAAAAATACTTTTCCAAGATTACTCAAATCTAGGTAACCACATTTAATGTTTTAATAAAACTTACTAGAGAAAGATACATAATGCAATCCTACATGTCTAAGGAAACTATTACCAGTGTCATTCCTAGAGTATAAAATATACCTCAATGAATCATAAGGCCTTATATTAATAATGTACAATCAAGCCTTACATACATAATTCCCCCATTCGATGTCTTAACATAATTTTCTTAACTACCAATAAATAAGTTATTTAAGATAGTATAATCAAAATGTGATATTGTATTAAAATTGTAGTTCCCTCAATACAATACTAATTTGGTAGTTATCTCAACATTTGAATAGCCATATAGTTTAATTATGACATATAATTAAATCTCGAGGAGAACCACCTCAATGATTATCTATGAAAATCAAGTCCACAATGATGTTTATTACAAAAATTTCATGTACTTTATGATCATCATATAAATTATAACCCATACATGAGGTCAAAAAATCACCTTCTAGTTAAGAAATGTTAAGATAGTCCAACAAAGGATATAAAAATGATGAGTTTCATCCATATTAGATATCAAGTCATGTATAAAAATAATACATCTAAAACATAATTCTTATGTTAAGGCATTACAAATGGAGAAATCATATAGTTTGGTTAGCGAGCTAAGAATCCTAAATATAAACACAACATAAGTGCACAACCTACAATCTTTAATGATGTTCAAATAGATTAAAATTTTGTTTAATAGTTCATATTTTTAATGACATTCTCACTAGAATCAAATATGGTCATCCCGAAGTGGGATGCGATAATAGTGAAGGAGGATACATATTGTATACATGATGAATGTTAGGATTTCTATAGGCCATGTTCTATGTTGCGGTAATGAATCATTTAAAATTGTAAGCTCTGAATCCTCATTTATTTTCAGCTTAGGATATACTTGATTCATGTCAATTTCAATTGTTGTATTATAAATGAGATTTTGAATGATAATTTTTAGCGTCAAAATTCATTTTGTAGAATGACCTATACAATGTTGACAATCACATTACACATTTGCATCAAACTATATTGATTGAGGATTTCTCTCATCAACCTCCCTAGGTGGAGGGAGAGACATGAGGTTACACATTAGTAAATTTTTAAGTGAAATATGTGGAGATGTTTGTATCCATGTGAATTTTCTATTTGGAGGGGCTTACAATTGAAACTTAGCTAATTGAGATATAACATTGACTATTACTTTTGATTCATTCTTATTATCATTAGATTTAGCTTTATAACCTTGTTAGTTGGAAAATTTGTATTGGGAACAAATTGGACATTGGGAATTTGTCAAATCTTGTTAATTTTTATAATCTTTACTTCTCAATACCTTGAAATATGAGATAATTCATCAAAATATTGAAAATTTGAAAACATGAGAAATTATTATAAGGGATAAATTAAACTTTGTGTGAATAGATCTCAAATATCCCTATTTACAAGTGGTTTATTCATCTTATCAAGCATCATATTAAATTTTAGTACATGGGAACTAATATTCTCATTATAGTTCTTCTTGTGTTTTAGAATTTGAGTGTAGGAGTATTTCTCACAAATATTGATAAAGAAGTGTGCTAAAAATTGATCAACAAAAGGATTGAAATTCCTAAGAAATTGAAAAGGTGAAACATAGAACTATTCTAGAGAATTATCTTTGAAACTTCAAAAAAAACATTAGTAAGGAGTGTATCATTATAGGCATATTATATACAAGATGCATGAAAACATGAATATGATGTTTTATATCTTCTTTACCTTCATATATAAGAAGCTTAGGGAGAAAAAAACCCATGGGAAAAGATGGGAAGACATGTGAATCCAAAGTATGAAAATTACCATAGCATGAAAATTACCAAAAATATGTTTCTATAATTGAAACATTTTAACCTCTGATTATGAATAATACACATGAGAGAACATACATTAGATAATGCATAGAGGGATTCATTCTTGTGTACGATAGGCGACATAAAAGTGGTAGAATTAGTTGGAATAGATGTAGGATTTTTTTAACTAAGTAGAGGTATCCCCATACCAAACATATATGTAAGCATAGTAGATGTAGGAACATCCATATTAGATGAAGGTGGACTAGATGTATATACTTTCTTGAATTCATCCCTATCAATGCAAATAAAATATTCAATTCACTCTAAATTGTTATGAATAAAATCCAAAAATATTTCTCAGCTTCTTCATCAAAGGTGTTTTAATTGTGATTTTTATTGACCTCGTATTGAGAACATTCAATAATGGTATCTCATGTAACAAATTCAAAAAAGGGTTTTGAATTTTACAATACTTGTATGGGTCATTATTTCCTAGAATCGTATATTATTGTCCCTCATAGAGGAATTTGAAACATCTATATCATGTGGAGGGTATATCTCCCATCATCCATCATGTGAAATGTAACAAGAAATTTCATAAGCTTGAATAATATATCTAAGGTAATTGTACTATTGTAGGAAGAATAATACTATCAAAATTTTCTAGTAATATTTGATGCAAAAATTCCATAGACACACCCAATTGTTGAAGTAAGAAGGAATTAAACATATTCAATGTGGTACCGTTATCAATAAAGCCCTCTTAATTATAAAATTACAAATGTAGGTCGTAGAGTGATGGTTGAATGAGTATGTCACATCCTTAGGTGGTAGGGTATTGTTATTGAAAATGATGGCCACGCTAGTATTTTGTTTATAGAAAAATAAAGTGGAATATAAAATCTATATAACAAAATGAAACCTAATGGTGCCAAGGGTTTGAGATAGGAAGCCCTCATGACCCTAAAAGAAACAAGGATATGCAAATCCTAGAGTAAATATGTAAATTCAAATTTGAGATATAGAAAATGCGAATGAAAATATGAAAATTGAAACCATTGAAGGTGAAAATTTTATTCCTATGGGGAAAATGAAGTTGGATTTTATCAATAACTATTTTCACCAAATGATTTAACTCAAATTAGACTAATATGATCTTAATTATATTTGTATATAGAGTATATCATGTGAAATTAGACTATATGATAAAGGCTCAAACATTCAAATCTAGATGTGCATGTAAATGCAATAAATAAATATTACTTAAGCACATGCCAAAATAAAATATTACACAATAAAATAGATTGAATTATTTTTATGTATGTCTCATGGGTTTTTGGATCTAGAAATAGGAAAAACATATTATAGATGGCTAAGGATTCTTTATCTTGGATTATGGACCTTGAAACCTTCCCCTGGGAACTAGCATCATGCTTATACACATGCATTAGGTGCTAATTTAATTTTGGTGTATGGATATGTGTACAACTTCACACTTTTTAGGTTGCTTCATCACTAACTCGTAATTGTTTCATCAACTTTTACTTATTCTAAAACCCCGTACATCAATTTGTATGATCAAAACCCTAGTCTCTTATTCTAGTACCCAAATGGATATTGCATAACAAAATAAATTGGTGTGTGGTGGAGTTGGACTACAATTTTGGAAAATTCCCTTACTTATTCTAACTAATTGTTGTACTAAAATTCCCAAATGAGGTGCTCAAACTCCATGTAATTCATAAAGAGATTGTCAAGTGTGAATGTAATTTGAAAAACCATCCCCTTATGTTTTCCCTCATGTATCAACAAAAATATTGGATTTAAATATGGATTAATGTACCACAGTAAGTGTTAAATACCACAAAGGGAGAGTGCTTATAGATAAATATGTCTAAAATTGAAGATCCTTGAATTTCCTTGATAGATAGATGATTGATAATCACTTGAATTTGAATTTTTTGACTTAGTGTGATCTAATATTAACCTTGCTTGTTAGTTATTTAGACTTGTGTAGGATATACTCTAGTGTTTTTATTGATTTAGGGAAGATTAGGGTAGCTTTGCATAATACTTTATATATTTTTTCTAAAGGAGATCTTGAGAATGCCAAGTGAGTAAATGAGAGTGATAGCATTTATTTTATACCTTTCCACATGATATTTGGCTTCAAGGCCAACCTAGAAAGGGGAATTAGGATAAACTTAAGAAATTTTATCATTGAATCTTAAAGGACACTAATAGTGAAACACTAACATCTAGTGTTAGTGTCCTACTAGATGGTAGTGTCCAAAAATAGAATTTTTAATGGAAGTTATAAGAGAGATTTTGATATGAGGTAAGAGATGTTTATGATAAATTTGATTAGTATTATAAATATTTGAGTAATATACTAAGATAATAAGAGGTATTTGTAAGCCTTATGAGAGGGAATAATAACAAATTTACTCTCTGTTTGTTTGTAATTCATGATTAATGGATATATGTCGAATCAATAATTTTAAAGAGCCTAATTAGTTGATTTAGGTGTCTTCACTAAGTATCCAATGCTCCAAGTGTAGACTTTAAAAGATAAACAAGACTAAGTTCAAGACCTTCAAGTCCTCAAGGGCATATTTTTAGCGTAAACATACTAAATGAATAATGATGATGTGATGGAAAGAGAAATCAAATTTTGGGTATATATAGTGTTATTTTTAAGCATTATATTTTTTGTTAGCTGATATCATCAACCATGGCCGATGCAACTAGTTATTAGAAATGAGAATCAAATGATATTGACCATGGTCAATGTTCTCGACTATGGGAAATTGCTCATCGGAGCGTCTAAAATAAATTATCAAGAAATGGAGGAAGACCTGAAGTTGATAAAAGGTGATATGATGAATTTATATGTGTATTGTAAGTAGATATGGAGGTGAAACCGTATGAGGATAGTAAGGTGATGTCATAAGGATGCTTTATAAAAGGATGATTGTACAAGTATACAAGTTGTCTAAGGTGTTGTAATATGGCCTACATTTCAATTCCATCTCATAAGTACCAATGCTAAGTAACCTAATGTAACAATTTTTGGTTACACTCACTCCCACTAATATCCTTAAGGACATCGCCCTCACCAAACCAATAGCACACTATGAGTAAATATTAGATATATATATATATAATATGAAATGTTTTATTAAAGTAACATTATTTTCTATAAAACATATTATTACTTTCACGTGAGGGATCACGAATACCCACCATCCACCATATTATTATATAAACTATCAATTGTGCTTTATTTTTAGTTTAATAGATATATAAATGAGTTTCTAATAGTTTTTAAATTAAACTGTAACAATCAAAAACAAATATTACATATCAAAATAATGTTTGATGATAAAAAATACTTAAATGCTCAATAAAGCGAGAGAATAAATTTTATCATCCATACCCATCATCAAGATTGGCTACATAATAAACGATAAACAAAAGTGGCCCAAATTTCTCCACTATAATAATATAATATTTATGGCTATCACACACATTTTTAGATTCAATCATTTAGAACACAAAAATGAGGTGGTCTTACACAATTAATATTTTCCCACATTTAAAGAGTCTTCGATCAAATACATTTCACTCCACATTTACCAAAAAAAAAGGGTATGGAAGCATATTTCATCATCATGTAACATTATATATTTTATTGTCTTAATATTAATATTTACAAATATGAGTGTAGTTCATCAATATGTTCAATATTCCTTTATATAATGAGATTTTATTACTTCATAATCAAATCATGTTATGAAGAGGAAAATCCTATTCAAGATGTAGTATATTGGAGTAAGGGGATTGAAAAGAAAAGAAAAACAACAAAATTATAGTAGATTTTGAAAGTAACAAAGGAGAACATTATCTAAAAAGAAATATTTTATTTAAACATTTAAATATTGAATACATAAATATGGAGAGGAGGGTGAAATTTAGTGTGTGGATGCCAACAACTCGACATTTGATATCAAAGTTCAATGTATCTATAATGTTGGTCACTAAAATGTGGCATGTAGTGATAATGTTTTGCATAATAATACTTTCTTTGTTGAGGAAGAAAATATAGTTTATTATTTTTCAAATCCCCATTTTCAATTGATATGAACTAATCATAACATACGAGAATGCATATATTCACAAATGTTGGTGAAAATAATAATAACAAATCTTAGTAACCCACATTACGATTATGAAAACACTTCCACCTTTTTCCTAACATACTATGACCATACCTTCAAGAACATATTAGTTTTCAAGTATCCCAATCGTTCCCAACCACACAAACCAAAAGATAAAATAATGGTGAAAATAAACTCATAGAAAACCTTGAACAAAGTAACTATATGTTGGTCATAAATTTGTCATCTCCGAAGCAATGAAAAGGAACAAAATGTAGAATGAACTCCCTTCAAACATGGTTTTTCTTCACACTATTTAGATTGCCTTAATATAAAAATATTAAGAACCAATAATCCAAATTTGAAATAATTTGATAAAAAAATCAAATATAATATTTAACAAGGAAGTCTAGAATTTTTAAAACCAACAATCATAAATAAATAATATCTATTACATGTATGAAACTTCATCTTGACTCATACATGTAATAGTTTTACAAAAAGTAGATTCATCTTAGTGTCAATTTATAATATTTTTAAGATAGTTCATGACCTTCAAATGCATGGAAAATATTAACAAGCATAAAACATGGCTTCCAAAAAGCATACATTGATTACTGCACCACACACATAATATATTCCCTTCTATTCCTCTACTCTCTTAATAGCAAATCCAAACCATCAAAAAATGCACGCATTATAACATGTAAAAGAACAAAGAAAATTATTCAGCCCTTTGAAAACTTAATTCCCACAAAATTTAATGAACAAAATCTATGTGTTCATTGGGATGCAACTATTTTGTTGCAGGACACTTTGAACTTAATGGCCAAGTGAATCATGCATTGTAGTTCATGGGAAACCTAAACTTTGAATAAAGGCTGACATTTATTGTATTCCCTGCGATTTAAGCAAATGTCATATTTTTCCTATGATTTCTTCGCTCATTAATGGTTTAACAAGAAAGCCCCATCCTAGACTAGTTTATGTCAAAGACTTCAATAATTTTTCTATTTTTTCTCTTATTTATATTATTTGTTAAATATTTTAACAAAAGTAATGTCAATTCTTATGTTCACAATAAATCTAAGATATGGGTTGTAATCTGCAAGATCTCCAAAACAATTTTTCATATTGAAGTTTTCTTATGGATAAAAATGTTAATTTTTATTAATTGAAAATACTTATATGGTTAGAAAATTATTTTTCAGCCAATAAAATATAAGATAAACATAATTTCAAAAACTAAAACTTATATTTTTCAAATAAATTATATTAAAATAATTATTTTTTAAACAAATTATATACCAAATTATTTAATTTCAAGATTTTTACAATATAATTGAATAGTGACAAACAACTAATAATAAATAATAAAACTATAGATAAATATATTTTATCTTTAACTTTCTTTTTATCCTCGTACAAATTATATATATATTCTTTTTAAATTTAAATAATAATATATTTAGAATACATTATTTATTATTAACTGAAAATTTTTGAAGACAAAATAATTTAACTATTAAACAATATATCAATCATTTAAATAAACAAAAATAAATAATTATACATCTCAAATGTAAATAATAAAATTAAACAATATCAAACCCTACGATAAATAAAAGTATATAACATATTCAAAAATCTTTACTCCCTAAACCGTGGATAATCAATTGAATACTATTGTAGGCACCGAAACCATTTGTAAGTGGTGGTAGTTGAGACCGTGTACCGCCCTAAACGGTCATACATGTGATCATACATTTGTGACTTGTGTGCTTTTCCCTTCATGATAGAGAGATTGATCTTATCATATAGAGGTGGCCTTTTCCGAGAGATTGATTCTTATCATATGAATTTGAATTATACATACATATATTCCAATGCTTTAGGACTTTTGTAATTTGGCATATAGCTAGTTTCATTTTCATTGTCATTACCGGTCTCAAGTGACATTACCGGGAGATGGATGGATTTTAAAGCAATCTTTTTTTGATGGTTCTCTTTCTTTATTTTTTCACTATCTCGTTCTCCACTTTGATCATATTTTCATTGTTTCTACCTTTTTTGCATTCCCAATGGAGCCACACTTATGATATTGTATTACTCGAGGAGAGAAACGTCCTTTTAAACACCTATTTTAGAATATTGGTTTAAGATTATTTTCATTATTGAATTAGGGAAAGTGTTCTAGTTGATATTCAAGTCAATATTCTAAAAACAAATACCCAAATTCAAAGATGTGGAGTTAGGTGTTTGTGAGTGATTAAAGAACTTTCATTCCATTAAACTCACCATGAATTGATGGGGCTTAATTGACTTCCTCCTATTAGATGCAAACAAGTAGTTGGTGTCAATAATTTATGTAGATCCCGAGAGAAGGTGCATAGGGGAAAAACTACAACCAATTAAGCTAGACATATCCACTAAAAAAACACATAATGGAATCTAATTAACAAGTTGAAGAATAACCATTAAAAAAATGAACATATAAGATGAGCAAAGTAATATACTTTTATTCAACTATAAAAATAGAGTAGAATACATATATGTGTACAATAAGCAAGGATGGAAATGATAATTTCCATGATAAGAAAGGGATAAGGAATCCTAATTGGTTTTTCCCGGTTTGGGAGATGTGCGTTATAAATGAAAATGTAAATGTTACTTACTATAGGCATGTTAACATTCATCTAGGCCTTATCCTTCGAATCAAATGACTTACAATATATAAATCATTACAAGAAGACAATTATATGAAAAATACAAATTTATAGTGGATGATGGTTCACCTTCTTGAAGGTGTGACACTTGGAATTATGGGCACATGATATCCTAAGAGGAGTTTTGACATAGTGTGATCTTGACAAGTTCTACTTGACATGGTGCAAAGTGTTCATGTGGTTGTTGAGTCATGTGCAAAGTTTTGTTGATGTGTAGTATGTATCTTGGAAATATATAAACACTTAAGGGTGTGTGGAGATGCACACTTGTGCATGATGCATGAACATACACAACATTACACATAATGGAAAATATTCCTTAATGTTTATCCTCAACTTGGGTAGACCAAAGCAAGCAAAGTGGTGCTTATGGAAGTGCCAATATGTTGAAATAATGGCACAAATGTGGTAGTAGAAATAAACATGTGTAAAATTACTAGGTATTATGACCCGCCTCGGGAGTGCCACTTGACTTGAACAAGGAAATCTAACAATGATGTTATCTATCTTTGGTGATCTATTTAGATTGTGCATGTTAACCTAGAGTTGGTAAGTACTAGCCATAATGGGCATAATGCATAGATGTTTTAAGGCACTAAGAGGATCACTATAAAGTGTTACTAAACGTGCATATGTGTAGAAAATGATGTCTTGTAAAACATTATGAAAGTGCTATGAGATTGCACAAGGAGAGACGTGTGTGGGCTAATGCAACTAATAAAAAATCATAAATGACATATATATGATGTTGAATACTTTGTATGTGAGAAAATATGACAAGAGCACCACAATGAGAAGTTGGTATGGATAGATACCTCTTGTTCTCAAATCAATCGTTACCCCTTAGGGAGAAAGAATACCTATTACTATTGGTTTTAAGTTCATAGGTGAAGGTATCGAATTGATGTTACAAATCACAAAGACCAATGACAACTCAATGTTGACTTCAATCATTGAGAAGATATGTTCATCTACCTACTATTCTCTAGTGTTGCACATTTCTTGTCAATAGTACCTTCTCCTACATTTGAATAAATTGTGTTTGGAGGTGCTTGAGCATACCATTGATGTGTGGATGTGCTTTCATTTTTTGGATGTCCATGAAATATTGTGCAAGACATATGCAATATAATGCTCATATGAGAATTTGGTGTGTTTTGGGACTAGATTTAGGTTTTTGTATTGGTTTTCAATTTTAAAAATTAGGATTTTCATGAATTTTGGATGATGGAGATGTAGGATTAGAAGATTTCTTAATTAGGATTTCTATTAATCGAATGGGATTAATTCTCCATTGGATTTAGATATGAAGAAGGGGATTTAAATAATCATTAGGAGATGATTATAGACCTAATTTTCTCTTAAAGTTATTTAAGAATGAATTAAGAGTGGTTTAATTAGAAGCGATTGAAGACAAATTAATTAATGAAATGTCATTAAGTATTAAGTGAAATGGGGAATTTAATTATGTAATTAAGGGTCATTATTAATAAATTAAAATTAGTATGATTTGTGTTCATTTAGATTATTTCTAGTGCAATAGATTTGGGGTGTCTACATTTCCCCCTCTTTTGCGGTGTCACGAAAGTGGTGACCTTTCAAATAAAGTAGAAAAAATAGATGATTTATTGGAAGAAAATTAGAAGAAGAATGATGAGATTAATGAGGGTGATTACCCTTCGAGAGACCGTGTGGTGATAAGAGAATCATAGGGGTTATCAAAAGGTAGAGAAGGGAAAAAGTAAATCCTTCTAAGGGCATGGCTAATAGGAATAGATAGGGAACAAAAATGTTGATATATGGGTCACTTTAACAAATGTGATGAAGGGATCTATGGGATGATTTTGTAAGATAGACAACATTTGGAAATGTTAATCAATGGGCCACTTTAATGGGTTGTGTGAAGAGAGATCAATGACTGCTCATTCATTCAAGGAATATGAGTATTTTAAAAAAAATGGCTTAGGAGAGATAGTTGATATAGAGAGATAGTTGATATGCTTGAAGAATATAAAGAAGGATAGAATTTTATCTAGATGATAGAAGAAAGTTAGATATAATATGTATGAGGGAAATGATAGATGGTATAAAATGGGATGAATGCTACATATCTTGTATAGTTTAAGTGGTTTGAGAAATCGTTATTTAATGTAGCTTATAAAAAGAGACATCGTGATATGAAGAACCATAATGATAATATTGTAATATTTCGTCAGAGGACTAACTCAATATTAAATAATAATGCACTATATAATAATACAAATAAACAAACAATTGTATAAACCCCGAATTAATTAAATGGAGTTAATCTAATTAATTTAATACATGATTGAATATATGTTACAGGAAAATGATTAATTCAGATTACAGTCATTGAAAATTGCACAATGGAAACTAGAGTATTGTAAGCATGCCAAATTGATAAAGCAATTAAGAGTAAAACTAGGGTTTGAGAGGTGACTTAGTTGACTCGGGTTGATCTATGTATATTTCTTTGATGAATCTAGAAGGGATGAGGAACTTTTAGTGTACCATGATATTTTTTTCTTGTTCAATGTGTAGGGGTAGGACTGTACAAATCGAGCAAGACTAGATCCTAAAAATAAACCCTAGTGTATGGTTTTGGACATATGAATGGAAGGATTATATTTTTATTTGTTTCACATCATAATTTCATGTGTCACTTAATTATCACTTGTATTGCACTTCGATACCTTCAACATTACATGTAATCTTATATTTTTCACTTATATATGCAAAACAAACCTATATTTCTATAAGGACCTCAAACACACATTAGATCAAAAATAAAATAAAATATGCTTGAATTTTTTTCAAACCTTTTGTAAGTTTTTCACTATACAATGGTTGAATCTAAGCTCATTGAAATCTTAAATCCACACAATTATCACACATGATGACATAAGATGAAATAATTGTTGTAATATAAGGGTTTGTGGTCTATGTTGAAAGAAACACCTATCACCTTTCAAAAGGAATATGAGAAATTTGTGTATGAGAATAAATAAGATAAAACCATGGGGATCATTCTGATGTATATTTCCAATAATCTATCATTTCACATTAAAAATTACAAAACTTCAAAATCCATGTGTGATAAATTTGACACATTGTTTGGGAAAATCAATGAATTCAAAGCTTTACAATGGATGTTGAATTGTCCTCTCTTACACCTATATAATTTCCATCAATTGAAGATTTGTTTTCCAATTTTAAGTCCATTATCTCACTATTAACAACATGTGGTAAGGGCAAAAAGGATGACAAGTGTATTTTTCTCATTTTTTCTAAGTTAAATTGTTAATGCTAATTCTTTTCTTCTACTTTTTATCTCACCATAGATGCCTTGGGTGATACCTTCAAGATGCCCTTTTTAAATAATTTTTGTTAATGAATGACTAGGGAACAATCAAATTTTTCACAACTTTATGTCCTTCTTAGATCAAAGGAACTAGCATCAATACACCTCTATGATAGTATAAGATAAAACCAAAACTAGGACAACAACCACTCAACCTTATTTTGAATTCACATCTAAATACTCCAAGTGTAATTCCACTAAATTTAAAGATTCAAAATCTAAGAAGAAAAGTGAGAAGTGTACCATTTGTGGTAGATAGTGTCATTTAATGAAATAATATTCAAATAAGATGAAATAATTAATACACGCATTGAAACAACACAAATGATTTAAGAAAATTTAAATCTTAATCAGAGGATTGGAATAAATCAAATATATTAGAAACACGCAATATACTAACATACAATGATGAAAAAGTACAACCAACAAGAGGATAAGAGTGACTTAGCTAATATCTAGCTATTTGGACTGGATTTGGGCTGGAGTGATGGTGGAACATGCTCAATATGGATTTTATGTGCTTCGTTTGGAAAATAATGATCTAGGATTTATTCTAGAAAAGAACCCCCAAAAGGGAACATAATCACTGGGTGCTAGTGTCTAAACTAGGTGCTAGTGTCCTAGTAATGGGTGTAGATCTAGTTATCTCATTGTTTGATAATGTCACCTTCACTTCACTCGGTGTCACATCCACCTTACTGGGTTTCTCTTGTCACGCCTATTCCTACAAAACAAACCCAAACTACCTGCACATGGCTCTAACACATATTAGACTAAATATAATATGTAAATGCTCTTGATTCAGACTAACCTCAATAGTTACCTTAATTTTATTATCACTGAGAATTGTACTACAATTTAGAATCAATGTAGTTTTGGTGTTTGTGTGTGTGATAGAAATCATGTCCCTTGAAACTATGTTTCATTGGTGAAATTTACACCAAGATAGCGGCCTCTGACTACTTTTCCACTAAGATAATGTGTGCTATGGAATTTAGAATTTTCCATTCCTATGCAAAAACCAAATGTAGTCCTTAATTTTCTCTTTTGTGTGTAAATAGTAGATAAATAATAATTACCTTGTTCCCTTTATGATTTTTATTAGGTTGTGTATATATATATGATTCCTTTGCTTGAATTTTGACATTATCAACACTAGAAGCCGACCCAAAGTGATCAATAAAAGTTTAGAAAATATAAACAAGTGATGGGTTATTTTAAAACATAAAAACACAAGCCAAAAGGGGTAGGATCACCCATAGGGGCACTAGCATTTAATTCCATTGTCCCCTATTAGGCGTTTATGTCTTAAAATATCCAAAGATAAATAAGGAAATTCTTAGCTAAGTAAAACATTTTGTGATGTCTAAAATTAAAGGTATAATTCTATAAAAGTAGAGGATGAAATCATGGAAAGATAAAACAATGTCAATGTAAATCCAAACAATTGTTATCAATGTCTAGTTTTGTTTCTTCGGAATCATGCATATAACGAAATACTAGAGGGATAATGTAATAGTAATAATTTCATAATTTTTTTCTACTTGACAACATAGAAATTCATACTACTTCCAAGGAAAAAGGATAGAGATTTTAGCTCATATATTGATTGTATCTATAGACATATTGATTTTATATTTAGGTGTCACATAATTTATGGTTCATACACATGAACATCCCAATTCATAGAAAACTAGAAATGCTTTAGGATAAAAATTAAGGATTATACAAAACTACATGTTTCACGTTCACTTATGGTTAAGACACTTTTAAAATTCAAGATGGGTACATCAATGAGGTATTATTAGTTCCTAATATCTCCAACAATCTTCTTTCCATTTTCATATTTTTCATTTTGGAAATGGGAAGACTATGGAGCTATATCCTCATAATGTTTTTATTAGAGAGTTACAAAAAAGAAGAGGTTGTGATTGATTATGGTTATGTTGATCATAGTTCACGCCTATATATATTTGATGGTTTTGAGTATTCTTCATGGAAAGCACTCATTTTTCATGTCGATTCATTGAGAATATGTTTTCACAAATGGTTTGGATTCTTAAAATACAAATATTTGCAATACATGAGTTCACAACACTTAGTGCTTGGTCTATCTAAGTTGTTTTGTCTAGTTTATGTTTTTAGATGTTTTTTCCTTTAAAAACATCATATAGATCATTTTCTAAACACATACATCTAGGTCTATATAAAGTAAGAGATTCTTCCACATACTTGATGGGTATATCGGAAGGGTGCGTATATAGAAAGGTTTGGTATATCATATTGATGGTATATAGATTGGGAGACCAAGTATTGAATTCTTTCACGTACTTTAACACCTCTTTCATGTACCACCGAGTATATAGAAATGGCGAGTGTATTCCATGTACCGACGGGTATATCAAAGGGCACGTATATAGTAAGTTAGTGCATAATGACCTCATGTCATTTCCCACTCTCTCTTTTAATATGCCAAATTTTTGTTCTCACAAAAATTAATGACTTCTCACATTGAAATATGGTGTACTTAATGAAATATAAGAATAGAGTATTCCAACACATTAAGGAATTTAAGGAATGTTTTAAGAAGTAATCTCCACTTAAAATATAAAAGATATACATAAATAAGGGGTCACATATGTTAGTAAGGATTTTTAGAGGTTGGTATATGATATTCAACATTAGTGTACTTTTCCATACACTCAACAAAATGGTTTTGTTGAGAGGAAAATTTGACTTTGAGTGAAATGACATATTATATGACCCATTCCAAGAACATGGCATCTTCATTCTATTCAATAATATCATTTTTTCCAACAACATTTATAATCACAAGCATCACAAGGAAGTGAAAAACATGACATCGTGAGGTCTAAGTACTATACCAAGCTTGATGTTTCCATATTTCTATGTTTGGTATTGAGGCTTGGGAATTTATTGTTGAAAATAAATATAAATCCATGGAGAAGAAGAGTGAGCCAATCATTTTCTTGACTACCATGAAAATGTGAAGGCTTATTGACTATTCTAACCTATCACTCATGGTGACCTATTTCAATATGATGTTTAGTTTGATGATCATCACCTTCTAAAAGTCTTCACATTTTTATTACTCATAATAAAAATATTCTTATTCAGATCTTGAAGATTTCACACTTCTTGATGATGATGCTATTTTTAATCCTCCGCAACTAGTGTAAAAAAAAATTTTTAATGCACCTACACACCCACTAAAAACTCTACCAAAATTGGTCCATGCAATACACACTCGGGTTTTTGCCATGACAAGGATCCTAGAAATCCAAGCAAGATGATATCTTTACATTTATATGGTGTTATACATTTAACATAGATGATAATGACACATGATTCTTAGAATTTTCATCGAGCATATAATAATATTTAATGACATAAACCTATTTCATAGGAACTTCAATCTTTGAAATAGAACAACACATGGGATTCGATTCCTCATCTAAAAGTTAGAAAAATAGTAAGGTGCAAATGGGTATGCAACACTAAGTATGCAACAGAAGTCTATTGAAAATTATAAATACTCACTTGTAGAAAAATAATTTTCACAAGCAAAATTTCTTGATTACCAAGAAATTTTTTTGTCTATTTATCAAGATTAATTCCATCCGACTATTCCTCTTATTGGCTACAACATAGGGATGGGAAATCCATAAAAGGAATGTCAAGAGTTTCTTCTTTCGTGGATACTTATAGAAATAAATTTGTGACTCTCAACATCTAGGGTCTCATTAGTAGTGAGAAATACAATGTGTAGAATGATTAATGCTCATGTGGCTTGAAACAATTTCCTCAATATTGGTATGAAAAGGTTGACATGTTTCGATCAATTCTATTTTTACATAAAGTATTTCGACCCAATAGTCTATTCCAATAAAATAAATGGGAAAAATCTAATGCATGTCATATATTTCAATGACTTAATCATCATAAGAGCTTCTATAAATAAGATTCATGATTTGAAAGAAAAACTAATGAAGTATATTGAGATGGCTGACATGGGTTTGTTGCATTTTATCTTGGTCTACATATTTCATAGTCTAATAAATTTATTTTTTCTCACCAATCTAAATATGCTCAATATATTCTACACAACTTCAATATGAAAAATTGTAAGTCCGAAATGAGTCATTTTTATTTGGGGTCAAATTTTCTACCAAGTGTTATCCTTTGGTCGATGGTAAACTGTATAGGAGTTGATGGGAATTCTAATATACTTAAGTTACATATGTTTCTATATCCCTTTTGAAGTGAATCTTGTATCACACTATAGTCGTGGGCCCCCATGAAAGCCATTGGAAAGTTTTTAAATGCATTATATAGTATCTTCATGATACTACTAATTATGATATTAGTACAAAGTAGGTGGTAAATCCTCAATTTATGGTTACATTTTAGGGACAAAAACAAAAATATTTCTCCATTTGGTGGGAAAACAACTATTGAAGGATACATATAGATTGATTGGGATAGAAATCCATACGATTGTAATTGGAATTTAGGATACATCTCCCACATTGGATGAGGTAACATGACTTGGTCTTGTTAATAAATAGACCAAAGATTACTTTCTCTATTATAAAAGTTGAGAATAGTGAAGTTGTTGCTTCCATACATGAATCAATATGGATTCAAAGCATGATTTTTAGTTTGGATTTCCAAAACCCAACCCACAACATTTTGGGGTAACAATAAGAGAATTATCTAGATCTCTCATAACCTAATGGAGCAAAATGCACAAAGTGCATTGGAATAGACATGTATTATTTGGAAATTATTACATGACTAGGTCATTGATTTTATGAATAGATGACTAGGTTGCAATCAATCTTCACAAAGCCTTTTCTCGAGTCACAATTTAATTGTAATATAATTCATGGATAACATGTTTGATCTATTTATGTAGAAGAGTATCAATCAAGTTACTAATTTGATTAACTTCGCTAATAATATATTAGAGAAAACTTTCTCTACAAGATAACTATTCTCCAAAACTATAAATGTTTTATAAAAAAATATAGGACAGCTTTATTAGGTATTCATTGTGGAAGATAGTAATGGGCATATTTGAAAATTTAAGGTAGATATTTTAATAAAAGAAGATAGTAATGTTACCCGAATTATAAATTTGTGTTATGTGTTTATTTTAATTTTTTATTGATTTATAGTATAAGTATGTAGGTAGGTGAATGCGATGGTTATTAATACTGATTCTATATATATATATATATATATATATATATATATATATATATATATATTATTAATATATATTTGAGATTGTTGAAAACAATTCACAAAAGTAATAAAAGAAAAAAATCCTCAATATGTTCATTTTACAATTGCCTAGACCTTTATCTAGCCATGTATATAATCACTTTAGATAGAAATTCCAATTATTTGCATTAATTTAAGAGTCACTGGAGCTCTTTAAGTGGTTAGATTTTTTAAATAAGAGTTGAGGATGAAAATTTTCCATCTTGCTGCTTATGTATAAATAGTCATTTCTTATTTTGAAGTAATTTCTTGTATTTTTAACTTTTTGTTCTCTCTCCTTAGTATTTGGATAAGCCCTAATGATTTTTTATCCATTTTACAAGCCATTATATCACCTATAATTTCATAAAAATTACAAATTTCAAAACTCTTAATAATAAGTTTTAGTGTTGTATAAACAATTTCAAGATACACTAAAGAGTATATCTCGACTTAGGATAGTAGGGTATGTATCATATCACAATAAATCAAATTTTATGTTAGTAAGGAAACCACTTCAATGACATCACTCAAATTAACATGAGAATCATACTATATTGGAAATTATATGTTAAGAGATTTATTTTTTAAAAATAAAAATATCTTGTTGCTCGAGCAAGTATTGCAGAACAATTTAACATGAGAATCATAATATACTCGTAAGTTATACGTTGTCAAGAGATTTTTTTTAAAATAAAAAAATATTTTGTTCCTCTGAGAAAGAATTGAGAGGGTTGTAGATTAAATCATTATAGAGGTGTTTTAGGTGAGGCTCACATATGGTCATCTCAATAAGTCACAAATTCCAACAACATTATTGGAAGGAAAAATTAATATTAAAAGGTTGTCTCTTTCAAAGAAACATGATCATCTTACAAGTACATGTTGTTTAAAACATTTTAGATTAAGAATGATGTTGTTTAATATAAATTTGATTTAGTGAGGTCATATTTACACTAAATGGATGTAGGTTAGATACAAGTGGCTATTTTGATTAATTAACTTCCAACATTAACTATACAATATCAAAATAGCGTTCTAAAGCATGCAATACAAGATATGAACTTGAAAACATAAAGGAATGAGTACACTTAGCTTATTACAAAGGATTATGGGAAGTTCTAAGATTGTACAATGTTATAACATGGAGATATAATCCTAGAACTACTTTGGGCCGAGATCAGAATCGCTGAACCATCTTGGTCGGACCGTACCCATACACTCTATCCCCCTTTTATGGTCTTGTACTTACTCTACTTTTTCTTCTACAATGTTATGTGGTGGCTTCCTACCTAGATTTATTTTTCACTGTGAAACCCTAGTTTTCACTCATGTAGCGAAGCTCTATGAGCATATTGGACGATATCTCAAACCCTAGCCATGGATGAAGATTCTTGTAAAATAAAAATTAGTTGGGTTGTGGGAACCCTTATGCATTGTTAGTGTTGGTACTACTCTGGCCTCAAACCACATGTCATTTTCCACTTAGTATGTGATATCTAGATAGATCAAACAAATTTGGCAACTTATTTGACAATTCTTACTTTTTCTTTGGCTCTTGCTAAAATATTTTGAGGTTGGATGTTTGAGTGCTTGTAAATAAGAGAAAATGTTGTCTTGACCTTTTAAAAAGCTTCATTCCTAATGTGGATGTTTCCCTAATGAGTTTGGAGCTGCTATTGTAATATTTAGGGAGATGTAAATGCCTTTTATAATGTACAGTACATTGCCATATGATTTCCATTTTAGAAAATGAGGTAGTGTTTACTTGCTTATATAGGTTTTGTAGGTGATTTATCTACGAAAGGCCGAACCAAATGAAGTATAAGACCCAAAAAAGATACGAATGTGAAATTAGATTTGGAGGGCATGTCGATTCAAGATTGTATAGGTAGGCCAAGACTGGATACTAATTCCTAATCAAAATGTGTGACCCTAAATGGGGATAGAAAACATGCAAAATGAATTTTGGAGCTTGTCAAATGATGTTTGTCTATGGATTTTGTGTATTGTATTCTCAAATTTTGTTGACATGTTAGTGTGTAAGGATAAACAAACTAAACAAAATATATTATAAAGTGTTAAGTGGGAGTGGAGAGATGATATTTATCATAGAAAGAGTGTGTTGTAGAGTCAAGTAGTCAAAGCACAAATTACCAATTTTGAGTACCTACATTTTCCCCTTTAAGTATGAAATGAAAATTACATGCTTAAAGGAAAATATACTTAAGTGTATAAACACTCTTTTTCTTTTCTTGAATTTTTTATAGTTATCCATGTTGTGCTTGTTGTTGGCATGTTCCATAATGAAACTTGTAACATAAAGTGTAGTCAATGTCCGTAATAAAGAATTGAAATTTAACTTGAATATAATTTTTAATGTGAAAGATTTGCATTTGCATATAAGTGAAATGAAAAGGTGTAAACATGGAAGGAATACACCTTTTTTTTTTTATAGAAGAAATGAACATTGTACTTCTCTTGTGCTTGGATATTTGTATTGTTGAACTTCCCGAGGAATGGGGTGATCAGTTCCCAATTTGTGCCAAGGAGGAACAAATGTGTTAGGTGTAAACAACCTAACACCAACATGTAAATAAAAGATAAGAATAACTAGGTACAAGTGCACCCATGTGAGAAACAATGTCGTGTATCAAATTTATTTGGTAATCATTATCCAAAATAAGCTCATGCTTATTTTTGGTTAATCGCACCCATTTTCCCTCCTTTAGTGCTTGATCAATCCAAAGGTGGAGACCCAAATGGGCGTGAGCTCGCCACGTAGCCCTGGATCCAAAAGGGTAAGAGGGGCCATGTGAAAGGTCTAAGGATCTGCAGAGGTTGACAAGTGTTAACTTGACGCTCCTCCAAAGAAAAACTTTGAGCCGGACTTTTAAGTAAGTGTGGTGCCTCCACGTGTCCAATCTCGAAAAGGGGCATATCTTTCGATTCAGGGCTCGACATATTGTGAATCTAACACTTGGAAGCGCCTCGACGTCCTCTATGCCATGAAAGGATTAAAAATCATTTTTCAGGCCTTGGTAGGTAAAAAAATGAAGAAGAGTCTTCCAGGCCATTAACGCAGAATCCAATCTCTTCAACTACCAGATCTGATTCGATTCAATCTGGGGAAACCGAAGTGAAATATTGAGCTCGAATTTGTAGAAGGCATTGATATTTAGTGGTTGAGCTTTTAAAGTAGGATTCAATGCATATCTCATGGTGGTTGGAGCAAGATTCAACTTTTCCCTCCTCCCCCTCTCTTATTTTTCTATATATTGTAACACTTCTCATTTTGAAGGAAAGACATTCTGGGCATAGAGAAACTCTGTCAAATTTGTTTCTCGATGCCATTTTGAGCAAAAACCTTCTCCTATGCACCTAGAAAATGTATTTTTGCCTCTATTCTATAAATGTAATGGTCTATACACTTTCTAGATCAATAAAAACATGTTTTTGTGGTGTTCTTCAACCTTTGCATTGTTTTGTTGTTTCTCCATGCCTCTCCCTTCCGATTTATTTTTTATGCATGTATTTCACATTTACAGTAGTGCGGGATGTTGTGTTTCATGGAGTTTAATGGAAAATTTGAAGATCTAGGCCGTGATACTTCGTCTTGACCCCCTCATCTCCATTTTTTTGTATTTCTTTCTCCCTCAACAGAATAGCTCGCTTCCTTTGCTGGTGTATCACCACTTTAGTGTAGGCTTTGTTTCTTCCCTCTTTCTCTCTCCTTGGTTCCTTGGAATGGTTAGATTAGGTTATATTTAGTTTTCCTGCACTGAAGTAGCTCGTGGCAAGTAGTTTAGGAATAGGAACCATCCTCTAATCTGGAGAGCTTTCCCACTTTTGCAAGGTCCCACACCTTGGGGAAATTTCAATGTTATGCAATCACACCAAATGACCCTACCTTAGAAAAGTAGATCCATAACTCATTTGGGGGTGTTGTGATTTCGCACTAACAGATTTCACACTAACCAATGTAGGGTGGTTTTTGAGACCCAAATGCGTGGTCGGCGGGCCCTAAGAGGGAAATTTTCTAAAGTGAATTTTAGGCCAACGGTGCATGGGGAGTTTTGGAATTTTTGTGCTTTTTGCAAATAGGGTACAAAGTGAATTTTGGGCCCACCCCATGGGGGATGTTAAAGCCAAAATGAAGAAAATTTCCTAAGGCTCGCAAAGGGACATGTGGCCATGTTGAAAGGTCAAAGCGGAATGGTGGGTCGTCGGAGGCAATTTGAAATTTTTGCCCCAAGAAGGCGTAAAGTGAAAAAATGAGCCACCTCCGCTGATGCCTAGAGGAGCCACGTGTCAAGCCTCAATGCATGCGGGCAGCCGACGGCCTCAAAGTGACTTTTCACCCAAATGGAAAAAACAGACCGTCGGTCCGAAAATGTTTTTTTGCCAAAAGTGAATTACGGGGCTATGGGGAAATTTTTGCATTTTATATTTTTGGTGCCAAAAGGCACAAAGTGATTTTCAGGCCCGTGAACTCATTTCTCATTGACCGGTTTTCACCATTTTTGTATGGACTGACTCAAACATTCAAATGAACATATCTTTCGACCCAATGCCCGAAATTCAACAAATTTGGCACCGTTGGAAAGGTCTCGACCTTGCCTACGCCATGGAAACCTAAAAATTTAATTTCAAAGAGGTTTTGTGGGTGAAAAATGGGGAAACGTATTCATTCCATTAATATGCAATCTGATTGTCCCCAACAACTAGATCAAATTTGATTCTATCTCGCCACTCTCCCTTCTTCAACACGCCGAGTAGACACAAAGTGACAGACATGAAAGGTTTAGGGTGGATTTGTAGAGGAATTGATGGCTAGTAGCTGAGCTTCAAATTAGTTTTCCCACCTCTCTCTCCTTCCTCTTTGTGTGCTTCATCTATAAAAGGAGTTGGGCTCATTGTAAAAGGTTGGACATTTTTGTTTTTCTCCTTCCCTTCTTTTTTTGTTAGAAAGTGAATTTTTGGAGCTTTCAAACATTCCATTCAAACTGTAATACAAATTTCCTCACCTCTTGTCCACTGTAATGTATTGTATCGATTTTGGAGCAATAATATATGTCTGTGGGTGATTTCCAACCCTTTCATGTGTTCATTGTTTCCTTATGATCTTTCATTGTGTTTTGGTTACCTGTGTATGGTGTTGTATTACATTCTTGTGGTCTATGTTAAGTTACATAATGGGTGTCTAACATTCCTTTGGTGCATCACCTCGTTAGCTTAGGTTTATTTTCTTACATCTTCTCAACCCTATCTCCTTGGTAAAATAGAGTAGATTTAGAATAGATCCTCTGTAATTTATTTGTGTGCACCTAAACAGAGGAATATGAACTAGCCTTAATCCGTAGAGAGAACTCTCAACTCATGAGGTCCCACACCTTGAGAGATGATCCATTTTGTGCAATCATACTGAAAGTATCAACCCATCTAGTTGTAGACATTCAGGGGTGTTATGATTCCGCAATAACAATAACTTTGATATCTTCCACTTTGACTGTGAGAGGAGAAGAGGGACTACCTAAAGATACCTTAATATGATTGCTACCATCAATAACCCCACGAATCACAATGTTGCAGATGGATCTAGAAAACTGATTTTTTAAATAAAGAAATACAAAAAGAAGGATAACTTCCCAAAAATTCTCCCCATATGCCACACAATTGATTATAATTGATTAAAATTTTGAGTAGAAACTGAAATTCCATGGTGATGGAGTGAAGTATTTCATTCTCCCTAAATTGAGTGAAGTGAATTCTTAAAATTTGTGAAAAACCTAAGAGTGGAGCTGAATATATAAAATCGCCATAAAAATGATGTTTTACCCCTCGGAAAAAATGTGTGGGAAGGTCTAGACCATATCATACAATCTTCACCCAACTTATGATTCCAAACAAGTGAATATTTTGTTGGATTTCTATGCTTGAATTTTTATGACTTCATGTACTTTGTTTTTACATGTGTGTACCAATAATTTTATTTTTTCCTATTGCAAATGTAGAAATGAACCTAGGATAGATGCCCCTCTTTTGAGGCATGTGTGAAAACCATGTTGAGCATATGGTTCAAAAAAAAATGTGTTAATGAAGGAGATGTCTGAGAAATCATATTAGAGAGTAGAGTGTTGAAGTGGTAGCCACCTAGAATAATTTGTACCTTAAAAAATTGTATGTATGGTGGGAACCATGACACACAAGAAAATAAATGATAGTGATAGATTAAAACCATATAGTTGATAAAAAAAATAATCTAAATGCATGGAGATACAATAATAGTGCAATTAGATGTAAGAAGTAGGAAAAATGTCACACAAAAGGCATAAAGCTTGCAAATATGGGACACACATGGTGTCACAAGACAATCAAGGCCCGTAATCCTAAGAATAAGAGTCATCGATTACAAAAAGATATAGGTATAATGCCACAAAAAAATATGGGACACCCACGATGTCATAAGAAAACAAAGGCACATAGGCTAGAAGAAAATAAATGAATTAGGTAGAAATACACACACACAAGAAAGTATGCATGAAAGAAGAGTGTAAAACATGTTAACATGATATAGTAAACCCCATAGGTGAGATATGTGAAACAAGTGATGTCAAAATTGCAAAGACACATGTGTTAGTCATGTTAATATGAAAAATAGTAATTACACAATGTATGTAATTGAGCGTAAATGAGGAAGTGAAAAAATTATTATAATAGAGCAATATCACATATATGAGTGGATATTATGCCCCCAAGAGAAGAATGTAATGAGAAATGTATACTCCTATAATTTTGTATCAATCTATGTTCCCTGCATCTAACTTAATATACCAAGTGAACACGTGTATAAAGAAGAAATAAGCATGCTAGATATCAAACCAAAGTGTTGAACAATATGGATAATGTAAAGTTCTAAAAACTCCAAAGTAAAATGCATTGATCTTGATTTTTTATTTTTTTAAATATATGAATGTGTTAAATGCATGATGTTCATGGGATTTTTCATCAGCTTTCCATCTAATGTGGCTAAGCGATAAACACCAGAGCCAACTCATGCAATAACGGTATATGGGCCAAGCCAATTAGGTTTGAATTTTCCATTTAATGTGTTCACTTCCTTTGTGTTCTCATGATTTTCTATAATAACTAGGTCACCCACTTGAAACTCATGGGCATAGCATGTTTTATGCATAATTAGTACATACATAGGTGTTTTATTTCTTGCACTCTATTGGATTCAAGCATCTCTAACTCTTGTAAATGTTTTTGTAGTGTTTTTACTTTGATGATATCTTTAAGAGATATGTGAAGTTATGTGATTTCTAAATCTAAGGGGAAAATAGCCTTGATTATGAAAGAGTGCGTGAAAATTTAAAGCATGAGGATCATGAGGGATAGTGTGAAAATCCACATAAGTGCAAACCAGCAACATGATAATGTCATGTGAAGGAGCGAGCATCAACCAATGTGCATACAAAAGATTTGAAAAATGAGAAAAACCTTGTTAAGGTAAAAATCTCCACTCTAATCTCAGATATTTGAATGGGTGTACATATAGAGGGTATTGTGTAACCCCTAGTGTTGTAATCATGACCTCTCAACTCGAAATGGGGAGTTACATTCCGGAATAGAAGTAACTCCCATGCTGCAATTGATGCACTAATGCGTAAGGGAAACTCATAATGATCACTAAATGACATGCATACTTACGATATCACCTAAGTGATATGAATTACCTAGTGATGTGGAATGTGACTCACACCAACACCCCCCCTTCATCGTAACATAGAATGAGGCGGCAAGTCTAAAAAGAGAAATGGGCCTCGACATAAAATCGATGAGGTACCCATGCACACAAATAATCCCAAGCGAAGAAGGAAAAACAATGTGAACAAATTGACTACAAGATAAAAAAACACTCTTTAATCCAAGAAAGATGCAAAAATGGGTCCACAACCACTAAGAGCTTGATAAGGTACCCATGTATAAAAGGGAAATCTCTTGGAAGAAGAAGAAGAGAGGAGAAGAAGGAGATGAGAGGAACACAAAAGATGTCATGGATGGATTTGAACTCTGTAACTCTAGGAAGTCTCCCAGAAGAACGTCGATGGCGTGGTCCTCTACCTCTGGATTGAAGAAGACCCACCCGCACCATACTATGTGTATTCCCTTAGGAAGGGCGGAAATGAAGTATTGAAGTCTTCCCACTCCATGAAGGAAGAAAAATGCAACAACACAAAGAACTCTGAGTCTGGTCCACATAAGTGTGACATAGGTCTAGCAAGAAGGTTCTAAGGAACTGAAGGTAATGCCACGTGCATTGAAATATCAAAGTGAATAAGAGGAACACCTCTAGAAAGGATTTCTAAGTGATGTGAAGGAAAGAAAACAACCCCCACAACAAAAAAGGATCCACAAGAAAGGGTGGATCAATGAAGGTATCCTAAAAAGTGGAAGTGATAAGAGTCCCAGAAGGGGCACTCCCAACAATGGAGATGATGAAATCCTCCAAAGCACTTGAAGAAGGATGAGGAACTTATAGTGCATCACAAGTGGACTCTGCAAAAAGATGACCAAGGTCGGAATATACTCATCCCAATAAGGGGGCTTGAAAAATAGAAGAGCGATGTTGGATAGGTATAAGTCATCCATACATGAAGGAAGAGGAGTGGAAGGGGCCTTGCACACTAGAAGTGGAAAGGAGGTGGGTACAATGCATGTATGAGGCTAAGTGGGAGACGGCTCAAAGTATGATGTGATGGGAGGGGTGACAACACACTATGGAAATGTGAGAAGAGGAGAGAAGTCCTATGTAGTACTCTCAGCATCAAAATTGGGTGCACAATCCTCTTCATCAGAAGAAGAACCAAACGATTTTCAGTAGCAGCAGAACTACCATCACATGAAGAACAAGAGGAGACATCTAGAGAATACTTTATGGAGAGCTACTAGAAGGCCAGGTGAAGCATCATGGCACTCAATGATAGAAACAAGTGTAGGGATAGGGTCATCAACCGAGAAATCAAGATGTGAGTGAGAGCAAGGGGAAATGGTCACATATTTCTCAAAGAAAGGGTCTCTCATGGAACACGAGTGTGAAGAGTGAATGAGAGCATGAACATGGTAAAAAATGAGATATGTAGTGGCAGTAGTAGATGAAGGGTCTCCAAACAGGGATTGAAAGATGCTCTAGATGTAGTGGGAGGATCTGATTCTACCATGTGAATGCAGAGAGGCCTAGTGATGGACAACATCAAGTGAGTAACAACATGGTCACAAGTGTCAAGAAATTTCTCAATATGACTACAATCACCGGGTTTAGGAATTAGCCCAAGAAAGAAGTGTGAAAGAGCATCATAGGTGAAGTAGAGTTCCATAGAAGCATGCCATGATGTATAGTTATCTCTCCCAAGAATAAGTGGTGGAGGATGTAAGGAAATCCTATGACACTAAAGTTTAGAAAGATCATCCTCTCATGAAAGAAAGCAAGAAGTGCAAGGTACACAAGAAGAAGGGTGTAAGAATGCAAGACATCGGATTCATCAATAATGTGTTAAAGAAAAACACAACACTCGAGAAGAATAGTGATAACCCCCCTATCTATGGAACTTTATAAGATAGTGCATGAATATAATAGTGTGCATTCATGTGATGTCATACAATTTACCACTCACCTCGCGGTACATGTGAAAAATCACATGAGAGTGGAGGCCAAAATGAAGTCCTAATCGGAAGCAAAGGAACACACACAATCAAACACACAAGGAAAAAAGAAAAATAGGGTACACTGCTCAATGTGAGAGAAAAGGTGTCTCACAATGCAAAGGAGAAGGATTTCTTTCCGCAAGGTTGTGGCAGAAGCATCCACTAGCCGCAGGTGAAGAGCAACACTGCAAAACAACAAGCTAGAAAAAGTGTCTCAAAAAGCCCAATAACCCTATATACGGAGCCCAAAAAAATATAACCCCCCTTGTAGAAATGATAAATTTGATTGTTTTTCCATTAAATTAGTTTAATTAATTTAAATAGGTGGAAAAAATCAAAAAAATCAAAAAATGGAGGAGAGAGAGGTCTGGAGGTCACGAGGGTGAGCGGAGGCAAACAACTTTCCGTAAAACTCGGGTGAAGCTAGTTGCAAAGCTCGGTGGGTAGTGCAAAGGGCCCAACTTGGTAATTTGGGGAAATATTTTTGGTGAGATGTTCTTTGATTTGGGGAGCTCGGTCTCCAATTTTATCATGGAGTCGGCGGGCGTCGACATGGTGGTAACATGCACAATGGAGAGTCGGAGTCACGTTGGGGAACCGAGTCATGGATTGGGAGGCTGTTGGGTGACAGAGAACACACGGAAGGATCAAATGGTGATTCAAGGAATTAATGTCGAGGTCGCTTAGAGAAAGCATGGGAACTGCTAGGCTAGAGTCTTCGTTGAGGTAGAAGTTATGTAGGCTGAGCTGAGTCGATATATGGCTGACACTTCCTAGAATGCGCCAAGTCAAAACATCATAGTGAGAGGGAAGTAATGGTCTATATGGGCACGGGTTCCACATTAAGGAATGGCTAGACATAGCTGGTCGAGATTGATGCAACGCTAATGATGAGTGAACAGGTCCATATCAGTAAAGGAACGGTGCATGGAGGTTCAATCCAGAGGTCAACACCAACACATAGCACAATGACAAGAGAAAATGCAAGACCCAAGTGTGGTAACAAGGACAAATGAAAGCAAACATGGTAGGGATAAATGCTTAGGATGTGAGTGTAAAAATAGTAGAAGTTCGTGATTTAATCAACGTAAGCATAATGAACAGATAACCAGGGCGAGTGAAATGCAAGGAGGACGAGTGATCAAGATTGTAACTTAGAAAAATGATGCACACACCAAGTACACCAAGTAGAGTGAGCCAAATAACAACAAAATAGGTGAGGAAGCAACAACACAAGAGGTCAATGCATAACGTTGGGAGTGTAAAAAGTGGTTGAAGATGTCAAACACAAAACTGAAATAAAACATCCAAAAACGAAGGTCTAGAATAGTTGAACAAACCCGATACATTTCATAGCTGAGTGAGAGAGGTGAATGGGTGATATGGGGTTGAGTTAGGCACTGGAACACTCCAAAACCCTTTAAAAACCTCATAACCAACAAGAACAACACCTAAACCAACAAGAACAACACCTAGACCAACACCTGCGAAGATGAAAACCTCTACAAAACACCTCTAAACATGCATGCAAAGGCCTAGAACCAATAAACCCACAAACACGAACACTTGAAAACACAAACTACAAACACGAACACACCCATACAAGGATATGAAGCTTGAATAATACAAGTAGAGCACGTAAGGGATATCCATTATGATGAACACAATGAGACCTGTTTATCACGAATGAAAAGTTGAAAAATATGAAAACCCGAAGATTTTCATGGATCCACACAATGTGCACTCGATACCATGAAAGTGTGCATGAAAAAGTGAAGCACGAGGATCATGGGGATAACATGAACATCCATGGAAGTGAATCTTAGCATTGTAACGAGGTCCTATGAAGGAGCGAGCATTAACCAACATGCATGTAAAATATTCAAAAATGGGCAGAACCTTGTTAAGGAAAAATCTCCACTCTAATCTCATACATATGAAGGGTGTACATATAAAGTGTGTTGTGTAACCCCAATGTCTGTAATCATGACCTCTTAAGTGGAAAGGGGAGTTAAATTCCCAAAATAAGAAGTAACTTCCATGATGTAACTAATGCACTTGACATGTAAGGAATCTCATAATGACCCCTAAATGACACGTAAACATACGATCTCAACTAGATGAGATGAATCACCTAGTGATGTGGAATGTGACTCACACCAACAAATTACATAAACTAAAGAAAAGGGGTAGCGTTGGTAGGTGTATCGATACCTATGCAAAGAAACCCATAGGGCTTAAAGGATTTAGTTATGTCATTCAAAGCCATATTTATCAACTATCTTACAAATTATTTTGACAAATGTATTAATTAGTAGTGACTTCAACTTGGCCATTTCCTTATAGGTAAGAGGTTTAGAAAATGTATGATTCATTTGGAATTTCACATAAAACTTTTTAGCGAAGTGTGGTTTTGAAATACGGTCTATTACCATTAACAATAGTGAAAGAAACACCAAAATGTGTGATGATGTGTACAAGTAAGAATTGATAGATATCTTCATTAGTAGTAGAGTCTAAGGTTATGGCCTCAACCAATTTAGTGAAATATTATGTTGGAGTAGTGATAAACTCAAGTGCCCTTGTGCATATTCGGGGTTGAATTTTCTAACTAAATCAAACCCCCATATAGAAAAGGGACATAGAATCACAATAGGATCTAATGCATGATATGGTACACAATGAGGGTTAATATGTCATTTATAATGGTCACAAAACTTGGCATATTCATGGAAATCTTGTTCCAAGGTGGCCCAATAAAATTCTTGTTGTAACAATTTCTGATACATATCCTTGTTGTTAAAATGACCACTACACTCACTATCATACACATGGGATTAAGCTAGTTAAGCATCATTATCCCATAAATAACTCAAGAGGAATCCACCAAAATAAATTTTGAATAAATATCCTCAAATAAGAACATAATGGGTGGCCTCACAACATAAGAAGTGAATTTCTTGTGGTGAGACAATTTCGTGGAGTTATTATCAATAGAGTTATGGATACTAGTGAACCACTCAAGGTTATCAACACTACACTTGATGACTAGGACATTGAGAGAATCGATAATGTCTAAAGAAAAATAATTCTTACAAAAATTATGAATATTAAAGGTGGCGCAATCATCGATGATGTCAAGGGAATTAGTGAAGGAAGCATAACATCAACATGTCTATTATCTTTATATGGTATGGTAGTAATGGAATAAGATTCAAAGGTTGAGAGTAAAATTTTGAAAAGAGTATTATATGGGATTAACCATTTTTTTGTTTCAAATATCTTAAACTTGGTGCACAATAAGCTACAAATCCTCGAATATTTGTGTGTATTAAATTTACAATGTACGAGTGACATATAAACCCTAGATTAATGCATCATATTCAATGATATTGTCAATGTATACGAAAAACCTAGTTGATTGGAAAAGGGAGTGTCTCACCCTAGGGATTATAAAGACAATGAAAACTCCTTCCCTGGTGGCACACCAAGACCCATCAAAATACATGGTCCATACTTTGGAATTAATGTTATAGGCAGTAAACTCATCTCAAATTTCTTGATTGATGGGAGAAGGGTCAAAAGGTGGGGCCTCAATGAGTTGATCAAAATTACTTGTCCTTTAATTTATTTTTGAGAAAAAAAATTAAGATTAAATTTAGTTAAAAGTATTACCCACCACATGATTCAACCAAAAATGGGTGCATGCCAATAAATAACTTAAAGATTCCACCTTGGTGAGAAAATTTACTTTAGTTTGTATGAATAGTGACATATTTTTGCATAGAAAATACCAAGGTGACACAAAGATTCTTGATAGGAGTGTAATTAAGTTCTTAGGGGAGAAATGTGTAGCTAATATAGTATATGCATGTTCATGGTTGGTATCATTGAATTATGCTAACAAGGTACTTGAGGTCATTTTTGGTAGCCAATACATATGAAAATAATGGTTTTTCAAGTATAAATGGAATGAGAACTAGGGATTGAGTAAGTAGTGTTTAATATCATCAAATGCTTATTGCCAAGTAGCATCCCACTCAAATGTAGTATCTTTCTTTAATAATCACGTGAAATTTCATGTCTTGGAATTGCTTGATAGTTCAAGCGGTGGCATATTAGCAATAGCTTTGATATTTTTAGGTTTGACCTCTATTCCATGGTTAGAGATGATTTACCTAGTAATTGATACAATGTGATGCCAAATATGCACTTGTATGGGTTTAAAAGAACATTATAAAACCATAACCACTCAAAGATGAGGAAAATATTATGGGCATGGTTTTGTCAAGGTGTGTATTTTTAGTAAACCATCAACATAATCATTGATAATCTTATGAATGTATTTTTATTAACTAAAATTTGAATTTTATAGATTAATCTAAGAAGTACAACAAAGTGCTAGGTGATTTATTTGATATTTTAAATAAAATGAAATAAATGAAATAGGAGGAAGAGGTACTAACTTGATAAGAAATTTCCTCACAATAATGTGGGACTAGATAGAGCAATATTTTGACAAAACGTGATGTCATGACAAACCTCATAAAATTGTAGAAGTGGCATATTTGACCAGATTGGAATGCCTAGAGAAGGAAAAGGGTTCTGTGGGCACCCTAGTCCGAAGTATGGGTGCCTTAGTGGTCCGTGGATTGACTCAAAACTAAATCTGATAAGGTCGTTAAACCTTCACAATATTTCACCTTTGATATGGTTGGTGTCGTGCTTGCTTCATTGATGTCATTGTAAATCACCAATGAATAATCTCCTATAAAACCCCACACAAAAGCATCAAACCCTAAAAAAAGAAAGATGCAAATGAATGGTCAAACTGTCCTCAACTACCAAATGGATGGACTTATGACTAAGCATTGCACTACATCTCGACCCTGATGTAGTTTTATGTGCTTGTGTGTGCAATCATGTGCCTAGGGTGCCTTAACACCAATGACACCAAAAGTAGTGGGAAATAACTAGATAAAAATGTAGAATGGTGGATGGAATAGAATAAAATCCCCTTCCTATGTAGTGTGTGATGCAGAATAGTTCCCAAATGTATTCCCTTGCCTTATGTAGATAGCTAGCCCTTAGTAGAAATATTACGTCCTTAAGATAGTGTGTATGTTGTGTTTATATAGGGATCTCTTACTCAAATTTTGACACTAATGACCCGACATACCGACTAGTACCTAGGGGAATCGGGGGGAAATTATAAAGATTGACCTCAAACATCTAAATGAGAACCAAGTGTGACTGGGACCAGGGCACCTAGGAATGAGGACCAGGGCACCCTAATCCCTCCTAGGTGCCCTAGTCAAAGACTAGATATGAAAACTAAGTAATTAACGACAACTAAGACTCCCTGAGAGATGACTAGAAATGCACAAGTAAGTAACAACTGTGTAAAAAAATCAATGAAAATGACTAGCTAAATGACGATTGATGATGACTAGGGGATGATCCATTAGTGAATACTTTTCTTATGTGAGATCCATATATAAAATAACATACTTGGCGGTATAATTATAGTAGTAAGTGCATGATTTTGTGACTATATTTTCCCCACTTTATGTTGGTGAGTGGAAAGCTCGGTAACATAAATTATATAGAGATGTGTACTTGAGAGAAATTTGGAGAATCCCATGTTGTAGTAGCACATGCATGGATGTGGTGGAAGAGCATGCCGAATGAACCATATAGCGTGTCGAACCATGGATCAACATATTGATCCATGCAATATAGCGAGAAATGTAATGTTATGATGAAGTGTACTAAATGAGAGAGATGACTATGATATTGATTTACTGATGATGTATGATGACAATATGATGGGGTAGGGAGTGATCAGTTCCCAACCCAATTATGTGTATACGAAAAAAATGACCTAAGGATTTGGGCGTCTGCCGCTAGAGGAAGAGTGTAGGGAAAAAGTGTGTTATTCTCCAACCTCTAACTACATCCTCAAGATTTAGCCACTTCACTACATGAGATGGACTCAGATCAAAATTTTTGTGGTTTTGGATCAAAATAATTTCGATCAAACTGTAGATTCATATAGGATTGGTATATGAAAGGAACTCTTGCCCCCACTCCCCAGGTGTCACCACAATGCAATGGATTCCAAGTTATATCATCTGGAAGTAAACACGAAATGTATGATGGATTCCAAGACAGTCATCCGAAGAAAATACAAAATATAAAATAACTTCCCAAGTTAGATCATCTGGGAAAGCAATGAATGTAACTCCCAAGTTAGGTCATTTGGGAGGCCACATGTGTTGTATTTTATTGATTGAATGGTGTAATTTCAATTGTTAGAAACTTGAATGCATTGATTAGTTAATTGATTATTTTGATTGGTTACTCATAGAGAGGTTTACACTAGTTTCCCTAGGTTGGTTCATTAGGGGTAATCGATAGAGATTGATCGATGAAATATCACATGGTGATAATTTGTGTTTGTTTCCCCCAAGTTAGGTCATTAGGGGAATCAATCATCATAATACATTAGTAAGTGTTTAGAATTGTTGAATTAGTAGTGTTGGTTGAATGCATGATGTCATAAAGGGAATTATAGGATGACCTTAATATATTCCCCCTTTCAGTGAAAGGGGAAGTGATGATAAGAATGAACGCTAAGCTAAAAGTAAGCATGAGATAGATAAAGTGTGATAAAGATAGTAAAAATGTGTGTATATTGAGTGAAGGAAAAAATGGAGGAGAGATAATGTGTATGTCATGTGATGTTAGGTAGAATTATAAAAATAACACCACAAATAGGGCATAAATCGGAGTAAGAATGCTCAAGATATGATGAAAATTGTGTGGTGTGTATTAGTAAGATATGATCGCTAAATAATAACCACAACAAAGTAGGCCATGGAAAGTAACTATAAATAGTAAGTTGAAAAAGTGATTAGTCACTTAATTTGTCTTTACGCTAGTGTATGAGTGGTATCTAAGTGTGTAAGGATGCCGCAAGTGAGAGCATCATGACCTAGCCGATTTGAGATGGTGGCGACTATCATAGCATCGTGTATGACTGCGAGTTGGTAAGTTCAATGTTTGTTCAAAAATTGGGTGTGTAGTAGTCATTTGTAGTGAAATTTTGTAACATTGTGATTATGATTTTTCTCAATGTTTTAGACCTAGACAAAGAAGTGAAGGCATTAGTGACCTTCCTGATAGTAAGTGCCCAGATCTTGGCCGGTGTCCTCGCTTCAGGCACCCTAGTCTAGAGAGTGTGTATTCAGTCCTAAGTGGTGTAAATGTGATTTTTATTGTATAGAAATGTAATCAACGAGTGTGTATGGGTTTGTATAGTGTTCTAACATTGTGTTTATTTTTGTTTTGTGTTGTGTAGAGGGATATCCACTCGAGGGAGGGGGTCATCATTTGAGTACTTTACTTGGATTGGGGTTGTCTGATGATGATTGGGAGGTTATGGACCATGTTGGTCTATGGAACATAGTGTGGATGGGGGATATGCCCCATAATATGCCTATATTGACAACCTTATGTGAGAGGTGGTGTGAGGATACTTATAAATGTTTTATTTTCCTATGGGTGATATGACAGGAAGTGATGATAAGAATGAACGCTAAGCCGAAAGTAAGCATGAGATAGATAAAGTGTGATAAAGATGATAAAAATGTGTGTATATTGAGTGAAGGATAATGTGGAGGAGAGATAGTAGTGTGCATGTGTAAAATGATGGGGTGTAAATAATAGAACAAGTGGGGTAAATTCTCAAGATATGATGAAAATCATGTGGTGTGTATTAGTAAGACATGATCACTAAATTTTAACCATAACAAAGTAGGCCATGGAAAGTAACTATAAAAAGGTGAAAAAGTGATTAGTCACTTCATTTGTCTTTTGCGAGTGTGTGATGAGTGTGTGAGTGTGTAAGGATGTCACAAGTGAGAGCAACACATGACCTAGCCAATTTGAGATGGTGGCAACTATTGTAGCATCGCATATGACTATGGAGTTAGTAAGTTTAATGTTTGTTCGAAAATTGGGTGTGTAGTAGTCATTTGTAGTGAAATTTTGTAAAATTGTGATTATGATTTTTCTCAATGTTTTAGACCTAGACAAGAGCGGTGAAGGTATTAGTGACCTTCGAGATAGAAGCACCCAAATCAAGGCATCGGTGTCCTGCTCTCTCCTGGCCCCAAAGTCCTTCTTTTATGGGCACCCTAGTCTAGAGAGTGTATATTCAGTCCTAAGTGGTGTAAATGTGATTTTTATTATATAGAAATGTAATCAACAGTGTGTATGGGTTTGTATAGTGTTTTAACCCCACGTACATTTGCATGTTTTTTTGTGTATGTAGAGGGATATCCACTCGAGGGAGTTCTATGGGGTCATCATTTGAGTACTTTTCTTGGATTGGGGTTGTCTAATGATGATTGGGAGGTTATGGACCATTCATGGTCTATGGACAATACAAAGCGAGATGATGGGGATGTGCCCCATAATATGCCTATGTTGATAACCTTATGTGAGAGGTGGTGTGTAGATACTTATACATTTTGGTTTCCTATGAGTGAGATGAACAGTTACCTTGGAGGATGTGTATCGCATACTATGATTACCAGTTTGTTGGGGAGAGAGTACAGTCATTCCTTTGGAGGATATGGAGAGATAGATGTGAGCCACTAGATGGTATTTTGTGGGGACTCAAGTACCTGTCCGAGGCCCATATTAGTTTGATGCTATTTTGAGGTCGGGGTTCTACACTTTTGGAATTTCATAGCCATGGTTATTGCTTCATCTATCACAGTAGAGGGAGGAGGTGTGGGAATTTTATAAGATGTATGAGATATGCACTGGATAGAGGAGGAGAGCACTAGATATGCATGGGCACAATGTGTGTTGGCCCACATATATAGGGATCTATACATATTTACATAGAGGAGCATGGAGGTGGGATAGGAGCTACTACACTATTGCATGTATGGGCGTATGAGCATATAGTAGTGTTGAGGCCAGTTGGTGGTCCACGAGTAGAGTGGGTAGGCTAGGCCAGATATATTTGCGAGGAGATGGATTAATGTGTGTAGGTGTAAAGATGGAAATTGATACTTACAGGGCATTAATAGATAGGATGGGGTCCGAGGTAGTTGTATGGAGGCCATACCGTGATTATGGAGGATGGCCAGAGGATGTTATAGAGTTGTGGTGCATACGTAGGACCATGTGGTTAGAGGATCATTTCCCAGGGGTGGCCAAGTTATTCCAGGTGGAGAGGGTATCACGATAGTTTGGTATGGCTCAAGACATGCCCTAGAGCCATATATATGGTTGAGAGCTATTAGAGCACCGAGGAGGGGGAGGGCTAGACCAAGGCCCACAAGAGAAACTAGTACCTCCTGGGCCAGATGAGGTAGATGTGGTGATAGAGTTGATAGACTCATATGATGTTGGGTATATGAGGCCTACCATGCATGGTGGGAAACACATCGATGGGTATTCTTGTTTCCATTATTCACGAAGTAGTGGGATTACCACATGGAGGAGGAGGAGAGGGGGAAGCACATGCCCCAAAAATGTAGCAATATGTAGCGGATGGTGTATTCTTATAATTATGTTGTGTGTTTGGTTATTTTCCTATATGATAGTGATGGTTATCTAATGGGTTGTTCTATGTGTTGTAGGTGATGTGTATTGGTCATTGATAGTGGATACTTCCATCCACACATTGACGTGGAATGTGTCGACCGACATACTTGTGGGTGGAGGGATACTAGAGCATGTGGATGACATTGTGGGTGAGCATGCCCATTTGTTTGATCTAGTGGCCATAGTGGCAATGATGTGTACTATGCTACTAGGTGAGAGGGATGAGGCCCATGAGGAGACACATGATGGCAAGAGAGATGGTGGGTGGTGGTCCATTAGTGCAGGATGTGTTTACACAATTTATGGCACTACAGAGTCATGTTTTTGAGCAGTCTACAGAGAATACCTTATTACGTAGGCAAGTGGAGAGGTATAGGAGTCACGATCAATGATGTTGAGTGAGTGGTGAAGGCTTCTAGTTTGAGAGCTCTCACAATACCAGAGAGCGATAATGATGATGAGATTTGAGTTGCATTTTTGTGTATTATGTAGGGGCATTGCCCCCAGTGATGGGATGTTTTAGTAATGATGATTGTACTTGATATATATATATATATTTATTGGTGTATGATGATTACATTTTATTGTGTATGATCATGTGATTATTGTTGTAATGTATGTGATGTGTTGGATATTGTTCATGTTAGTTGATGTAGACTTGCACTATGATGTTGGTATTGATAGAAAAATGTGTAATGTGAATGATGATAGGTAACATATGTAATCTAATTGATGAGTTGAGTGAGATGCATATTTTTGAATGGAACTTGTAATGTGTAGTTAGTATAGTGGGTATAGTAGAATGTATGTAAAAATAGATAATGTATGATTGTCAAACTAACGTGTCATGAATAATGTAATGTGATCATAATATGTTAGTGTGATGAATATAGGGGGAAGAAGATTATATGATCCCCCCAACACATGGATGATGAGGTTCATTTAGTTAAGACCCTCAGTAGTCAAGAATGAACCACATAAAGCAAGAGTGCATCATCGGGAAAATGATTGAGTGCACTAGATGAATCGATGAAGCACGTGATGAGAGGTTCTTATAGAAAATCCCTCAATAGTCATGTAAGAACTGTAAGAACACAAGTGCATCATCGGGGGTAAGGTGATAGTAATCACCTACCAAATACCAAGGTGACATGAAGTGGTGGAAGCATGTGACATGAGAGCAGCATGAGCATATGAACCAAACTGAATATCATGTGGAGCTGCGTGGGATGGATGAATGTAGAGGGTTGTGGCAGCTGATGTGAAGCAATAACATGATGTGGTGGATGAGATGGATGAAGTGGATGTGGTGGATGAAATGGTGCAACTATGGATGGATGTGGTGGAGAGCATGTATGTGTGACAACCTATGTGGTGATGGATGCATAATAACCTTAGTAGTAGATGGAGGAGATAACTCAACCCGAGTAGAAACATGTGCTGATGATGAGGTAGAGGAGAGATGGACCACTCACGTGAGTGAGATCCAAAGGAAATGATGCCCTTATCCTCTAATTTTTGTAATCTATCATGAAGGGAAAAACAATCATTGTCCCTATGGCCATTGATACAATGATAATTATAATAGGGTTGATCATGTTGACATTGTAGATGATGTTGTGGATGATGTTGATTAGAGGGAAAGTGAATTATACACTCATTAAGTAAAACACACACATCATGTGGTCGAGCGTGATGAGAGAAGTGTAATGGCTCACATGAAACAAATGGAGTAGAAGGAGAAGTAGCATGTCATGGAGGAGGAGAAGAAGTATGCTTTTGTGATGGAGTAGGTTGAGCTTGCTTGCTAGGTCAAGATGGAGACTGTGTAGGATGCTCAACCGATGTCAATGGAGGAGCACTAGATGATGCAATAGAAGTGGAGGTACATGGAGGATCAATGACATGTGTTGAAAGAAGATATTGTTCTAGGTCTATGACTTTGTAGCACAGAAGAATGAATGACTCACATGTATCATATTGCAATCTTTTCTTAAGCACAGGAATCAAACCACAACAAAAAATGAATTGCTTCTCTAAATCAATAGGTTGGAATACTAGTTGATGCATACAAGCATTGAACCATAAGATATAATCCTTGATAGATTCTGATGAGCCCTGATGTAGCGTAGGTAGGTGGTCATAAGTAACTCTAGGGCCATTATTGATGATAAAATGATGGAGGAAAGCTTCCTCCATGTCATAGTAAGTACTAATGGACCCAAATGGAAGATGAGTGTACCATTGTAAATCCTCATCAATAAGACTATGTCGAAAGGCCTTAAGTAATAACCTATCATTAGAATAGGGTCCATAGCCATGTGGTAATGTTGGAGATGTGCATGAGGGTCACCAAGTACCATCAAAACATGTGAATGTAGGCATGATAAAGTCCTTAGGAAATGTAGAGTTATGAATCTTCTTGGGAATAGGGTTACCATGTAATGAGTTATTGTCAATAAAGCATAATAAGCCCTACTTTCTAAAGTGAGAGACTAAACCTGAGATTGTAATTGACCGATGACATGCATGAGAGACATAATATCTTGTGGAGGAATAGTAGGAGATGGAAACAATGTATTAAGTGGTTGTAACTTTGCCATTTGTGAGTAATCATAGGTACCTCAAGAGAAGATAAAGGAGATCCCGATGCTAAAGGCACACTAGGTGGTGGTGCCAAAGAAGCTATAGGGGATGAAGGAGATGGAACATCCATAGCAGTGGTAGGACTAACATCGAAAACATCCCTAGGAGGTGAAGCAACCAATGGAGATACCTCGATAGGAGAGGATGAACTAATAAATGTAGGTGAAGTGTTAGGAGGAGATGAGATGGTAGGAGTAGAAGAACTAATAGATGGAGGTGCCTCATGCATTATGCTAGATATAACCTCAGGAGAAAGTGGAGTAGGAGATTTAGACTCAACTCATATGAAAAGTAGTAGAATCATGACTATCAATTGTATCATCAACATCAGATAAAGACTCAATATGAAAATGTCATTAAGCGTACTATCAATAGGATCATCAACATAATATGAAAGAGTATGTGAACTAGTATGTGATGGATTAGGAGAAGCAATATCAAAAGTAGGAGAGTCGTGAGATGTAGCCATAGTAGTGGTTTGATGAGGAGGAGAATTAGTATGAGAGCTATTGTCAAGACCTAACATGTAATCAATAAGAGAATCATCTAGAATTTCCTTAGATAGGTTAGCAGAGGATCACTAGTAGCCATATAGCATGGTGTACAACGAGTGAAGGCTATCGGATCTAAAACAATACTAATGCCAATGGGAGAATTTTCAAAACTAGTAGGTACATATTGTTGACCATCTAAGAGTTGTTGTTGAATATGATCGGGAAGAGTAACATTACTATAGAGATCCGTGAGCTCAACGATAACAACCTCATCATAAATTGATTGACGCTAACATGAGACATGATGGGATGAGAAGGTGAAGAGCTATCCTTAGCCATTAGGGTTTGAAGTGGATCCTAGGGAAAAATTCTAAGGTATGGGTTCACCAAAATGATTAACTAAAATTTAAATTTTAGATTAATCTAAGAAGTACAACAATGCAATAACTGAAATAACTAAATATAAATGCTAGGTAATTTATTTGATATTTTAAATGAAATGAAATAAATGAAATAGGAGGGAAAAGGTACTAACCTAAAAAGAACTTACCTCACAATAATTTGGGATTGGATAGAGTGATGTTCTGCAGACTGATGTCATGAAAAACCTCAAAAAATTACAGAAGTGGAAGATTTGGCCAGACTAGGATGCCTGGAGAGGAGCAAGGGCACCTGTGGGCACCTGGTCCTTGAATATGGGCACCTTGGTCTTGATTGACTCAAAAATAAATATGATAAGGTCATTAAACCTTCACAATATTTTCCATTCAATGATATGGTTGGTGTCATGCTTGCTTCACTGATGTCACTTGTAAATCACCAATGAATAATCTCCTACAAAACCCCACACAAAAGCATCAAACCCTAAAAAATAAAGATGCAAATGAATGGGTCGACTATCCTCAGTTGCCAAATGGATGGACTTATGATTGAGCATTGCACTACATCTCATACCCGATGTAGTTCTATGTGCTTGTGTGTGCAATCATGTGCCTAGGGTGCCCTAATGCAAATGATGCCAAAAGTAGCAAGTGGGCAATAGCTAGATAAAAATGTAGAATGGTGGATGGAATAGAATAAACTCCCCTTCCTATGTAGTGTGTGATGCGAATAGTTCCAAATGTAGTCCCTTTCCTTATGTAGATAGCTAGCCCTTAGTAGAAATAGTCCACCCTTAAGATAGTGTGTATGTTGTGTTTATATAGGGATATCTTGCTCAAATTTTGACACTAATGACCCAACATGCCGACTAGTACCTAGGGAATGGGAGGGAAAATTATAAAGACCGACCTCAACATATAAATGAGAACCAAGTGTGACTAGGACCAGGGCACCTAGGAATGAGGACCGGGTTTCCCATGGGCACCCTAATCCCTCCCTAGGCACCCTAGTCAAAGACTAGAGATGACAATTGAGTAATTAATGACAATTGAGACTCCCTGAGATGATGGAAAATGTGCAAGTAATCGATAATGACTATGAAAAACACTTAATGAAAATGAAACTAAATTGATGACAAGACTAGGGGATGAGCCATTAGTGAATACTTTTCTTACACAAGATCCACATATAAAACAACATACTTGGTGGTATAATTATAGTATTGGTCAGTAGAGTTGATTTTGATTTGGTTTTATCCAAAATAACCATCCATAAAAGGTAGCAAGTCATATCTAGTGGTTGAGTTCACAATCATTTCAATGTGTGGAAGTGGGAAACTATCCTTAGGACAAGACTTATTAAGGTCCCAAAATCGGTGCAATAACTAATCTTTTATTAGGTTTATCCATATGAACTATATTAGATACCATTGGGGTAATCAGGTGAAAATAAGCCTACATCTAAGGGCTTCTAGATTTATTTTTTGATCAACTATCCCACCTTAAGGTGCATTTAACGATTTTTTTGTTGAATTGGCTTGGCATTGTCATGTAAGAAAATGTTATACATCAAAAAATATGGGTTGGTATTAGGCATATCCTTGTGGGTACAAGAAAAGAGGCCAAAGAAATCTAATAGCACTTGTTGTATATCATTCCTTTATGTGTCACCGAGGGAAACAACCAAAAGTATTGAGAAAGGGTTGTTACTAGTGCCAAAGTTAAAAGAATTTGTTTCCTTTTTTAACAAGGTGGAGCGATCTTCAACATATGGTTGAGTAGGAATGGTATCCAAGGTATCATGTGTTGTTTCGTAAGAAATTAGATCCATGAAATATACATGAGGTAATAACATATGAGAAAACCTATTCTTATGATAGAAGGGAGGGAGATCCTCATATGTGCCCACATACTCAAGGATGGATTATTCATTAAGGAATACATCCAATGATGGGAGATTAGGTGATGCAAGCTCATCATAAGATCTAGTTAAACAACTTCAAGGTGAGGTTGGGTGTGTAATAAATACTTTAGGTAAAATTTGATGTGATGCTTGAAGGAACATTAGAGGCCAGTGTAGGCTTACACAACATGCATGATGAATATCCAATTACTTATTTAGACTATTGTGACTTTATTCATATAGGCTCACAAATGCCTTGGCCATGGAAACCAAGTTTTGTCCATTGAAACCATGCCATAATAAATATTGGTATCCTTTACCATAATCCTCATAATAAGGGTGACAAGGTTAGATGTGAGGGATAATCCTTTTATTAGGATTTGTGACAACACACAATTTCAAGGGAGTGGAATCAACATTGATGGTGTAAGTCATTCCTTGATAAGAGAATTTAAAACAATTATGAAGGGTGGAAGGCACTTCCTGCATAACATGAATCCAAGAGCATCCTAATAGAAAATAGTAAATGAGATCATTGGGCATTACATGGAAAATGGTGGGGAGAGTGTGAGATCCTAAGATAATGTGCAATGTGATTTGTCTAATGGGCTAGCATGGTATATTATCAAATCCACAAATACTAATAGTGGAGGAAAACAACTTGGTGGTAGGAATACCCAAATGAAATAACAAAGAGATAATATAAATTTGAGACCAGACCCATTATCAATAAGAACACGTTTGATTAAAGTGTTGTGGATAGTGGATTGTACATAAAGCGGAGACAATTTTCAATGATATCTTCGGAGGTTAACTCATCATATGTGAAAGATACATGTTCTTTGAAATGAGAATGTTCCATGTAGTGCATCCATTACATACTTAGGGGATGTATCATGATGAAGGAGGAGCCAACTAAGGTTAGTGAGTACAAACTTGTAGATGGGGTGACACTTGACATATGTATTAAGGGTGATAATAGAGAAACCATGATGATGAGTAATAAATTAAAAAGTAGTACTAGAAGAATCATACAACATAGATCTCAAAGGTGTTAGGGATCAAAGATCACCATGTTAGAGAGCACTAATATTTGGAGGTCAGTAGTCCTAATAAACAAGGAACTAAGGAGACCTTAGAGTGGGTAAGAGGTTTAATCAAATGCGTGTAAACTAAAATGGTTACACCCTTTCTAGATTAATACTTATGTTGTTTAATATAAAATTGATTTAGTGAGGCCAAATTTATAGCAAATGGATGTAGGCTAGATATAAGTGGCTATTTCGATTAATTAACTTCCAACATTAATTATATACTATCAAAATGGAGTTTTAAATCAAGAAATACAAGATATGAACTTTAAAATACAAAGGAATTAGTGCACTCATCTTGTTACAAAGGATTCTAGGAAGTTTAGGGTATGTTTACTTCTATAATAGGAGATTTAAACTTAGAAGTGATTTTGAACCGAGACTATAAACTACCCTAGGTTATGACTATATAATTTCACCAGACCATACTCTATTGTCTTACCCCTTTTGTACGATCTTGCATGGTCTTGGACTTGCTATGATTTTACTTATGTAACTTTCTATGGTGGATACATTCCTAGAGTTGTATTTCTTTGCAAAACCCTAGTTTTTATCATGCAATGAATCTCTATGAACACACTGAACATCATCTTAAACCCCGCCATGGATGAAGAGTACAAAAAACAAACATTAGATGGGTTATGGGAACCCCGTGTACCACCGACGTTGCACTACTCCGAAGAGGCCTCAAACCTAACGTTGGTTTCTACCTAGCATGTGTTATCTAGATAGATCAAACAACTTTGGCAACTTCCTTACCAATGCTTGCTTTGGCTTTAGATCTTGCTAAAAACTTGGAGGAGGGATGTTTGAGTGCTTCAAATGAGAGATAGTTTTGTCTTGACCTAGTAAGAAGTTTCATACCTGATGTGGGTGTTTCCCTAATGAAGTTATGGAGGTGTTATTGTAAGATTTAGGGATTTGTGAATACCTTTTGCAAGTACAAGAATTTCATGTACTAGTTCATTTCCATATGATTTCCAAGTTAGAAAATAAGGTAATCTTTACTTGCTTATATAGGGCTTTGTAGGTGATTTATCCAAAAGGCCGACCTAGATGAAGTATAATACCCAATAAATATTTCAAAGTGAAAGAAAATTTGGAGGACATGTCGACAAGAATGTATAGGTTGGACAAGATCGATACTAATTCATGACCAAACTATATGGCCAAAAATGAAGTTTGGAGCTTGTCAAATGATGTTTTTGTATGGATTTTGTTCATTGTATTCTCAGAGTTTGTTGGCATGTTAGTTTGTAAGGATAAACAAGATAAAAGAGATACCTCAAAAAGTGCTAAGTGGGAGTGAAGAGATGGTATTTATCATTGCAAGAGTGTGTTGTCAAATCACGTTTCATCAAAGTGATGATTTCCAAATTTGAGTTTCTACACATGCATTTGAAAGCTAACACAACACATTTGATGCCAACAATACTATACAAGCCCAAACATATCATCCTAACGTGGTAGTTCCTTCGATAATTTCCATTTTCCACTCATATAGTAGCCAACATATAAAATTAAGAAGTATAAATCATGACTTATATAGAAAGTTTTTTCACATGTAAAAGGTTTTGATTACCAAGAAACCTTTACTCCAATTGTCAAGATGAATTCCTTCTAAATAATACTCTTGTTGGCTATAACATAGGAAGGAAATCCATAAAAAGGATGTCAAAAGTTCCTTCTTTCATGGATACTTATAGAAATAAATTTTCAAGTCTCAACCTCTAAGGTTTTTAGTAGTGAGAAATCCAATTATGTGTGTGGATTGGAAAATTCCTTGTGTGGCTTGAATGAAGTTCCTCAATCTTGGTATGAAAAGGTCGACATGTTTATAATCAATTTTGGTTTTACATATAGTCCCTTTGGCCCAAGATTCTATTCCAAGAAAGTAAATGGGAAATTTATTATTAATGTCCTCCGTGTCGATGAGTTAATCATTATAGGAGCTTCCACAAAGAAGATTCATGATTTGAAAGCACGATTAATGAAGTATTTTGAGATGAATGACATTGGTTTGTTAGATTTCATCTTGGTGTACACATGTCATAGTCTTAGAAAGATATTTTTATTCACTAATTCAAATATTCTAAATATATTGTACACCACTTCAACATGAAAAGCTATGAAGTCTACAATGACTCATTTTCAATTTGGGGTCAAATTTTCTACTAAGTGTTCTCCTTTGGTTAATGATAAACGTATATGGAGTTAGTGGTAATTATACTATACTTGATATACACATGTCTTAAGATCCTTTTGCAGTGAATCTAGTATCACACAATAGTTAGCCCCCCACATGAAATCCATTAAATCCATGTTGTCTTAAATGCATTCCATAACTAGTTTTTCATGATACTACTAGTTATGGTATTGAGTACAAAATAGGTGGTAAAGCCTCAATTTATGGTCACCCTTTATGGGAAAACAAAAAAATATTTCTCCTTTTGGTTCAAGAAAAAAAATTTGAAGGATACATAAGAGTGATTGGGAATGAAATCCATACTCGATCATAAGTTGACTTTAGGATACATGTTATACCTTGGAGGAGTTCCAATGAGTTGGTCTTGTAAAAAAATAGACTAACATTATTTTGTCTACCATAGAATTTGAGTATATTGAATTGTTGATGTCGGACATGAATCAATATGCAAGATTCGATGCATGATTTTGAGTTTGGATTTCCACATACCCGACCAATAACATTTTGGTGTGACAATAAGAGAGTTTTCCATATCTCTTACTGACCTAGTGGGAAACAATGCAAAAAAAGAACATTGAAATTGCCATGCATTATTTTTGGCAACCAATACAAGACAAGGTTGTTGATTTTATGAACATATGCTTACGTTGCTATCAATCTTCACAAAGCCTTTTCTTGAGTCACAATTTAATTGTAATATAATTTATGGATATAATATGCTTAATCTATTTATAAACAAGAGTATAAATCAATTTATTGACTTGATAAATTTAAGTTATTAATATAGTCGAGAAAATTTCTCTATAACCTAACTACTCTCCAAACTTATTGTTTACACCCTAATTAAATTTATGTGAAATATAAGAATTAGTGAATTAAGTACACTAAAGGATGTAAGGGTTAACAACAAGGGGTTATTTTGATTAATTAACTTCCAACATTAATCATTAATATCAGAACAACACATTAATACTTGTAATTGATGTACTAAAAATATACACACTTGAAAATACAAGGGAATGAGTGCACTTAAATGATTATAGATGGTTCTGTGAAATTTTGAAAGAATGCGCTATTTAAAATGGGAAGATTTGAACTCGATGATGTTTTTTTCGGGATACTGTGATTGGAAACTTTTTAGGGTAGGACCATACACTTTTCTAGGATTGTCTGTATAGTCTTGGACTTGCTTGGATTCAGGATCAATAACTTTATGAGATGGTTACCTTTCTAGAAGTGTCTCCGTTTCGAACCCTAATTTGTGATCATGTTACAAATTTCTTTAAACATCATGACTAGATTTCAAACCCTGCAAAAGAAACATTAGTTGGGTTATGTGGCACCCCAGGTGCACCACCACCAACATTTACACTTCTCCAAAGAGGTCTTAAACTATGTCATCATTCACCTAACATGTGATATTTAAATGAATGCAACTATGACTTGGCAACTCTCTTTGAAAATTCTCAAATTGAGTTGCTTTTGCTAAAATACTTGGAGAAGGGATGTTTGAGTGTTTGTAGATGAGATGGGTTGATGTCTTGACCTAGTAGGAAGCTTTAGACATGTAGAGATTGTTTCCTAATGATTGTAGGTGTGTTATTGAGAGATTTAGGGAGCCTTGGGTGTCATTTGCATGTGTTGGAAGTGAGTGTATCAATGTAGTTACATAATATTTTTAGTTTAGTAAATGAGCTAGTGTTTACTTGCTTATATAGGGTTCCATAGACGGTTTATCAAAGAAAGGATGACCCGAGGGATTATAAGACCCAACAAAGAATATGAAATTGAAAACAAAGTTGAAGAACATGTTTGTTCAAGATCGTACAAGTCGTCCATGGCCGGATATAATATCCATACCAACTTGTATGGCCTTTCCCATGGATGGAAAACATGCAATCTGAAGTTTGCAAATTGTTAATTGATGTTTGTCTATGGATTCATGTATTGTACTCTTTGAATTTGATGACATGTCTATGTGTAAGGATAAAGAATCTAAACAACGGACTTGAATGTGTTAAGTAGGAATGAGAAGGTTGTATTTCTCATAACAAGAGTACAATGTCAAAGAGTAAATTGCCAAATTTAAGTGTCTACACATATACTTGTTTTTATAAAACATATAGAGCTAGTTTTGAGGTACTCATTATGGAAGATAATAATGGGTATACTAGCGAATTCAAGCCGAGAGCTTTTAATAAAAAGGTATAGTAATGCTACCCGATTTACAATTTGTGTTGTGTGTTTATTTGAAGCTTTCATTGATTTATAGAATATATATGTATGTGGGTGAATGTCTTGTAGTTAACAATGATTCTAGAGAATATTCAAAAATCTAATATATATCATATGTCAATAAGATCACTAATGTGACTATTAAAAAAAAACAATAAAAGAAAAAAAAATCCTCCATATGTTGGTTTTCTAGGCATGTAATTACTTAGACCTTAATTTGAGCATGCTTATAATCACTTTAGAAAGAAATTCCAATTATTTTTGTCAATCTAAGAGTCGCTTCTAGCTCTCTAAGTGGTGAGATTTGCTTCTAGAATAGTTGAGGATTATATTTGCATAGATTTGGAAGTTTTCCCTCTTGCTGTGTTTATAAATAGTCATTTCTTATTTTGAAGTAACATCTTGTATTTTTAGGTTTTTGTTCTTTCTTCTTACTATTTGGATAAACCCTAATATTTTGACTTATCCATTTTACAATCAATTTTACTGCATATTAATTTCATAATAATTGTAAATTCTAAAAAAAGCAATAATGTTTTTGAGAGTTGTAGAAATTGTAGAAACAATTTCAATGTGCGTAATAATATATCTGACTAAACATGTATCACATCGCATTCAATCAAATATTATATTAATAAGAGAACCACATTCATTGCGGGTCCCCAAGTTAACATGAGGATCAGAATATATTGGAAATTATGTGTTAGTTTTTTTATTATTTTTTTAAGTTTAAAAAGCAGTCAAGGGGTGTAGATAAAAACATTGTAGAGGTGTTTTAGGTGAGGGGGAGCCTCACAAGGTCATCTCAAAAACGATGGCATTAGTGGCCGACAAAATTAATATTGAAAGGCTGTCCCTTTCAGAGAAGCGTGATCGTCTGACAGCTACATGGAGTCGAACGCTGACACGGCACATGCGATGCCAGCAAGGCCGTGCAATCCCAAACATATCATTATGACGTGGCAGTTCCTTCCATAATTTCCATTTTCCACACATGGATTAGTCAACATCTAGGTACCTTTGTGCCTCTTCGGGCTCCGAAACGATACCTAAACTCCATCCTACGTGTCGATAACTATTCAACAAATGCACGGCGGTAGGGGTCGACGGCCCACCACGTGGACCCGGGTGCTGACGTGCTTGTGGACCTTTCTTTTGCTTTTTTGATGAAGGGAGAAATGTTTTATGGCGTTTAATCTCATACCCTTTTCAATCACCATTATTGCAAGTGACTACCTATTTGCGAAAGGTGTGGAACTTTGGGTTTTACCTCCGATTAGTTTCACCTATAAGACATGGGCGATGGGGACTCTCATTATCAATTGTTGACTTGAGATCAAGGGTCTTGCATACACAATCAACTTGTTTTGCGTCGACATGTCAAGGTATTTTTGTGTTGATGTGTTGGCCATTTCTAAACTAGCAAAATTATCTATAGGTGTTTGTGAGAGGCCTATAGGCACATAGAATGATTTATTGAAATGATTGTATTTCTTATAACTGCATTTAGTGTTTTCTTCATCAAATAATAGTAAGAATCAAGTGTTTTTTAAATAAATAATATTATAACTATGGTTTTTGCACAAAACAAATGCGCATGATGAATACATATAGGAAGTGAATGCAAGACATGTAAGTTTTGAATCTATAGTTTGATTGGAAGGTCTAGTTAAAATTTGTAGTGTTTTAATTGTAATAAAATGTAAACATAAACACTCGAGTGTAGAAAATTGTGCATAAGGTACTACATGTTACAAACCTTAAATTGAAGTTGAAAGGTAGGATTTCACTTAAATGTTTCTAAGTTTCCATCTATGTAACAAATGTGGCTAGTTTGCATCTTGTTTGTTAATGCCACATATTTTTAGCATCATAAGAAAGTGTAAAATGTATCTCATAACTATATTTATAAGTATTCACGCAAAAATTATACTAATAAACATTCATGTGAAAAATAATGGAAACAAATCCATTTCGGTGCTAGTTAACAAACACATACCTAGTGTTGCTAATGTGGAATACCATTATATACATTTCTCTTTAACCCGTTCTTGTTTTACATACCTAGTTGTTATTATTTCAATGTAGCACTAAAAATTATTTATGGAGATATTCATAAGGAGTGAATATACTTAACTCATGATAATGATGTGGAATTCAACTTCGATTTCTCTATATCTCCAAAATCAATGGTTGGTTTAGGAATAGTCAACCCTTACTACTTATGTATCATAAGTTCCTAATGCATTTTTAGTGGAACTTGTTTTAAGATTACATCTTATTACAACAATAATGGAATCGATCTTGGGTTTCTTGGGTCCCACGGTATACCATTATAGTTTTGAAATTTGTAGATTATACACTTTGGTAATTTGGGTGCTTGTTTACCATCCGTAAGACATAACCTTACATAGTACTAAGAGCGTGATTTACCAATCTTTCATCATTATATGTAAATTATTCAATAACATCGCTCATTGAACAATACATAAAAGGACTTCATTTTCTAAGTAGTCATCATCAAAATTTTATAATATCAAACACCTTATACACTCAACAATGATTCTTACAATAGGTTTGGATAATGATTTAAACATTAGCTAGCTATGTAGTTTAACACAAAAAAATCATACATATGAATTTACAATTTAAAAATTATGTGTTCATCTTCGATCAAGACTGTATTCATATGCTTTATGATTATTTCTTGATCATAAAAATTTAGGTATACACATGTGATGTTTTTCACCGCTTTTCAAAAGATGACTTATCCATGAGTGTTTCCTTATTGATGGAATATTTTATACAAGGTAAAAATGGAAATAGAGATGTCATATAAGTATTCTCCTAAATTCATTTCTTGGAAGGCTTGAGAATTGGAAAGTGTAAAGGGGTGTAAATGTTAAGAATATGTAAAATTTATAAATAAAAATCAACATAAATAAATGTTCAAGATGTAGAGGGTACACCTATCATGTAAAATTCCTTGGCTTCCCGATTGCTCCTAGTGAGCCGCTCACTACCACCTCCTCTACTCCCACTCCCACTCTTGCCGCCCCTTCCAAGTCCAAATACAAGAACCCCTTGAAAACAGACACCCCTCTCATTGGCAAGATTCTCAGAAGCTCCAAAGAGATGGAGGTTGCTCAAAACTTGCTTCATATCAGCAATGCCGGTATTGAAAAGGCTCTTGCATCAGGAGGAGTCTCAAGTGGCTAATAGATTGGAAGCCCTGGAGAAAGAGATGAAACAGATGAAGAAGGACCTTCAGCGTATGGAGAAGCAGAAAGGGAAAAAAAAGTTTGATGAAGAGAATGACAAAGATAAAGATCGGTTTACGATATATATATATATATATATATATATATATATATATATATATATATATATATATATATATATATATATAAGTTGAGCTCTCTAGATACTGATCGGGAGAGCTAAAGATAGACATGATCTTATATATATATATATATATAAAGTTGGCTCCTGATATTTAGAAAAGATAGACATGATCACAACATGGCTATCTTTAAAGCCATAAGTGACTTTCTTGAGCAGTAAGTTTGGAGCATTTCTATGCTAAGTGGGATCCCTGCAACTATTTGGGGGAATGAGAAAGAGAGGAGTATGGCCTTTTCACAGCTGGACGCTTCGGACTCAACGCACACAACCACTTTGCGTTGTTTACCTCACTTGTAGACGATCAAGTCTAGAATTGAAAGAGCATTCAAGAAATAGACTCACTTGGGTTGGCGGGATTTGGTTTAGATGTTGTTCTTTTGCGATCTTTTTGTTGTGACATTCTTTACTTTTTCGCGATTTTTGTTGTGGTATGTGTCCTTTTTTTGCTTCTGGTTGTAACCTACTCTTGGTTACTTTTGGAAACACTGTTATATCTAGATTTTGATCCTTTTTTGCTGAATCTTCATAGTCATATCAGGTTGGTGAGCCCTTTATGTAACAGGGTATAGTCCCTTCAAAACTATTTACCAATAATAAAAACAAAACTATCATGCAAAATTACTAACACAACTATGTATATCCTTTATAGGTGGTAGTTAAGAAACATCTCCAACAACTATAATTGATTAGAAAACAAATTATTTATTTTCATATGTATAAATTCTTGTTGTTTTCAAAGGTTAATATCTTTAAACATTATGTTCCCTATAAAAATCATATATTTAATGAGAATGCATTGTATGTGCCTCACTTCTTCTTTAAATATGGCCAATTTTTTTCCTTTCAAACCTTGGAAATATCTAATCGGGATTCCAAGTATGACATGTATCGTTCCAACATGTAATTTGATAGTTTCAAATATTATAGGAGTAATGAGAAATAATGGGTATTTTCATATATTGTGTGAGAGTGTATTGTATGTATAATAGTTTTGATGAAATATGACCTTCCATTCGATGCCTTCATGAGATAATATTTTTAGCATCTCTTGATTCCCCATAATGACCTACTACAAGAACATATGCAATATTTTGATTGTTATATAAACTTCCTATAGAAGCATGATCCTTGGAATATGTGTTCTTAAAAACGGAAGATATTTGACCCATCTTAACATATTGTGACATCTCTATGAACCTTTCTCCTCTTTTCTAAATTAATTTGAAATATAACTCCCTCATGGCGAGAAAGGATGGATAGATAATCTATTTTTTAATCCAAAATGAAATTATTTTTGAATTATGTAAATTGATTCTCTCATCATTACATGATGGAAGATATTATTTTTTCGACAACTTCATCTATGAACACTTTTGATTCTTTTTATAATTCCAAGGAACTATTTACCAAAACCAAACTATGGATTCCATTTTTCAATTTATATGTCAAAATTGTATTTAGTAATTTCATTCAACATGATCAATAATTTATTCATAATCATTCCCTCCATCGAATTACAAAAATTGTGGTTTGAGCATCAAATATAGGCCATATTTGACAAATCTAGAAAATGGTTATTACTTTGATGCTTTTTTTGGGTTTCCACAAATTTATACAAGCACCATAAAATTATTTTTCATTTGTGTCCTATAATGGATAACTCTAATCCATATTATCAAAATTTGGAGCACCCTTGAGAAAAAATAACCATATACATTTATGCGGTAATGAATGATATTTACATTCATTCTTAAACAATATGGAGGAGAAACAATATTTAAATTTAAATAAATATTAGAGGAAATGTACCAAATTATTAAAACTAATGAATTGTACTATTTTTTAAATCAAATTTATTATATTTTACATACAAGATAATAATACATAACACACTTTGTGAGATTGTTCTCTAAGGATCAATACGAAACCCCATGCACATCAAAGAGGTTGCACTCCAACTCTAATGAACTCTCTAAGTAATCAACAAGAAATCAAACACAAAGGAAAACTAATCATGAAAGAATAATACTACTCATTATCATAGCTCAAATAGAAAGGGTACATATATAAGAGTGTTGTGTAACTCCCATGCATGACATGGAACCCTAATTACACCTAATGAAATAAGATCTCGCTAAGTGAAATGAATCACCATGTGAGGTGGACAATACACCAAGTGACGACAAGGCAAGTCACACACACTAACACCCCCATTCATTGACATTGAGGTAGAGGTCATGGTAAGTCAGAACATAAAGATAAATCCCCTGCAGACAAGTAAGAAAGATGTGCCATATAGGTCCTGAAATTAAAGGTCTGATAAGGTACCCATGTACAAACAACATCTCTCTAGAAAAGAAGAAGAGGAGAAGAGGAATATAAATCCCAAAGAAGATGAGTGGCTGCAGAGGACCTCACCCCAAGAAGAGACTGCAAGTGAAGAAACTTCACCTCAATGAAGGGCTTGGTGAAAATATCTGCAACTTGATCAGAAGTTTGACAATACTACAAGTCGATGATGTCATTGTGAATCATCTCTCGAATGAAGTACATATGGATCTCAATGTGCTTTGTATACTGATTGTAGTCACAAAATCATGCACTTTAGAAATTATTTAGTCTTGGTATCATAATACTATTCATATGGTTTTTGAGTGAAGAAATTACTAATCAACCCATGTCTTTTGGCCATTTTACTTTTCTTTTTGTCGCCAATCGTCACCTTGACACATACTTGCCAAATCTATTTTTGTCATTTGCGCACCATTTTACATTTGAATGGGGCATTGAACCCAATAATGTGGTGCATGAGACACCTTGGTCCCATTTGAGGTGCCCTTATCCTTTCTACAATTTCTTGCCAATTTTGGGCACTTTCTGACCATTTGAGCTTCTCATCTTTTTAGTGGTCAGCCTTTTTAGGGTTAATTATGAAATTAGAATAAGAGAACCAAAATATAAAGTCATGAGACCATAATGAGGGACTAAGCACTAAGCACTCCATCATCACCTAAGGTTACATCCATCAAAGGCTCCATTTTCATCCATCTAGCTCCATCATAAGGCACAAGGCTAGTTCATCTAGCATCACACCGCATAGAGGGAAGTTTATTCTATTCCATCCACCATTCTATTACATTTCTACACATAGTTATTGCTTGCTACTTTCACAAAGTGTGACTGGCACAAGAGCACCTAGGGCATGATTACACACACACATAGAACTACATAAGGTTTGAGATGAAGTACAATGCTCAGTTTGTAAGTCCACCATTGTGGTAATTCCGACGGTCTGACCCCTTCATATGCATCTTTATTTTTAGGGGTTTGATGCTTGTCTTGGGGTTTTGCAAGTCTCTTCTTCATTATTGATTACTAGTGACATACAATCGTGTACAACAAAGCTAGTGCGATAGGAAGTGGGTAAGTGCAACAAGTTGGGGGACAATTAAGTGGACATAAAATCTTGAATTTTACATCAAAAATAGAAAAACATCAAATTTAGTCTTCCGCGGACTTGAACCATGCCGAAAAGTCAAAAATATGTCATAAAAATGGTACCATCACGTAGGGGAATTCATCATAGCTTTGTAGAAATATTGATTTTAAAGTGAATAGAATAGGATAAATATCATTTTATAAATTTTTACTAATAGTAGGTCTTTAAGACACTTTTTCTCGTGAATGTTTATGTCTATGTTTAAGACTACAAATTTTGTTTCACTTGTCAGAATGTGATAAAACTTATACCATCCCAACCATGGTGAAATTATATACATGTTAAAAAAAATTATTTGATTTCAATATTTTTTTGATGAAGTTATGGTGGGTAAATGGAAAGTGCTTTGTTTTCTTTATGTTTTTAGACCACTTTCACGAAAAAATCATAAAAAATAAAATATTGCTCAAAAAAATACAAAATAAAATATATCCCAAGATAGATAGCGGAATATAAATTCTCACTAAAGGACATACATACATACAAATACATACATAAAATAATAATAACATAATACATACATACATACATACATATATATATATATATATATATATATTTTGGTCATCCAAATCATGGGCAAATGGACTACAATCTTATAGGTGTTTTAAAAAAAAAATACCAAGTCATTGAATTTTGAGTGTTTAATATAGCTAAAATTTTCCATTTTTAAAAATTAGTAGTTTAGAAACTAGATTCCTGGATCTATGATTCATATTGATATAAGTTTTTCTAATTTTGAGTGTATGCATTGCTACTAATCCCTAAAAGTTGATATTATGTTGTTATTTGCAATATGACGTCCCACTTATGACCCCTTTTTTGTCCCCCAACTTGTTTCACTTACCCAACGAAGGAAGGAAAACATCAAGTGACTTCTCGAAGGAAGGTTATAGAGCTTTTTCATAGACCGGGGTTTCCATATCTTAGGCTAGGGAGCCCAAAAGTGCCCTATACCTATCCAGGGCGTCTCAACCCACTCAAATTGCCCCGAGATCTACACTTTTTTTGGACTTTGGTACGCTCATTTCCTCCTCATTTTCTCTAGCCATCTTTGTGACATAGTCCAACAAGCTCGTTGAATCATTTGAGTTATTTCTAACTCTCCTTGCACTTTAGGGTTTTACATTTTTACTTTCCTAGTTTATTAGGTCATTTTCTTCATACATTTATTTGTTATTTACTATTGTCCTTAATATTAGATTAACTATAAAATATATAATAATTCCATATATTTAGTTAATGATTTTGGTGAGCCCCACGTTTGAAACTACCTTCACTTAGGTCCCTCTTTCACTTCATTACTATGGCTGATTCTTGTGATGATTTTACTTGAGGCTCATCTTAAATCCATCAATGACCATATCGCTTGAGAATCCTCAAGATCTAGACTTAATTTTACATGTTTCTTGTGAGGAAGCTACCAATTTAACAGATCCTTAATGATTCCGTAGGAAACTTTACTTCCATGGTTTCTCAACCGCTTGTTTCCACACTTCCACCCATTTCTACCATTCTCGTTTCTATCACTACTCCTAAAAATCATTTCACACCACCTCTTATCTCTCATACATGGTAGGTTTCCTCCGTTGGTACTCAATATTTAACATCTCTCTACAGAGACCTCTAAGCACATATTCATCGATTCTGATAGGTTACTTCTCGCACATCTCCATCTTTATATTCCACCTTGTTATTGCATACGCCATTCGTGCCGACCATCTCTACTTATCCTTTCCCTCCTATTTTGTTACCCCTAAGCTTCCCATTTTCAATGGGCATGGTGATCCACAAGAGCATCTTAGAGCATTCCATGTAGCTTGTCTTGAATTTGGGAATAACATATTATTTTGGCTAAATTATTTCCATGTAGTCTCCATGATTATGCGATGTGTTGGTTTTATGACCTACATGTTCATTCAATAACTTCATTTATGCATCTGGTCAATGCTTTTATTACTCATTTTTCCATCAATATCAGCTCTAAGATCTCTTATGCTCAATTAGCACAACTTAAACAAGGCTCTAATGAACACCTCACCAATTATGTGTTGAGATATAAAAAAAATCTAGCTAAGATGTTAAATATGCAAAGACTCGAGCTTCGAACTTGCTCATTCAAAGTATTTTACCACCACTTTAGGAAAGAGTTCTCTTTGAGACCTCTCCTTCATTCGATTTTTCATACTCTTAAATTTCATGAAACGAAAACTTCTATCCATAGGCAAGCTCAAATATCAAGAACAAGCCTCGTCTTTTGATCATTTTCCAAATAAGACACCATTTAAGCCATTTGCAACTAAACCAACTGATACCAAAATTATTGTTAATGCAATCACTACTCCTAAAGAGGTTCAGTCACCACCACCTAGGCATACATTTACTAGATTTCCTATGGTCCACATCTCATATTGCAACAACTTCTTGAGAGCAATCTTATCACGCTTCCTCCACCACTCGAAGTAGACCCATCATGACCAAAAGGTAGGAATTACAACGAGAACTTACGATGTGACTATCATAGATGTGTAGGACACTCAACGAATCGATGTTTCAAGCTCCACACAATTATCAAGCTCTTTTTAATAACAAAAAGCTTGAATTTCTGACACCTACCGACTCTCCACCTAACACTATGTATACACCAAAATCTAAATCCCTATCTTAAACTCACTTGTGACCAAAGGCGACACATTTATGACCCTTCAAGGTATTAGAATCACCATATTAGTCATTTTAATATACTCACATATATCATACCCACAATATCCCTAAAAATATAGATTAATTATTTAATTAAAATAATTTAGCTATCCTCCTCTTCCTCACACCTCACTATGACACCTCACCAACTACCTAACCTCCTCTAAAACTACCTTCTAAAAATCACTAACTTATTTCTAACTAACTAACCTTCTAAAAATCACTAACTTATCCCTAACCACCTCTAAAACTACCTTCTAAAAAAGCTAACCCCCTCACCCTAACAAAATTAATTCAGTTCATGCTTTTTTAACCTCCTCCCATCCCAACTTAAAAATCGATTGAATCTAGTTCAAAGTGGAAGGAAAATCACTTTTTAATCGACTAAGTCATATTTTCCGCGATTGTCGGCGATCTATATAAGCTTGCATTTAGCCCCTCTTCAAGAGGGAGAAGAAAGGGAGGATTCTCGCATATCACAGGTAAAATTTTCTCTTATTCAGAGTTCCTAAAGATCATTTACCTTCCACGAGGCTTCATCATTGTCATGCCACTCCAAAATCATCAAATTGATCATCGTACTTATTTGTTTTCATCATCAAATCATCCTCCGTCCATCTGATTCTCATTCTATCAATTACACAAGGTAACCAATGTTGTTTTTGTCTTTGATATCAGGTAATATCACTCATATTTTATTTATTATGTCATATACACTCTGAAATTCTTATTTAGATCTTAATCTAATCAAATTTATCTCTAATTTTCTTGATGTACAAATTTACTGCAATCACCAATGATTTACCCAATCACCAGCGATTCTTGTGTAATATTTCACTTTTTATAAATCTACCTAATCTTGCTTGCTTTTTCTTATTGTTTGCTAACTCTTTGTCCAGTATGGTAATTTTAGATGGCACTAGGTGATAATAAATTCCCCATTTTTTATTATTTCCTGTGGTTCGACATCCTCTCTATTGGGAGCAATATGAACTCCTTCACGACCTAGAGCTCTGTGCATTCTTGAACACACCCTTTGACCATATTGAAGCTATCTTCACAACAACCCGACTGATGTGTGAGGCTCTTGAATCATTTAGAACACATATGATGAAGCTATAAGGATCCATGAATATCTAATACAATACGAGCATAACTATGAGGCCATCTTAGATATCCCAAATGAATATTACCATACGACTTCTAAATTTGATACCATCAGTCACATCAGCATCCCTAATACTTACACTACATTAGCCCATCTCTATGACACTCCAGAGGAAGTGTCTGATTTCTTTGCTGAAGACTTCATTTCTATACCTAAATCTGACTTAACTAAAGAGGAAGGATTTTTGACTATGTAGGATATAATGTGTTTGAGAACCTATATCTTGACCAAGAGTATGATTTTGTTGGTGTGTGTGACATGCCTAGTCATCATCCACATCACCTAGTGAGTCATCTCGCCTTGCGAGAGTCATAGGTCTTAGGAAGTCAAATGACAAGTGTCAAATTCTATCATAGAATCTATCATTGTCATTTGTGTCAGTGCATCATAGGAGTTACATTCCTTATTTGGAATTGTAACTCCTCCTTTAGTGGCATCATATGTGTTAGTCACATCATATGCGTTAGTGGCATCATTGATATTCTTTCCTTGTTTAGGCATGGGGGTTACATAACACCCCTATTTGTACTTCCTTTTTTATCTATGAGGATGAGCAAGCCTATTTTTCTTATTTGCATATTCTTTCCATTGTTTGAATCTTACTTATTGCATTGGAGCTTGATGTTACCATCAGAGTGCAACTTCGTTGTGGTGCATTGTTTTCGACATCGGTTCTCACAAATCCCTCTTTCATGGTATCAGAGATGGTTTCGATAAAACGTGCACTCTTCATTTATCAAGTTTTTTATTACTTCTGGTTTCTTCTTATTTCCTCGTGTAAGTTTTTTCGATTATTTTGGAATTGTATTGCTCACCTCATATTGAGGTTTCAACAGTTGCAAGTTTGAGAGTATTTGGTTGGTTTTCTTTATCATGGTTGTTGAGTTCATTCGGGATTGCTTCTATTCTTGTGAGCTCGAGTTTTACTTTGGTGTGGACCTGTGGTTCATTGTTGTTAACTTGTTTGCATTGGTGAACCCGCTACTCGGCCATGTTTTTGGGATTTAGAGGCTTGTTTTTGGTTTTCTCGTGCATTACTTTTTGCATGCATTGGGTATTGATACCTCTTGCCTCGGATCTCTATTCTTGGTTTAACACTCTCAGCGTTGGTAATTCATGCATGTTGCATCCACACTGCCCGTGTATCGGTTCTCTCTACATTGGTTCGGATTGTTGTATTACATCTGACTCCACCATTTGGCTCGGCCTTCTGTTTTGGTGCTCGGCTCTACATTGTTGTATCGACTTGTGCTTGGACGGGAGGACCCCTGCTGCCCTTTTGAAGCCTGGTCCTTGGTTGTATTTGGCTCGTGCATTTATTTTATGGGACATTACTTTGCATTGTTTAGGCGGTTCATATTTTTTTCTACCTACCTTGCATCGTTCTCACACAACTCTGCGGTGGACAAAACCTGCGTATTTTCTTAAATTATTCACTCAGTGCATTGGCTCTACGTCATGGTTCTACACATTGGAAGTTTGGATCTAGTTTCTCTGTCATTTTGTGCTCCAACTTGTTGCACTCGTACTAGCTCCTCATGTTTGGCTCATAGATCCACCATTTCTGTGCATTTGACCTTCAAGTTGTCACTTTGGTTTTCATTGCTCATTCAGGGCTATGTTTGGTGTGTTGTGCGCCGTTACTCACTAGAGGAACCTTGTTGCACAACTCTCCCTAGTTTAGCACTTCTTTACGCACCTGGTTATTCGTTTGGAATCCCTCTTTCTATGTGGTCACGTTCAAAAGTTTGGGTTTTAAATATGTAGCTCATTTTTTTACCTGAGTGATCATTTTACAGCACTGGTTATCGTGTTATGCTTTCTGCATTACCTCCTTGTGTTTGGTTTCTCGGCTCGTTTTTAGCATGTGCGCTTTAGTGTCACAAAACTTTGCCATAGCCATTTCCACTGCATTCACTATGTATACACGTGGATATCTCTCTATGCCATGTGTTTGGATCTCTCATGCCCTACATTTGGAATCTCTTGCGGGCTCCTTCTTCAACCATTACAACTTAGTTTGCATGCACCTACAAAAGATTTTTCCCATGGCCGTTACCCTCTGAAAATAGTTTCAACTCTGCACTTTATGCGGACTCCCTGCGATTGTTTAACTCAAATTTGTTAACTTGATGATGCCATTGACTTGCAGCTTGTGCACATGGCTACCTCTACTGGAAACTTGGGAAATTAACTCAACTCTTCCCACATCCCGGCCTGGCTCAATTTCCACCAACGGTTTTTCCATTCTCCTTCACCAACTCGGTCAAAATGTCGTAGCTCAGGTGATACACCTTCCTTCCTTTAAAATTGATTATTGGTAAATCAATAATCACTTTTAAAATATTTTAAGGTGTAAAACATTTAATTAGCATTGTAATTATTTTTAGATATTTCTTTGCTTGTTTTAATATCCTTCCTTCGAGTGATGAAGATGGAGGGTGAGGTCCTTGGTTGGTAGGTGGCTAATCCCCCTCGCAATTAAAACAAACCCTATCTAAAATTTGATGTTGTTTCCAATGAGCATACATACGACACCCTTTGTGTGTTTAGGGCTTTTAAAATCCGTTTGCAGGCTTATTAGCATTTTTCCATCAGTTGCGGGAATTGTTTTTTGCTATAACTTTTGACTCGTTGCTCGGTTTTGAGCACTTCTTTATTCAAAGTTGCATGTTTTTTCACACTCTAGATGATGGGATCATCATTTTAATAAACATAATTTTTATAAAGTGTCGTATTCTAGGGGTGTCTTTGTATTACTTAATTTAGCTCATTTTGAATCATCTTGAGCTTTGTTCTATCCCTTTTATTGCTTGTGGACTTGTGAGCACGTCTGCCATAGTCTTACAACAAAGGGATTCTTTCATGCGATGTGAGATGCTATTTCTCACAAGGCTTTCTCTTCCCCTTCTTGTTTTCACTCATTCTTGTGCTTGCTTATGGTGTCGAACTATTGCGCCCAATGAACCTTGATTGTTGTCTCCACTCTTGCGCATTATTACACTTGATTGTAAGGTGAGTGATAGACTGGTTCTTGGCACATAGTCGCATCTGATTATAATCAACACACTAAACTATAAAGTACCACAAAAGGGGGTTAAACTAGTATTCTTTGGAGGCTCCTCTCGTCATGGACATTGAATTTCATCACTCCGTTGTTCAACTAGGACTAGGAAACTACCTACAATGGAAGAATGGGATACTCGATCATTGCATTATGTACAACTTGTTACCACATCTTCTTGGGTTGGCACCTGAACCTATTGACTACATTCATCACCAAAATTGGTTGAACAAGAATGATATGGCATACGAGCTTCTTTGTCTTACTATATCTGGGAGGACCTTCAACGTCGATTAGAATTCACCGAGTCTGCGCACTGAGCCTAGACCTTCATTCAAAATTTTCATGGAGACTTTGATCCTCCTTCATCTGGTTATGGATCTTATGATGATCTTGCATCCATGGAGGAAAGTGAGTTCACCGATACTTTTTCTTATGAAGGGCCACCCACACATATTTATGTGCATGCTCCTTCAGAACTTAGTATTGCTCCTATCACATAGTTCCTAGTAACTCTCCTCCACAGGAATCTTCGGTTGAATTCTCACCGCACACCATGCTACCTTGGATCTTAGGTTTTCCCCTTCACGAGCATCTACTGATTCCATTGATTCTAGCTTGAGATTCTACCATCCCCTATTGCTTCCACAGACCTCGAGATTGCTTCTTCAAAGGGTTCATATAATCCTCCACAACAGGACATTGATTTCCTTGACTCATACTTGGATGATATGCTTGAGGATACCGACATCATAGTGTAACATCTTCTTCCACCTACGCCTCTTCAGAGATCAGAGTTTGCCATCACACTAGCTTCCACTGACTCTCCACCGTAGCAGGTTCCTTTGCCCCTTCAGGGATCTCCTTCATCACAACTCAACTCTCTTGATGATATATCTATATTTGCAGACTCCCACCTTATGGAGATTGACAGGATTATCACCACTTCTCTTGATATATTATCTTCTTCCCATATTGGGCCACCATCCGGCACACTCCATGCTCCTCCTCCTTCCTCCACTGATCACAGACCTTTGGTCCCTTTAGATTCATTAGGAGTCCATCGAAATCATCTTCGGAGGAGCTGGATAGCTCTCTTTACTTCTTCTCCTCTTCTTCTTTCTAGAAATATGTTGTTTGTATATGGGCACCTTATTAGGCCTTTAGTTGTCGGGCCCCATTGACACATCTTTCTTAGTTGTCTAGGGGAGTCTTCTTTTCTGTTTTGGCTTACCATGACCTCTTCCTCGGCTTCGATGAAGGGGGTGTTGGTGTGTGTGACATGCCTAGTCATCATCCACATCACCTGGTGAGTCATCTCGCCTTACGAGAGTCATAGGTCTTAGGAAGTCAAATGACAAGTGTCAGATTCTGTCATTGTCATTTGCGTCAATGTGTCATAGGAGTTACATTCCTTATTTGGAATTGTAACTCCTCCTTTAGTGGCATCATATGCGTCAGTCACATCATATGCATCAGTGGCATCATTGATATTCTTTCCTTGTTTAGGCATGGGGGTTACACAACACCCCTATTTGTACTTCCTTTTTTTGATCTATGAGGATGAGCATACATGTTTTATTATTTACATATTCTTTCCATTATTCGAATCTTTCTTATTGCGTTGGAGCTTGAGCGTTACCATCGTGAGTGTAACTTTGTTGTGGTGTATTGTTTTGACATCGGTTCTCATGAATCCCTCTTTCTTATTTGTGGATCTAAGTCATGTCAATAATATCTATGTGTATATCCATCTAAATAAGTGATGTTATTTTGTCATGTTTTCATTTATTCACATCGTATCTCAATCTTAAAATCAATAAAAGCTTAATTGTTTTTGAGCGGTTTAATAAATGCCAAGGAAATTCATTGGGATTTCTAGGGACTAGATTTTGCCAGATAATCTACCCATTTATTTACTAATATCATCTTGTTTAAATGCTTTGACTTGTAGGCTTACTTACGGAGAATGAGCCTTGTTTTCTGTCTACACGGTGCACAATATCACATAGTCCACATTACAGGTATCCTAGACACCCCACCATATTGAGGTTGAGTTAGGTGGTTACCTTCTTGATTGAAAAAAAACCCAAGGTAAAAATGATGCTTGACATTTTGGCATGCGCGGTGGGAACCTTAGCCCCTTTTTAATTGCTTCATTTTATCATTAATTTGATCACTATTTTCACTTCTCGCTAATCGCCAATGATTGGATCAATCAATCGCGATTAGTCTAATTGCTTGCGATTCCCTTGTATTGTTTTTTATCATTTCATAATCAATCTGCAGTCCTTTCCTTTTTGTGTGTTGTTTCTTCTGATCTAATCATAGGTTATTTTCCTATGGAATTATACATTCTAGATCTGCTAAGCACATGCTCTAAATTGCTAAAATTTGGAAAAATAAAAATGAAATAAGAATGCTCTCACGGTAAGTTTTGAAAACCATTTTTTTACTTTCCGCTTTGCATCTTTGTTTTGCTTGTCCTCATAGAAATCAAACATTTCATTTTAGGACTTTAAAATGAACCATTGCATACTTATTGATCATCTAGTATTAAATAGGGGACTTAATTCGTCGCATTCACTTACCTTCCCTCATCCACTAATTAATCTAAAATGCATTCAAACGTTTCCCACCTAGGTGAAACTGATTGGGATTTCATCACCCAATAGGGAATCTGACTCGGTGTTAGGACGAGTATAAAAATCTACCTATCGGTATATTTTGGGTTAGCACCCGACTCCCTTATCGCAAAAGATGGGGCTCAGTGAAGTGAGGGGGTAGGCCCCACTACCACGCCCGTACCAATAGAAGTACAGAGTTGGGCCTCATGTACCTTTGGGTATATTGAGGACTCCGCCCTTAAACATACCTAAAGTTAGTCATAGAAAACCATTTCCTAGAACCTTCGTTAGCCATCTTACACATTTCACTTTTCATAATTAATCAAGATAAATACAAAACAACACTTTACTTGTTATTGCATGTTGTTTGTAAAACAAATCATCTAGTTGTTTTCCATTTTCTAGGTGCTTTTGTGTGTATTTTCTTATCATGATACTTACTAGACAACAAACATGTATTCAACCTTTTGAAGACATGTCTACCTCAATTCACACCTCAACAATAGGTCCCACTTCATACTACACCACTTCTTGTGCCCTTTTCCTCATTAGCGCAACCACGATAATTTCTCTATCTATCTATGAGACATAACCAATCCCTTTTTGACACAAAAATTAGATCTGAATTGGGGACCTTTATAGCCATGAAGTAGGACAACAATCCTTCCATTCCCCACACCAATATCATGGAAAAATTCTTTATATGCCAGAATCAAAACACTCATTTTCACCCATGGTATCTGAACCTCCTTTCTATAATAGGGGAGACCCTATCTTTAAAGAAATGTTAAATCGGATCCCATTGCACTTAAATCCTACTTAACAACAAGAAATTCTCAAATGTAACCATTCACACCCTAATCCGCTCCATACACTTACAACCTTCATCTACCATTACACAACTCATTGATCAAAATCAAGACCTTGTTGTCCAATAGTTATATCCCTACACTTCAAATTAACTTGAAACACTAAACAATAGTCAACCCTAGATTTATACTAGCTCTACTAACCCTTTCAAAACATCCAATGAACAATTATTCACTAGTCACTCTAAAACACTCGATGTCTCCTCAACTCCCATCTATGATCTTCACATGATCTTGTCACAAAACACATCTCTCAACAATCCACATCCTCACCGAGTCCTTCTATAGGATCCACACCTCCTCTAAGTAGTAATTCTTCTTCCTCGTCAACTCCTCCAGTCTCCTCACAAGTACCAACACCCCCTTTGAGTGTCATCTCCCCTTCTATAATTATGCCTTCCCAATAGGTTACAAATCCCATCTAGAACATCACTATGTCCATCCCCATAATGACACCATTAGTCAATACTAGTGTTATTACTAGTACGCACCCCATCTCACAATACATGCCACAATCTTCACAATCATTGATCTCTACACCACAATCCTTATCTCAACAGAACATCCCACAATACAACATCTCACAACAAAGTGTACCATAACAAGCACCATCCTTTTCCACTTTGGCCATACCTTTTCAACAAACACCTACACATTCACTACCTCTTACACATGCATCGATGCCATTGCAGTATCAGTATGTTCAAACCTCATAGCCTCCCACTTTGCATCAAGGCTCCTCATCCCATCAAAACATCCCATGACACAACGTCCCTTATTATCAAAACACCCCCAAAAAATGTCCCATATCAACAACACATAACTCAGCAAGTACATACCTCAACAAAACATTCCTCAATACCATGTCCCACAACAAAACAACCCTTATCGCATAACACTCCATATCAATAGAACATCCCTCAGAAAAACACCTCCTATCAACAAAACATCCCACAACAATATCAAGCATACTCACAACCCAATTAGTCTTTGTATCAACCCAGCTCATCCCTACAACAATCAATGTAAATTGATCCCCTTCAGGATCTTTTAAGTCACATATCTAGTTTGGAAGCTGCTTTGTCAACATCCAAGAATGTTCTCTCTTATGATCAAATTTGTAATGATCCCATTCATCCTTCCATACCATATAAACTATATCCACCTCACTGGGAAATTCCTAAACTTACTAAGTTTTATAGAAAATAAGATCCCCAACAAAATATCCACACTTTCTGTCATGCATGTTATCTGATAGCTCATGATCAGGACCTCATGCTGAGGACCTTTCCCATTTCCCTTGTTGGTCCCCTTTAGACTAGTATAACAACATTCCACAACACTCACTATTTTATTTTCACAACTTGCACAACTATTCTTAGACCACTTCTCCATAAACATAGCCCATAAAATTACCATCAATGATCTATATGCCATTAGAAAATTTGAAGATGAATCCATTGCTGATTTTTTCACCCATTGGAGGGCCACTACCAATAAACTATCCTTCATGCTACCAAAAATAGAGATAATTGAGATATTTTTTCATGCTTGTGCCAAACATATCTCATCCAATTTACAAATTCAAACCTTCCAAACTTTTGATGAGGCCTTTACCATGGCCCATAAACTAGAGTTGTGAGCCCTAGAGGATGGATGGGTAAAGCTTCGTCCTAAGAAACCAAAATTAGAATTCCCATCCATTCGGTACCCAAGTCGATAATTCTAAATCAGCTCCCAATGTAGTCATAGTAAAACAAGATCCTAAAGAAAATCCTACCACTGAATGCTTCCGTCAACAATGCAACTATACACCCATAGCAAAAACTTATGGCATAATTTTTGATAAATTTCTTGCCTCCAATGTGATATCACTTCCACCCATTCGACCCATCGATATATCAGTTTCCAAACCCATTTGGTATCAAGATAATGATTATTGAAAATACCATAGGGTCAATGGTCATGACATTGAAAGGTGTCACACATTCCGCAATGTGCTTCAGGACTTGATTGAAAAAGGTGACCTTCACTTAGACAATCCAAATGCACCTCCTAATCAGAGTCTAGACATATTTAAACAACCTTTTCCAAATCACCCTTCTTCTTCCGAGAAACCAAAATGAACGTAGTTCACACCATTAATACAATAACTAAAATTGAGCCAATCCCTTTGTCTACCTTGTCACTTAACGAAATAAAACCCACAAAATCAACATCACTACCCAATGAGCCTAAAACCATGACTACGTAGTCCCCCTTATGAAATCATTTCTCAAATTCTTCATATGTATTTATCACATACCAGGTTGACACCCATATAATCCACACTAGAATCTAACAAGCTTGAAATTTTCTGAACCCCCGCTCGATACTAAGAACATTCCCACATCTTCACCACATACTATTACCGAACCCATACCCTTGCCCTCTGGCACAAATCCATCAATACCACCACCTAAGTTTGCAAATATAACTATGATATCACTTGAAACATTCTTAGCACAACCACCTTCACCTAAGTAAACTAGGGATTGTAGTCATTCTCAACCCGTAAAAACAAATAATCGAAATCTACTAATCACTTAGACCACACCATCTAAATGTCTTGCTATTCATTAACTTCAACTGAACAAATACACCTAGTTCATCTAAAGTTTCAAAACAACCTAACAATTAGGGAATAGTTTAGGTCTTTATAAGTTCTTATTATGATGAGACTTATTGTTTCCATGGCCCTCCACCTTTCCCTCCGTTATTTCATCTAAGAAGCATACCTGATTTTGAAGAGCCTCTTGCCATGTCAAAACCAAGACCTATGAGACCCCCTAAACAAAATATTATTCAAAATCCTAAAGAACCTCATTATATCCTTCCAGATTGTAACCTCTTACATGACCCTTATCCCATTATACTAGTTAATCACCCCATTATTATATGGGTAAAACCTATGCATCATGCCCCCACCATGAGTTCGTATTCCACATCTATTATCCTCTGATGGGCATCCACGTTTGACCCTTGATTCCCATCTCCTACATAATTATGCTATCCCGCATGGTTGTTACCTATACAAAATCCTTATTCTCCACCTATCACAATAACTAGAAAGCCTCCACGACCACCAAGTAAACAATCTATTGCCAAACAACCCACTTCACCTACTCCCAAGGAAAATGAATGCTTGACTATGTTCGGACCTAAAGGGTGTTATGCCACCATTTTGGATAACTTATTACAGGAGTCACTAATCAAATTACCATCCCCCAAACTATCAAATCATCATGGATGGAAACTGGCTGATATGACTTTAGTTCCTTCTGTGATTACCATAGAACATGAGGCCACTCCATAGAGAAGTGCAAAGATTTTCATCAGAAAGTTGTGAAGATTGGTAGTTCACTCCTTCTTCCTCCTCAATCAAACATCACATCGATATCAACATCAACATCACTAGAAGAGTCCATCCTTGAGACGTTGATTCACCAAGTTGATGCCGTCCACGTCACTACTCACTCACAAAATTATGACAAAGGATCATCTGAGCCTCAAAAATTAGGACTTCTGTCACCATACCTCTACCCCCTAAGTGATCAACTCCACTAAACCGGATGAAGATATCCCTTTACTTAGCTCCTAAAGAATCCAATCAAAAATCATCATCAAGAGCCAAAATTTCTATACAAATAATAACACCACCTTCGATTATGATACAAAAGGTCATTATTAAACAATTATAGTAATCTCCCATCCGAATGTCACTTTATGAGGTTGTTCAAACATCTCTAGTCATAAGCAAGCCATGATTAAAACTCTCCAATCCATTACTATACCAACTAATGACCCGATCCCATTCACAAATTTTTAAGGTGCTCTGAAAGAATCTACCTCCATATCATTCGAGTCGTATGAAGTTCTTTCTCTTAGATCGGAGGATCATGACTTACCACTCTTCATTACCACTCAAATCAATGATATATCTATTAAGAGGGTCATGATTGATAGTGGTGCGGCCATTAATATCATATCCTCTCTCGCCTTTGACCAACTTAAATTACCCAACATAGTTTTCGCTCAAACCCCAATCTTGTTACAATCCTTTAATGAAACTATCACACCCACATTAGGTACCATTATTTTTCCACTTAAAGTCATCAAAACTTTACTTGAACTCTTCTACATTATAGAAGGATAGTTCCAATATAATACATTGTTAGTACACCCTTAAATACACACCATGCACTATGTGTTCCTTCCACTCTCCATCGTTGTCTTAAATATGAACATGAACATAAGACCTATAATTTCCCCACCGATCTGAATCCATTCGCTGATTGTCACATGATGTACCACTCAAACGATGTACTTGTGCCTAAATCTTCATCTGAGTCATCTGATCAAGCCTCTACTAGCACATTGATATCTTATTCTAAATTACCTGATGATTCCTCTATCATTGAGGCCATAAAGTGTCTTACCCTATGGGAGTATCGCCTCCTCATGCTCAATTCCATCCCTTCACCTAAAACGTATGGTCACCCCGACAAACATCCCATGTATGACCCTGATGTTGGAGATGTTATCTCCTACGGACCAGCCTATCTAAAAAAACCTAATTTATGGTGGATTCAATAAAGTACCATCCCATCATGTTAACCCACATCATTCCATGCCATTTAATTTAAAATTTAAATCCCTTGACAACCCAAACTTTCCTGCATGTATCTCCATCATTGTGCCTGGAAAGTTTTTGACCTCAAACGTTATGAACAAGGCATTCATGATCAACCTATCTTACGTACCCTCAAAGATCATGAGAAGAGTGGAGTAGGTTACAAAAGCTTCACCTCTAACATGTACAAAGTCACTACATCCAAACTTGCTACATCCCTAACCATCTCTGAACTAGAACCAACATCGTCAACGAACCCTAAAACCCCATGGACATAGATGACACTATACCCATCCCACCTAACTTTTTTTAATCAATATTTGTATCATTAGGACCACTCACTTATTAGTCTGGTCACTTCATTAAAACACTACCACTTGTTCATCCAAAAATGGTCGAGGAAGATTTTTCTTCTATTGATAACCTTAAATGTTAAGACAACTAGGAAATTCTTTCTCACATGGGAGCTAAGGATCATTTCCTTTAGAAATCCTTACCATTTGATACACAAATCCTTCTTAATGAATCAACCATCGACATTAACCTAAGAACCCCACAGGATCCCCATATAGTTAAGGTCGGTCAATCTCTGAGTCCACAAGAATTACTTGATTTCACAACATTCTTAACAAAATATCGTAAGCCTTCACCTGGTCATATAGTGATATGTCCGGGATCGATCCCAACATTGTCGTAAAAACATTGTCACATACCTTGATGCCAAACCTATCAAGAAAAAAATCCACAAAATGTATCCCATGTATAGCTCTCCATGTCAAGGAAGATTACTGACATCTTTTATCTATCAATTTCGTCATACCAATTTACTATCCACAAACTGGGTCTCCAACATCTTGTTAGGTTGTAGAGCTTGTTTTCATGTGTGAAAATGTTGAAGAATGTACACTAAGAGTACTATGTAATTTCCATAGTTTTCTCACCGGGGTTCGAGTGGTCGGTGGTGGGCCCCGAGCGGGGTTCAAGGCACTGACCCTTGAGAAATTGTTTTGGCCTCGAAAAATGTACCCAATATATTGGGAAACATGATTTTCTCATATGGGTGGGATTTTTGACCCATAGGTTTATGGGATGGTTTTGGCCCATGGTTTTTATACCCATTGTTTTGTAAAAATGCTAAAGTATCTATCTACATATGTGGTATTTGTGCATATGGTAGGGTTCATGTAACATTGTAGATGTGTCTTGAATTCGAATTGAATTCTCTAGATTTTATTGAGCATAGCTCCAAAAGATCTGGTATTGTATTGAGAGAGTGGTGGCTTGTAATAAAATCGAGCAAGTGATTCTATTGGGTGAACCATGTTAAATACTATCTCTTTATGTTGTTCTTTTCTTATTCTACAATTTCATTTTAGATCTATAATATTTTAATATTAGTTTCTCTTGTTGATTCTCGTGAGGGATTATCCCGCATATTTTATCCCTTATTTCCTAACAATTGGTATCGAGCCTAGTTTGGTTTTTGAAGTGTTGAATTGTAGGGATAGTTTTTAGCTTGAGTGGGAGATATGGTAGATGATGGAAGATCAAGGGTTGATAAATTCAATGAGCATAATTTTAGTCTTTGGAAGATGCAGATGGAAGATTACCTTTATCAAAAAGATATTTATATTCCGCTTTATCCGAGAAGGTGAAAAAACCTCAAGCATGACAGATGCGGAATGGGATTTTCTAGATAGGAAGGAACTTGGGACAATTTGGTTGTGTCTTGCATCTTCGGTATTATTTAATGTTTCAAAGGAAAAGAATACAAAAGAACTGATGGATGCATTAGGGAAGTTGTATGAAAAACCCTCTGCCTCTAACAAGATATTTTTAATGAAAAATTTGTTTAATATGAAGATGTATGAGAATGGTTCAATAGAATATCATTTAAATGATTTTAATATGGTTGTAAATATGCTAGCTTCAGTTACTATAGAATTTGATGAAGAAGTTTTGGATTTATTAATTTTGTGCTCTTTACCTGAGAGTTGGAATAAACTGGTAATGGTGGTAAGCAACTCGGTTCCAACTAACTCAAAGTTGAAGTTTGAGGATGTTGTAGGGGTGATTCTAAGTGAGGAAATGTAAAAGAAAAAGCTCTGGGGAATCTTCTACTTCAGGAATGCTTTGATAGTGGAAAATAGAGGGAGACATAAGAATAGAGGAAGTCGTGGAAAATTGAAAGATCAGGAAAGGTCAAAATCCAAAAGAAAGATAGTATGTTGGCACTTTTTAAAAAGTTTGGGCATGTAAAGAAGGACTATTGGGAGCTTTAGGATAAGAAGAAACAACAAGAAGAAAATAAGGAGGAAAATGTGGCAATGAGTAATGTATGTTAGGATGCTTTGATTATTTCTTTGCACAATATTGTTGAATCTTGGGTTTTAGATTGGCGGTATTCTTTCCATGCTACTCCACATAGGCGGTATTTTGTTGATTATGTTCAAGAAGATTTTGGGAATTTTTTTCTTGGTGATGATGAGCCTTGCAAACATAGTTGGAAAAGGTTCTGTTCGGGTTAAGATGTAGAATGAGAATACTTGGCTATTGAAGGATGTCAAACATGTGCCTACTTTAAGATAAAATTTGATATCGACAGGGGCATTTGGGAAGTGATGGTTGTAATGTGATATTTACATGGACTCTTGGAAGGTTACCAAGGGTGCTCTTGTGGTGGCAAGAGGTAAGAAGGTTAGAACCTTGTATTTAACCACTTATAGCACTAATTTTTGTAATCTTGTGGCTTTAGAAGTAGAACACAAAATTGTGGCACTATAGGCTTGGTCATATGAGAGATAAGGGCATGGAGATCATAAAGAAGGTTTTTTCTAGATATACGAGAAACAAGTTTGGATTTTGTGAGGACTACATATATGGGAAACAAAAGTGAGTAAGGTTTCTCAAGGTTGGACCTACAAAGAAAGAGAGTAAGTTAGAGTTGGTGCATTTTGATGTGTGGGGCCGACTCAAGTATCATCTCTTGGGGGTTCAAGTTATTATGTTACTTTTATAGATGATGAAACAAGGAAAGTTTGGGTTTATTGTATTAGAAACAAATCTTGATGTTTTTGAAACTTTTTTAAAATGGAAATCCTTGGTAGAGAATGAAACAAGTCTTAAGCTAAAATGTCTCAGGTTAGATAATAGAGGGAGTATTGCAGAAATGAATTTGATGATTATTTTTCTAAGAATGGAATCCACAGGAAAAAGATGGTTCCAGGAACTCCCAATAGATTGGGGTGTTAGAAAGGATGAACAAAACAATAATGGAACATGCTAGGAGCATGAGGTTACATGCAGGACTACCTCTTTCTTTTTGGGTAGAAGTGGTGAGCACAACTGTGTACTTGATAAATAGAGGACCCTTAAGTGCCTTGGATGGAGGCATACCTAAGGAGGCTTGGTATGGTAAGAAATTTGATTATTCATTTCTTAGATTCTTTGTATGTGAGGTTTTTTCCATATAGATAAGGATGATAGGACCAAGCTAAAGGCTAAATAAATTAAAAATGTACTTTCATTGGTTATGGTGGTGATGAATTTGGATATAAATGTTGGAGTATTAAGGACAAGAAAATAATTTGATCTAGGGATGTGGTATTTAATGAGAAATTCATGTATAAGCAGCGTTTGCAGGAAAACAAGGAAGAATCCAAGAAAGAATATGTAGTGGTAGAGGATCTTCTAGATGGGAAAGTGACACATGAATCATTTCAAGAACCTCCTCAACAAGAACCCCAAACTTCTATATTGAGGAGGTCTTCTAGGGTAAGAAGAGAACCTAAACATTTTTTCCTTCTCTTTATTATTTATTACTCACTAATAGTGGAGAGCCAAAGATATTTGATGAATAAATGCAGGTAGATGTGAGGAAGAAGTGAGAGAAAACCATGGATGAGGAGCATCAGGATCTCATGGAGAACCAAACATGGGATTTGGTGAATCTACCCGAAGGAAAACGGGCATTACAGAACAAGTGGGTGTACAAATTCAAAGAGGAAGAAGGAGGAAAGAAAAGATACAAGGCCTAGTTGGTGGTCAAGGGGTTTACACAGAAAAAAGGTATATATTTTGATGAGATTTTTTCTCCGTAGTAAAAATGAATTCTATTAGAATTGTTCTTGGAATAGTTTTGCGAGAAGACTTGCACTTAGAGCATTTTGATATAAAGACTACATTTATCCATGGTGATTTGGAGGAGGATATATGTATACAATAGCCGAGAGGATATGAGGTCAAAGGTAAAGAGGAGATGGTGTGCAAAATGAAGAAGAGCTTGTATGGCTTGAAACAAGCTCCACGTCAATGGTATAAGAAATTTGAAAGCTCCATGATGGAGCAAGGTTATATTAGATGTCATTCTAACCATTGTGCATATACAAAGAAATTTGAGGATGGCAGTTATATTATCATGTGTCTATATGTGGATGACATGTTGGTTGTAGGTAAAAACATGCAGGAAATAAAAATACTCAAGAAACAATTAAGTGACTCCTTTGCTATGAAGGATTTGGGGGCAGCCAAAAAAATCCTTGGTATGAGGATATCTCGGGATAGGAAGGAACAAAATATGAATTTATCTCAGGAAGAGTACATTAATAATGTCTTGGAGAGGTTTAATATGCATGATGCTAAACCAGTTGGGACTCCTTTGGCAGGCCATTTCAAGTTATCAAAGGAGTAATGTCCCAAGACAGAGAAGGAGAGAAACCAGATGTCCAAGGTACCTTACTCATCAGTGGTTGGTAGTTTGATGTATGCCATGGTGTGCACTAGGCCTAATATTTCCCATGCAGTGGGAGTGGTGAGTATATTTATGAGTGATCTAGGTAGAGATCACTAATAGGCAATAAAGTGGATCCTTCGGTATTTGAGAGGGACCATGGGGAAAGTTTTTTGTGCTACAGTGGATCAGACCCAACTTTGCGTGGTTATGTAGATTTAGATATGGCTGGAGATGTAGATAGCAGGAGGAGCACAATATGTTATATTTACACTATAGGTGGGACAATAGTGAGATGGATTTCATGACTACAAAAGTTGGTGGCTTTGTCAACCACGGAGGTTGAGTATGTTGCTGCCATAGAGGCAAGTAAAGAGATGATTTGGCTATAAAAATTTCTTGAGGAGTTAGGACATAAGAAAAAGGAAGGGAAGCTGCATAGTGATAGTCAAAGTGTTATACACCTAGCTAAGAACTCTGCTTTCCACTCTAGGATGAATCATATACAACTTAGGTACCATTTCATCAGGAAAAATTTGGAGGAAGAGAAGTTGAAGCTGGAGAAGATTCATACTAGTCAGAATCCTATAGACATGATGACCAAGGTGGTCATAAGGGAAAACCTAAAGCTTTGTTCAACTTTGGTTGGTCTTCACAAAACTAGTGAAGGGTTAAGAAGCTTGCTCAGAGGAAAACTAGTCTCCAAGTGGGAGATTGTTAGGTTGTGGATCTTGTTTTCATGTGTGAAAATTTTGAAGACTGTACACTAAGATTACTTTACACTTTCCATAGTTGTCTCATCGGGGTTAGGGGTGTAACTCTTGAGAAAAATTTTTTTTTGCCTAAAAATGTGTCTAATATACCAGTAAATGTGCTTTTCTCATATGGGTAGGATTTTTGATCCATAGGTTTATGGGACAATTTTATTCCTTGGTTTTGTAAAAGTGCTAAAACAGCTTTTCTACTTATGTGGTTTTGTGCATATGGTAGGGTTAATGTAACATTGCAGATGTATCTAAATTCAGGTGTGAATTTTGTAGAGTTTGTTGAGCATAGCTCCAAATAGATATGGGTATTGTATTGAGAGAGCGGTGACTTATAATAAAATATGAGCAAGTGATTCTTGGTGGACATAGCCCAAATTGGGTGAACCATGTTAAATACTCTCTCTTTGGGTTGTTTTTTTATTATTGTGCACTTTTATTTTAGATCTATAATATTTTTTTCATATTAGTTTCTCTTTGTTGTGATTCTGATGAGGGATTATTCCACATATTTTATCCCTTATTTCCTAACACATCATCCCATTAACTAAAGCCTCGGGAAAAATTCACATCTACATAGACTTCAGGGATCTCAATCTTACTTTTCCAAAGGATGATTTCACTCTCTTGAACATAGATCAGCTTGTCGACCTAACATCTAGTCATGAAATGATTTCCCTTATGGATGGTTTTTCTAGTTATAATTAGATTCTTATCTCCCCCGAAGATCGACATAAAACTACTTTTATCACCACTTGGGGAATTTTTTGCTACTGTGTAATGCCATTTGGTATCAATAATGTTGGGGGTAACGTATCAATGCATAATGACCTACATTTTCCATGATCTTATCCAAAAAATTGTGGAAGATTACATTGATGACCTTCTTGGGAAATCTAAATCATGAAAAGATCATCTTAATGTCCTTGAACCAATCTTCACCCGTCTCATTCAATTTTGTCTCTTCCTAAATCTTGCAAAGTGTGTTTTTGGTGTTCTCACTAGAAAACTTTTGGGATTTATCATATCTCTTTGTGGAATTGAAGTCAATCCCGTAAAAGTTAGGGAAATCATCAATATGCCTCCGCCTTCTAATCTCAAACAACTACGTAGTCTGTAAGGAAAACTACAGTCCATCAGAGATTTTATATCACAACTCTCTGACTGTTGTCAACCATTTCACCATTTTCTCTGTAAAGATGTTGAATTTCACTGGGATTTTGATTACCAAAAAGCCTTTGATGAAATCAAACAATATTTATCATCACCTCCTGTACTTACACCACCTCATGAAGGGGAGTCATTTTATCACTACATCTCTACCTTGGAACATGCCCTAAGAGCCATGCTTTCCCACCGTGATGATCAAGGTCATGAGCAGGTCATGTACTACATTAGTCACATGCTTCATGAATATGAAACACGTTACTCAATCCAAAAACTATGTTGTGTATTGTACTTCACTACTTCCAAACTCTGACATTATCTCCTCAACCACAAAACATACGTTGTCACTAGTTTTAATCCACTTAAAGCCATGCATGCTAAACCATATCATAATGATCACATAACTTGATGGCTCATGTTAATGATTGAATTTGATTTTGAGATTATACCACAAAAATCCATTAAAGGTCAAGACATTTCCGATCAACTCAAAAGCAACCCTTCCCGATGATCAACCACCTCAACTTCCCTAATGAATCCATTAATAACATTGATGAATTTGACAACTATGAATCATATTTCACCCCCATCAAGATGACCCTCTTCTTTGACAACACTAAATGTCAAGAAGGTGGAGGGGCTGGTGTCATTATCGTACCACCCTAGAACATTCCCATTCCATTATCATTCAAACTCAACTTCAAATGCACTAATAATATGGTAGAATAAGAAGCCTTGATAATGGGCCTTACTACCACTATTCTCCTAGGTGTCCATGATATGGAAATCTATGGAGACTCACAACTCGTCATTAGTCAAGTCAAAGGAGAATACCAATGTAAAAATGAAATACTTCAAAAGTACAAAGTTGTTGTCCATTTTCTCCTTGGCGCATTCGACCATTACACCATTCAAGCTATTCCATGATCTTCTAATAGATTTACAGACACCATGGTGTCTCTCGACTCTCTCATCCCTTTTGAAATAGAAAAATCAAAGGATAACACTAAGATGTCTCATAGTCATTCAATGTTTGGATCATCCTTCACATCAAAATGAGCTACCATCCATTAATGACATTGACGACAACTTACTTGATCTTTGGTACACACAGATATATGATTACCTTTCTGAGTGCAAAATCCCATCAGATCTATCACAATCTGCTAAACGATCATTTCTCCAACACGCCACCTACTTTGTCATCATATGTGGTATTCTCTATAAACACAGTTTTGACGACATACTACTACGATGTCTTAAAACACATGAGTCAACTAGAGAAATTCAAGAAGTGCATGATGGCATATGTGGTGGTCACTTTAGTGGCAACACCATCACTAAACACATTGTATGGTTAGGGTATTACTAGCCTACTATCACCAAGGATATTTTTATTTACGTGAAAATTACGTTAAATGTCAACTTCATTATTATCTTATTCATATTCCGAGCCAAGTGCTACAACCCGCATAAGACTTGTGGCCTTTCTCTCAATGGGGATTAGACCTCATTGGCTCGATCAATCCAAAATCATCTCAACAACATCATTCAATCATCACTACAATTGAATACTTCACTAAGTGGGTTGAAGAAATTCCTTTGACCTCAACAAAATTTGGACCCATCATTAATTTCATATATCAAAACATTATATGTCACTTTGGCATCCCACATAAGCTTATCACAGATAATGGGAAATATTTTAAAAACAAGGAATTCAAAAATATCTATGATACATTCAACATCAAACTTATCTTTTCTTCACCATACTACCCTCAAGAAAATGGAAAAGCAGAGGCCTCTAATAAAACACTCAACAAAATCCTCATGAAAACTGTAAATGATGCAGGTAGAAACTGACACACTCAAATCTCATTCTCTCTCTAGGATTATCAAACTAGCATTCACACACCTATGGGCACAAAAACCTTATTCACTCACCTATGGCTTTAAGCCATTTTGCCTCTTAAAATTCAAATTCCATCACTACGCATATCTCTCAAGGATGTCATCCCTGATGAAGAATATCTCTAGGATTGTCTAGCACAATTGGAATTGTTAGATGATAATGTTTAGTAGCTCTTGAAAATACATAGGTTTATCAACAACCATTCATAGGGCATACAAAAACATGTTAAAGAACAATATATTAAAATCATGATCTTATCCTTAAAGAAAATTAGAATGTGACTACATTAGAGAGGAGTAAACGTGTAAAGTTTTCCCCAATTGGATTGGCCCTTATGTTGTCACTCACAAATATGGGTCAGGAGCGTATCATCTCACTTCTCTTGATGGGGAACCTGAAGTGGAACCCTTAAATGATCTACACTTTTGCAGCCTTTCTATTGTTAAGTAATTGACCATCATGATGCTAGTTTTAGTCAAATCCTATTCATTTTGTCATTGCACCAATTTCCTAAAAATCACTACACCTATCCATCAACATCATGAACATTGGGCATGTGGATGTAGGTCACATGTGCATTTATCCCCTCCTCTAAAAATGGTTTGTTAGGGTTCTCTTCCCTCAACTCAAAAAAATGAAATAAATCCATTAGATGCTAAAAATAATAATAGACTGATCCCTCAAAGGACAACTATTCACAAAATGCAAACTATAAAAAAAAGAGTAGATTGATCCCTCGAAGGATAGCTACCTATCTAAATCATGGAATGATCCCACAAAGGATGACCATAAAAATTAAAATCATAAAAATTGTAGACCATACCCTCGAAGGATGGCTAGTCATGTATAAGGATTCCCACATTGATCAACCTTCAAAATACAAAACATCTAAGAAAGCTTCTACATTGATCATCTTTCCTATCATAAAGTAAACTTCTATATTGATCGGTTTGCTTCAAAATATTATAGAAGTTAGGGCATCGAGTTCTCTATAAACCCATTAAAAGGATAACCTTTTCCCTTATAATGATATACATCCACATGGCCTACTCCTTTTTTATCCTAGTGAAAACATGTTTTGTCCAAATCCATTGTGATTTACCTAAATTGTCAATTGATAGTCTTATTTAATATTGTGAAAAGCTACAAGTGCAATTATTATGAAAACCCATTATACACATTAAAATTTAGTGGGGCATTCTTCCACTTTTACTTTTTTCTATTTAATCACATTTTCATTTCATACATTTTGATTTTTCACATTTTCCAAAGCTACTTGGACATCAAAAATAATAATCAAAACATAAAAACTTCTATATATCAATAGCATACACACACACATATCAAAACCAAAGACAAGAACACATCATATATATATATATATTCCATATATATATATATATATAAATTCCACTATATGAATGTCCATATAATCAAAATGAGATCATACATAAGAAAAAATGGGCTTCCATGAGTCTTTATATAATCATATGATAAAGTCCATCAAACTAGATCGGGAGTTCCTCCCATTACATGAATACCACCACTAGCTCCTCCCTCACCTTCACCTCCTCTCAAAAGCTCTAAGTGGGTGCCCCACGCTCACTACACTATCAATGGGCCTAGCCATTACTATGGCGCCCCTTTGGGAAAATACATGATTAACACATAAAGTGGAGTTGGGGTAGTTCCTGATGATCATATCCACATAGTAGTCCCTCTCTTCTCACAAAACCTCGTAATGAGATACCAAAATCATGCTAGGAGAAGGTATTGCAGATGCCTTTCTCTATCTAACCATCACCAATAGCTCCATGCTAGAAATAAAAGGCCCCATGATCCCGAAGGCTTTCTCGAAGGTATCTTTTAAACTCTTGTACTGTCTCTATCAAAAGAGACTTGTATAAGCCGTTCTGGAAGGCTATCTTTCTCTACTACCAATCCATATCTCTCTATAATGAGATATCCTGAAATCCCACAACATCATCATGCTCTCTCCAAGTGGAATCTCTCTCTACCTCCATTACGGCCTTCTCGGTCATCATTGTCACAACATCATCACAACAATCACGGAGCTATAGTAACATCGGCTCAATCCTCTCCTCATCAGCCTCACCTACCCTCTCTACCACCCTCATCCTCTCTATATAGCCACACATCGTATCTTCCCTCTCTCCCTCTAAAATACAAGAAACAACCCCCTAACGAAAGTCTAGTAATTTAATGAACATCCTCGATAGTGATGGTCATCTCTCCCATGGGTAAGTAGAAAGTATTGGGAATGATTCCACCTCACCATAAAATCTAGAATCAAGCTACGACATCTATGGAATCTCCTATAAAATCTCATCCCACAAAATCCCACAGCCTCTCAAGTACTCCCAATCATCATCAGATAATTCCTCTTTGACCTCATCTAGCATCAAGGGGATGTGGTCTCGAATGGTCAACTGGGCATCCACCTACAAAATACACATGAAAGTAAACATTAATAACGTTGTAAAAGTTTTGAAAAATAAACATTTGAAATCAAAAATACCCTCATAGCATGAGCCTAACATTCAAACATGTATAATATAACTTTAAACATTCCACAAAGTCAAAAACATTTATCAAAAAGCGTAACATTTTACTTAAAATGATTTTTTTGTTTGTAGGTGAATCATTGGCAATTCACCTCAATCATTAGTGATTGAAGGAATCACCAACGATTCCTATAAATCCGACCTAGGAATCCCCATGCCCCATTATGGCTTTAAATCCTAAAAAATTGCAAAAAACTACAAAAAACAAGTTAAAATCCTACCTCTACTAGAACGGGCTTCCATTTGTGAATTAAGATGGTCATCTGGAAAATATTTCACTCTCCAACCATGTTTTTATCACTCTTTGATAGGTCGGTGTCATATATAGTGCCTAAGTGACAAATAAACAATACATTTTGGTATTTATACCCCTAATTTTCCATGTGATGTAATCTCCAATGATTGACAAAATCACCGACGATTCCCTTGTTTTAGACTTCTATGCCTACATTTCCCAAAAACATGTCATTCTTACCCTTTGCACAAGTGTGCCATGCTTCTAAAAATGTCTTAGCCCTTAGATATTTTGTAAAAACAACGTAAACACAACATCGGGATTTTCCATATGTCTATGGGAGATGAGCCCTTTGGCCCCCATCACTTGGTTTTCCCACTCAATAACCTTACCTGGTAAGGGTCATATGTCTATAGGTGTCGAGCCCTTTGGCCACCCTATCAATTGATTCTCCAACATTTTTATTTTCACCCCCACAATTGGGTCAATACTTTTTGAAACAAAACACACTAGTGTTCATTGTATGGCGCTACAATAGACTCACCCATGCCAACATTACCCTTCATCATTTTTGTCTAACAATTTGCCAAAAATTACTAGACAAAAAGGGGAAAATGTAGACACAAAAATCTACATCCCTTGTCTTAAAATCACTTGTGGCCAAAGGTGACACATTTACGACCCTTCATGGCATTAGAATCACCATATCGATCATTTTAATATACTCACATACATCATACCCCTCATATCCCTAAAAGTCTAAATTAATTATTTAATTAAAATAAGTTAGTTATCCTCCTCACCCTCACACCTCATTATGACACCTTCCGTAACTACCTAACCTCCTCTAAAACTACCTTCTAAAAATCACTAGCTTATTTCTAACTAACTAACCTTCTAAAAATCACTAACTTATTTCTTACTAAATAACCTTATAAAAATCACTAGCTTATCCCTAACCACCTCTAAAACTACCTTCTAAAAAGGATAACCCCCTTACCCTAATAAAATCAATTTAGTTCATGATTTTTTAACCTCCTCCCATCCCAACAACTTAAAAATACAATTGAATCTAGATCAAAGTGGAAGGAAAATCACTTGTTTAACCAACGAAGTCAGATTTTCCACGATCATCGGCGATCCGTGTGATTGCTTGATGATCTATATAAGCTTGCATTCAACCCCTCTTCAAGAGGGAGAAGAAAGGGAGGATTCTCATGTATCACAAGTAAAATTTTCTCTTATTGAGAGTTCCCAGAGATCATTTACCTTCCATGAGGCTTCATCATTGTCAAGCCACTCTAGAATCATCAAATTGATCATCGTATCTTTGTTCGTTTTCATCATCAAATCATCATTCATTTGTCTAATTCTCATTCTATTAATTATGCAAGGTAACCAATTTTGTTTTTATCTTTCATATCAAGTTATAACACTCATATTTGATTTATTGTTTCATATACACTCTGAAATTCTGATTTAGATCTTAATCTAATCAAATTTATCTATGATTTTCTTGACTATACAAATTTATTACAATCGCTAGTGATTTACCTAATCACCGACGATTCCTGTGTAATATTTCACTTTTTATAAATCTACCTAATATTGCTTTCTTTTTCTTGTTGTTATCTAACTCTTTGTCCAGTATGGCAATTTCAGATGGCACTAGGTGGTAATAACTTCCCCATTATTGATTATTTCCCTATGGTTTGACATCCTCTCTATTGGGAGCAATATGAACTCCTTCATGACCTAGAGCTCTGTGTAGTCTTGAATGCACCCTTTGACCATCTTGAAGCTATATTCATAATAACCCAATGCATCTGTGAGGCTACTGAAGCATTCTAGAATGCATACGACGAAGCTATAAGGCTCCATGAAGATCTAATACAATACGAGCACAACTATGAGGCCGACTTAGATCTCCTATATGAATACTACCATATGGATTCTAAATTTGATACCGCTAGTCACATCAACATCCCTGATATTAACACTACATTATCCCATCTCTACAAAACTCCGGAGGAAGTGTTTGATTTCTTTGTTGAAGACTTCATTTTGTACCTGAATTTGACTTCATTGAAGAGGAAGGATTTGTTGACTCTATAGGATCTAATGTGTTTGAGAACATATATCCTAACCAAGAGTATGATTTTTGGATCTAAGTCATGTCATTAGTATCTATGTGTATATCCATTTAAATAAGTGATGCTAGTCTGTCATGTTTTCATTTCATCACATTGTATCGCAATCTTAATATCAATAAAAGCTTAATTGTTTCTAAGCAGGTTAATAACCACCAAGGAAATTCATTGGGATTTCTGGGGATTGGATTTTTCTAGATAACCTACCCATTTATTTACTAATATCATTTTGTTTAAATGATTTGACTTGTAGGATTACTTATAGGAGAATGAGCCTTGTTTTCTATCTACACGGTGCACAATATCACATAGTGCACATTGTGGGTATACTAGAAAACCCACCATACTGAGGTTTAGTTAGGTGGTTATCATCTTGAATGACAAGAAAACCCAAGGTAAAAACCGTACTTGACACATTGACAAGGGTAAACTCAAACTCTTTAATAATCAACCTCAACAACGTGACAAGAAAACAAATGAACCTTTAGCTAATATGTATACCACTTAGTGTCTCCTCGTACCTCAAGGGCCTTTGATATTTTAGTTGTGCGTACCAATGCTTCACCACCGGTCATATACTTTTCTAATCACGACTATCATGCAACTTTTACATCTGATCACATACATATCAAAGCATCTATTGGCTCGATCCCCATCAATAATACTAAGGTTGACCCATCATGGCCTATTAGTGCATGCTCTATTCCATTTCTTGATGCTATTGGTTACCATCGATCACAAATTGAATACCCTCTAAAAAACCCTATGACATTGTCAAATTACACATTACCATTGGTCCTCTCACTTTGCTTGTCCCTTTCCTTGTTGGGCAAGAAGTTGATGGTTGTGACATGCTACTCGGACTCAATTGGATTCATAGGTCTCAATCCATTATCTATGAATCATTTGATGACTCAAATTAATTCATAATAATCAAGTTATCTCTATTGATGGCATACCCCCATCTATTCCATGGTCGTCATCTTGGTGCGCATCGATTCACACATCTTCCACTTCATCTAGCACATCACATGTTAGTAAAAGAAAAATCTACTCCTAGTTCACCTACTTGTACACCTTATGTGCAACCTCACCACTCCGTTAGTAATACACATCTACATAGGCCCATTCCTAGGACAATTACTGCATCTCGACGTAGGTCACCACCTCGTTTCATTCCACGTAGGTGTCCATCACCTCCACATTCAACTTCACGTAGATATTTCACCTACACATTTTATGATGCCTACATGGTCATCATATATCCATCCATCACATGCATATAGGCTTTATTCACCTACGCAATGTTTATCTACTATACCACCATTACTAGAACATGGTCATATGCTTTCATCGCCACATTCATCAGATGAAGGAACTTTGTCCTTCATTGTCATTAGATAGATCATTCACTCATGCACACTTAGGGGCATCACATTCCAACCCCCCAGCCTAACAACATCATACATCACAACATACCATATTTCTAGCATACACATATCGCATCCTCATCACATTACACACTCATCACACTTATACTAGCACCGTCAATACTCGATGACACACTATTATGCTTCATGCACACTTCACCGTTGAGGGATTACTACACATGAACCCCACACACTGCACACTAGGTTTATTCACACATTTTTCATTGTATGTCTTACACTTTACATCATACACTCTACATTTAGTCTATATCATTTTGACATTTGCATCTACACATCATACATCATACTAGTCATCATTATACATGTATCACACTCTTAGGGTCTACATTATATGCTTCTCATCTTACATACCACACACCTTACACTTTTAGTCTACATACACATCTTGCATTATGCATTCATACATCATACATTGTCTACACACCATACTAGTATTTATCATACATGTGTCACACTCTTATTGTCTATGAGTCTAGCATTACTACTCATCCTACATACTACTTTGCATGTACTCTCACATAATTATAAATTGAATTTTACACATCTTACACATCATATGGTCATATATTATCATCACACATACTACATTATACTCTACATGGTGCACTCATTACCCTATGATACACTTTATTCCTCGGTCCATACTTTGACTTCCGAGGGTTTACTAATCAAATGTACCTTATCATCCACACACATTCATCACTCAAAATTATATTATATGACATTACTAGGTTAGTGAAAGAAGATATAGATGAAATGGTCACCTAATTTGTTATCTTGTAGTGGTACACACTTTAGGCTACATCACCACTCCCTCTATTCATCTCATCGTGATATACGCTTTAGGCTACATCATCACATGTTCATCTCTAGGTCACATATCATCAACACACATACACATTCATCACATCACGCTACACATAACACACTATTTTCTTTTCAAGCAAGACAACTTTCTCCTATCTCAAAGTTTCCATGTTTTGATCATACTTGTTAACCAAAATAAGCTCCCTCTTATTTTGGGTTAACTAGCTTCCTTTTGTGCCTCAATAAATTTTTACATTTTAGGCACTCAAAATTTTCTAGGTATTGCTTCATCAAATAGATAATTCTTTCCCCTTTCCAAAAAGGTAAGGAAGTCCTCCTAACTCCTTGTATTTTGCAAGTTATGGCTCGGCGGAGTTTGGAGGGGAAATTTTCCCTAGGCGGGCCCATGGAGGTAAGGAGGAAATTTTGCCAAGGAAATTGGTGGGTTGGTGGAGGCGCGAGAGAAATTCAACACTTAGCCTTTTGGCTAAAAAAACTCAAAGGTAAAAATTTTCACCCAAGCCCGCAAAGGAGAATGGAGAAAAATTGATTAAGTCCCCACGTTTAATCACAAGGCGCCACGTGTCCATTCATCGGCGGGGATCGGGGTCGTTGGAAGGATTTTTGGTTTTTTCAAAACCATAAAAGTGCAAAGGTGAAATGTTGGACCACATCTCCACATCAATCAGAAGGTGCCACGTGTCCACATCAACAGCGGAGGTCGGGCCGGCGGAGAGGACTTTGGGAAAATTTTCCCTTGCGGGCAAAAAGGGTGAAATGTTATTCTGAAGCCACGGATGAACCAGAAAGTGCCACATGTCATCGGGTTGGCGGGGGCATGGAGATTTTGGGGAAAATTTTCCCAATTTGAAAAAAGAGGGAAAAAGGTCAAATTTTGGCCCATGCAGACCCGAATTTTGCCCTAATTTTGCTAGTTTTTCCTAAATCTTCAAGAGGCCATATCTTTCGATCTAGAGCTCATATTTTTCATGTTTTTGGTATCAATGGAAAGTTGGTGAAATTATCCACATGATGGACACTTCAATTTTAAATTTTGATGGAGTTTTGTGGGAGAAAATTGAGAAAACGTCTCTGGCATGCAAAAAAAATGCAAAAAAAAGTTTCCCGACTCCACTCCAATGTTCTCCTGCCACGTGGATGGCCCGATTTCAAAGCAATTAGGGAAAGGATCAAATGGTTCATATGTGAACTAGAAAATTGAAATATAAAACACATTTTTGCATGTAAAAGCTCTTTTTGGCTCATCAGAAGCATTTTCTTTGCGGCAGAGGAATCTAGAAGAGGGGAAATGATCAAATTTGTTTGTAAATGGCTTTGGGTCAATGATTTAATGGTTTTTCGAAGTCTTTGTGAAGGGGGCAATCAATTTGGAAACTGGAAGCACATTTTTGTGAACAGAGGACAAAAAATGATTGTTAGTCTTCTTCTATTCTCCTCCTCTACATTTTTCTTCTATTCCCACTTGTTGTACAAGTTTCAACTCTGAGATCAATAAAAAAGGAAGGAATTTTATGTCCCCTCGATGGAAAAATTGATTGGTGCTTTGTGACCAGTGTGTTTTATTCTGTCTTGTGCTCAGAAATTGCAAATTTGTCTTTCTTCTATTAATTAATGCATGTAATGAAACTTCCAGTTGATGTGTGTGGGCATCTGACACTCTACCCACAACATTGATTTCCCCCTCCTTCATTCTCACTCCCTCCCCTTTCTCAGATCGATTTCTGCTATAGCAAGGAGTTGCTATTATTGCCATAGGGATAGTGGAGTGTTCCTGTGGATCTCTAGTTGAAAAACCACCATAAATCCACTTTGGTTTTACATGCTAAACAATGGTAGCTGCACCATTCAAATGTAGAGGGACTTAGATTCCCATAGCATTGGCCTAAAATCCACAAATTTGTCCACAAGACAAATTTTCTCACCAACAGTTTTTGCACCCACCGTGGGGCAGAGTTGCAGCATCTACACCCAAAAATGACCACAAGGTTTTTAAAATATCATTAAGTTTTCCTTTGAAGTCTGAAATTCCTTGTGATCCAAAAATACAAAAAGATTCAAATAGAAGAGTTCTGCAGATTGAGCAGCCATATGAACTACATGGATGTAACTCAAAATTCTTGCAAATCCTTCTAGAAAACCTTCTTTGCTCTGTCATATCCAAAGGAAATCATTTCAGACCTGAAAGAGGTTACTTGGCATATTTGGCAGAGTGTAAATCATCTCACCATTGCTACAAAAATTCTGGGGCTATGTGAAAGAAGAAAAGACAAATAAACACCTTTCAGAAGACTAAACTTTCAAGTTGGCTGATAGAAGGTATACTCACCAGCTGAGGCAAGGAGGAGTGATTGACCCTACTTTTGAGGAGTTGGAGAGAGAAGAAGTAGAGGTTATAGCTTGGTTTGACAGAGAGGAAGAGATTAGAGCTCAACTTGAAGAAATTGCAAGACTCCAAGCTCAGTAGCGAGAGAGAGAGGTAGCCTTAGCTGACCAAGAAACTAGAAATAGAAACAAAATGGGTGACCATGAACGTGAAGCACGTAGGCCTATTGTGCCATGGGGAAGAAACACAGCCCGCTTTCCCTCCAACAACCTCTTCATGATCTACCAAGAGGCTCTAGAAAGAATTTTCCCAAATTCAGGGGAGATGGTTCTCAACTCCCTGAAGAACATGTAGCAACATTCATCACTTGCTTGTGGTGTATTAGGAGTTGAGAATGAAGATGTGTCAGTTAGACTATTTGTGGAATCACTTCAGGAAAAGGCTGCTGAATGGTTTTACATGCTTCCTGCAAGATCTATTACTAGTTGGGAAGATATTAGAAGAGCATTTGAAAATAGATTTCAAGAGAAAACCAAGATGGTCAAGAGTTGTTGGTGCAATTAGTCCAAATAAAGAAAGAAAGCTCTGAATCCATGAGGGACTTTGTAGCAAGGTTTGATAGATTGACAAGAAGAATCCCTGAAGATGTGCTACCTCCTGAGAACAACTCCGAGAAATTCTTCATCAGTGCCTTGCCATCAAAAGTTGGTTTCTTCCTCAGAAGAGCCCAACCAAACACACTGAGGGAAGCTCAAGACTTTTCCATTGAAACTGATGATGACTTAATCCTCTCTGGAAAGGTGAAAGGCCCAAATGGGAAGTAGAAGGGTCAAAGTTTGGCTTCAGTAACTACAGATCCTATGTTCCAGAAAATGGCAAATGATCTGGTTGCCTTGAAGAAACAACTGTCCCAAATGACAATGAGAAATGCTCCAAGGAGGCCAAACTTCCCTGATAGACAAAGAATTACACCACCTCCTCACCAACTTTCCCTTGAAGCACCTCCTATCAATGCTATCTATGACACCAGAGAATCAAGAGAGGATGCTGAAATTGATGAACTTGAAGGAGAAATAGTAGAGGATTACGAAGGCTACCTCGAAATTGAAGAAGTTGATATGCACAATGGCTTGTTCAAGTTTGTTGATGATGGGGAAGAAGAAGAGGAAGCCCCAAGCTTCTCATGTGTTGTCTTCACTCAAGCTCAATCCAAGAAAGATGCTCTACCCTCCGTGGCTCAAAAGGAAAAGAAAACTAAAGAAGATCCCACTCCAACAGCCACACAAAAGAAGATCATCAATGCAGAGGCTCACCATTACCACCCTCAATGGATTCAACCAAAATGAAACCAGGCCAAATGGCTGCTAGAGATCAGGTTGTTATATCTAGTAAGTCACCTTTTCCTTCTTCTAGCTCACAAGTTATTAAAAACACTCCTCCCTCCAATGAAGTCTATCCTAAGTCAACTAAAATTCAGACCATAGCTTCACCTTCACCTCCTTCTAAGCTGATGGCCTCACCCTCAGAAGACAATCCAATTTCCAAGTCAGCCAAAGTTCCTCAAAGACCCTTACCATGTAAACCTTCCCTCACTCCAGGAACTTCCCCTCATCCAACATTGTCCCATTTGATTTTGTGGAACATGCAAGTAAGACCAAAGTGCAGCTCTCAGAGATTGAATACTTGCAAACACACCTTGCTCAATTTGATAGACTAATCAATGTTGTTCGGAGCAGCAGTTCTATACCCTCAAGTTCAAATTCTAAAGGTCTTCTCCCGACACCATCTACACCACCTACTCAAAACATGCTGGCCCTAAGTGCTTCCAAAATAGATAAGGTGGAACCCTTCTACTTGTCTCTTCTCATGAATGGTTTTGAGCTCAACAATTACATCATTGACTCTGAGCTTCTGATAACGTAATGCCACTCAAAGTTGCCAATGCTCTCTCACCTGACACTAACCAGAGTTAATGGAGCTTGTTACTCAATGGAATCTAAGCAAGTACCACTAGTAGGAAGGATAAAAGATGCACAAGTGGCTTTGGCTGAATACCCTGATAAGAAAGTACTTCTAACCATCTTAGTGGCAGACATTCCAGCATCTTTTGGCATGCTCTTGAGTAGAAGTTTTTGTAGAGACCTTGGTGGAGAGATAAAGATGGATTGGACCTCTGCAACTATTCCAGTAAAGGGTGAGATGAAGAAGCTACTTCTCGGTAAGAAAAATGAAGTTTACAGTAAGAAGTTCCAGTGACCCAAGAGCTAATATCCTCTTTCAAGATTGTGGATTAGGAAACTATTTCCTTACTTCACAACGAGAAGAAGACTTGCCACTTTCCTCGAATCAAGAAAAAGATCAGTCTGGACTATGGAGTTTGATGGAAGCCATTCCAAAGTAGGCTCAGGGGCTGGTGTTGTGTTGTACTCTCCTTCCAATGTGATGCATCCTTTTGCATACAAACTATAGTTTGACAACACCAACAATACAACAGAATATGAAGCTCTCCTCTTGGGCATAAGTGTAGCGGAAGACATGGGAATCAAAAATCTGAGATGCCTTGGTGATGTAGAAGTGATAGTGAAGAAAATCCACCAACAATACCAGTGAAGAACCCAAGGCTCAGGCATTACAGAATAGAGTGTGGGATTGCATTGAATTCTTTGATGCATTCTCTATTGAAGCCATCCCAAGACAAAAAAATGAAAGAGCTGATTCTCTTGCAGTATCAACATCCCTATTGACTCCTCATCCTTCTTTTGGCAAGGAAAAATAACCATTGAGATGGTTTTCAGACCAAGTGTACCTGATAACGCAGATCATTGGAAAGTTTTCAATGACGACAATCAGATTTTAGCCTTCTTGGAGCAAAGAGACAACTTCAATAATCTCTTCTTTGAGGGAAGTGTTAATCCACATAGAGAAGTTGTGGCTGAAGATGCATCAGATGAAATTGAAAGAGTGGATGATGAAGGCATGATCAGATTGAAAGGTAACAAGATCCCCAAAGGTCTAGTCTCTCTGGAGGACCTGTTTGACAAGCATGACAAATTTATTCATGAAAAAGAAAAGCTATCTTCTCATTGTCCATCTGATTTTGACAAGGAAAACATTGGGACTTCTGAAGATCCAAGGATGGTCAACATTGGAAAATGCTGCTCACCTGAAGAGAAAAGGAAGTTCATTGCTTTTCTTAAAAAGTACTCTGATGTGCTGGCCTACTCTTACGATGAGCTCAAATCTTTTCAACCAAAGGAAATGCATCATTCCATTCCTCTGAAGTAGGATGCTAAGCCCTTCAGGAAGAAGCAAAGACCCTATAATCCAAAGATTGCTGATGTTATCAAGGAAGAAGTGAACAAGATGCTGAATGCCAGAATCATTTTCCCCATTCACCACTCAACATGGGTGGCCAACATTGTACCAGATCAAAAAAAAAATGGGGAGATCAGAATATGTGTAGATTTCAGAAATCTGAATCAGGCATCTCTCAAGGATAATTACCCTCTTCCGATCATGGATCATATCCTACAAGTAGTTACTGGATCTGAGATGCTCTCTTTTCTTGATGGCTTCTCAGGGTATAATCAAATTAAAGTGGCCGAAGAAGATTGTAGCAAGATGGATTTCACAACTCCTTGGGGCACTTTTTCTTACAGCAGGATGCCTTTTGGCTTGATCAATGTGGAGCCACCTTCCAAAGAGCCATGGACCTAGCTTTCAAAGATCTCAAGCATTGCATTGTCATATACCTTGATGACTTAACCATGTTTTCAAAGAAGAGAAGTGAGCATATCTTCCACTTGGAGCAGATTCTTGCAAGATGTAGAAAACATGGCATTTCTCTAAATCCCAAGAAGTGTATCTTTGGAGTCACAGAAGGCAAGCTGTTGGGACACATCATGAATAAGCATGGAGCACATATTGACCCTGAGAGGGTAAGTGCTATTCAAGCACTATCTCTTCCCACCAGCAAGAAAGGAGTGCACTCATTCTTTGGGAAGGTAAATTTTCTTCCTTTGTCCCCAATTTTCTGAACTAACAAAGCATATCACCTCTATGATGAAGCCTCAAACAAGTTTCAAATGGAGTAGTGAAGGAAAATCAGCATTTGAAGAAATCAAGAAGGCCATTGCCAAAGCTCCAACGCTGGTATCTCCAGATTTCAGCAAGGAATTCATCATGTACTATTATGCCTCGGAGCACACTCTTTCTACTTTGTCCTTGTTCAGAAGAATGATGAAGGATTGGAAGCACCTATTGCTTTCATGAGCTTCCCTTTGAAGAAGCATGAACTAAATTACAGTCAATTGGAGAAGCATGCATACGCAGTGGTCAAGGCCATGAAGAATTTCAGATTTTACATACTCAACTCTCACACCATGGTGATGGTCCCCGAAGTGCAATCAAGTCCATTTTGACACAACAAGATCCCAGAGCCAAAAGAGGAAATTGGATTGCAAGGATCCAAGAGTATGACCTGGAGATTAAGCCCTCTAATCTGGTTAGAGGAAATGGTTTGTGCAAGTTGATTGCTGAAGATGAATCTCTCAAAGTTCAGCTTGGAGAAAGAGATGACACTTGCCCAACCTACTCAGAAAGATTGCCCACAAGTTCTCTTTGTGAACACTACAAAGGAATGGTATGCAGACATCACTTTCTTTCTTACCTATGGGGACTTCCCTCCTCATTTAGATTACAAGTAGTGAAGAACTCTCAGGCTGAAAGCAGCCAAATATGTGATTTGGAATCATGCACTCTACAAGAAAGGGATAGATGGTTGTTTTCTCAAGTGTGTTGACAAGGAACAACAAGAAAAACTCCTCAAAGCCTATCATGATCAAGCTTGTGGTGGACACTTTTCAGCCATGGTGACTGCCCACAAAATTCTCAGAGGTAGGTACTATTGGCCTTCTCTCTTTGTGATGCATGAAATAGGGTTTCAAATGCAAAGCATGCCAGTGATTTGTTGGAAAGCCTCAGTTAGCTTGCCTTGCCCACTCAGACCCGTGGTGATTGAAGAACCATTTCAACAATGGGGGCTGGACTTTATCGGTGTTCTGAACCCTCATTCAAGTGTAGGGCATTCCTACGTGCTCACCACCACATATTACTTCACTAAGTGGGTGGAGGCCATTCCAACCAAACAGGCTAGCTCTGAAGTTGTCTGTAATTTCATAAAAGAGAATATCATTGTTCATTTTGGAGTTCCTCAGAAGATTGTAGTAGACAACGCTACTTATTTCTCTTCGAAGGAATTGACAAAATTCTTTTTATGGCTTCGGGATTTCTCTTGCTCATTCTTCTGACTACTATCCTCAAGGGAATGGTCAAGTTGAGTCAAGCAACAAAAATATTGTGACCATTATCCATAAGCTTGTTGATGAGAATCAAAAGAATTGGCACAAAAAATTATATGATGCATTGTGGGCTGATAGGATCACTCCTAAGAAGGCAATAGGCATGTCACCTTTTCAGCTGCTATATGGAGTTGAAGCAGAGATTCCTATTACAATTGAAATGCCAGCTCTCAAGCTACTTCAAACAGTGGAAGACAACCAATACAAAGATTCAATTGACAAGAGGATCCTTTTCCTTGAGAAGCTAGAAGAGAGCAGATCCTAGGTAGTGGACAGAATCAAAGAACATCAGCTAAAAGTGAAGAAGCTCTTTGATAGAAGAGCCAAAGCAAGGGAGTTCAGAGCTGGAGATTTGGTCCTACTTTGGGACAAGAGGAGAGAGCCAAAGGGAAGTCATGGTAAGTTAGATTCTTTGTGGTTGGGTCCATTTCAAATTCAGAAGCTTGTGGTGAGAATGCCTTTCTCTTATCATACTTGGATGGAACTCCATTGGGATTTCCTAGAAGTGGGCAATATTTGAAGTTGTACCATCAGTGAAAGTGAGTTGTCCCTCACCCTGTACCATAGTTTTTGTTGTTTCCCCTTTTTTGTTGTGTGTGTTTTGGTTTGTTTTCTATTTTGGTGTGGTTTTGGTTTGTTGTGTTTTCCCCTCCTTCCTTCTTCCTTCCTTCAGTATTGTACATGACTCTGCAAGGCCCAATGGATAAGGCACTGGTCAACGTTATATGTTTTGAAACCTATGATTCTGGATCCTCATGTCATGTCTTCACCTTGCTCAATCCATGCCATGTCCCCAAGCTAGAGCCAGTTGTTGTCTTGCAAATGTGTAAAGGGGAAAATTGCAAGTTTTCAAGCAAGACAACTTTCTCCTATCTCAAAGTTTCCATGTTTTGATCATACTTGTTAACCAAAATAAGCTCCCTCTTATTTTGGGTTAACTAGCTTCCTTTTGTGCCTCAGTCAAATTTTTACACATTTTAGGCACTCAAAATTTTCTGGTATTGCTTCATCAGATAGATAATTCTTTCCCCTTTCCAGAAAGGTAAGGAAGTCCTCCTAACTCCTTGTATTTTGCAAGTTATGGCTCACGGAGTTTGGAGGGGAAATTTTCCTGGGCGGGCCCATGAGAGGTAAGGAGGAAATTTTGCCAAGGAAATTGGTGGGTTGGCGGAGGCACGGAGAGAAATTTGACACTTAGCCTTTTGGCTAAAAAACTCAAAGGTAAAAATTTTCACCCAAGCCCACAAAGGAGAATGGAGAAAAATTGATTAAGTCCCCGCGTTTAATCACAAGGCGCCACGTGTCCATTCATCGGCGGGGATCGGGGCGTCAAAAGGATTTTTGGTTTTTTTCCAAAACCATAAAAGTGCAAAGGTGAAATGTTGGACCACATCTCCACATCGAATCAGAAGGTGCCACGTGTCCACATCAACAGCAGCGGAGGAGGTCGGCAGGGAGGACTTTGGGAAAATTTTCCCTTGTGGGCAAAAAGGTGAAATGTTATTCTAAAGCCCGTGGATGAACCAGAAAGTGCCACATGTCATCAGGTTGGTGGGGGTGGAGATTTTGGGGAAAAATTTCCCAATTTGAAAAAAAGGGAAAAAGGTCAAATTTTGGCCCATAGACCCGAATTTTGCCCTAATTTTGCCAAGTTTTTCCCTAAATCTTCAAGAGGCCATATCTTTCGATCTAGAGCTCATTTTCATGTTTTTGGTATCAATGGAAAGATGGTGAAATTATCCACATGATGGACACTTCAATTTTAAATTTTGATGGAGTTTTGTGGGAGAAAATTGAGAAAACATCTCTGGCATGCAAAAAAACAAAAAAAAGTTTCCCCGACTCCACTCCAATGTTCTCCTACCACGTGGATGGCCCGATTTCAAAGAAATTAGGGCAAAGGATCAAATGGTTCATATGCGAACTAGAAAATTGAAATATAAAATGCATTTTTACACATGTAGAAGCTCTTTTTGGGCTCATCAGAAGCATTTTCTTTGCGGCAGAGGAATCTGGAAGAGGGGAAATGATCAAATTTGTTTGTAATGGCTTTGGGTCAAATGATTTAATGGTTTTTCAAAGTCTTTGTGAAGGGCAATCAAATTTGGAAATGGAAGCACGTTTTTGTGAATAGAGGACAAAAATGATTGTTAGTCTTCTTCTATTCTCCTCCTCTGTACATTTTTTTCTTCTATTCCCACTCGTTGTACAAGTTTCAACTCTGAGATCAATAAAAAAGGAAGGAATTTTATGTCCCCTCGATGGAAAAATCGATTGGTGCTTTGTGACCAGCGTGTTTTATTCTGTCTTGTGCTCAAAAATTGTAAATTTGTCTTTCTTCTATTAATTAATGCATGTAATGAAACTTCCAGTTGATGTGTGTGGGCATCTGACACTCTACCCACAACATTGATTTCCTTCATTCTCATTCTCCTCCCCCCTTTCTCGATCGATTTCTACTATAACAAGGAGTTGCTTATTATTGCCATAGGGACAATGGAGTGTTCCTGTGGATCTCTGTTGAAAAACCACCATAAATCCACTTTGGTTTTACATGCTAAACAATGGTAGCTTGCACCATTCAAATGTAGAGGGACTTTATGGCATGCTATGTATTACCTCCTACCACTCATTTTCAAAATTTGTTTGCAGGATTATTTGTTTCTATGATTATATGTTGTTTTTACTTTATTGTTTTGTTTTCTATTGTTTGTTTTCATGCGGTCATTTCCCTTTGTTTGGTGTGAACACTTGTTTTTATATGCAACCATCACAACCTTACATGTATTACAACATCATGAGTGATGTCCCATGTTTGAAACCCACTTTGGCGGTCTATTTATCTTATTGCATGTTTACTTGCATTCTAGATTCTACATTATTTGTGTAGCTTACACTTATCTTTTACATGCATGCTTGTTCGTATACTAACACTTGTTTCTAGCCACTTGTTTGTTTGTCTTAGTTTCTATCAAGTGCATTCCCTTCCCTCGAGGGGCACATTTTATGTGGTTAGTCCTCTTTTGAGGCCACATTCTCCTATTAGTGATGTCACATGTGCCCCCAAAGAGGGGGCATCATTTGGGGTTTTACACATTACACAGAGAGATCTCTATCGATGCAGCCTCAGGTTTAGTTTTACGTCCTTGACATTATAGGTTATACAATGAGTGGGTTCGAGACAATCTACAAACCCTATACATAATGGATTTTAGAAGGAAGATTGCCCTTAACATTCTAGGGAGAAGTTATAGGTTGGAGGATACAATGGATTTCATCCCTACACTACTTTGGCCAGTGGCATCGGATCACCCAAAAAAACTAGGCAGTACAAAGTTCTCTTCATACAACTTCAAGGAAGTAGTTACAGGTTGGAGAATAATGTAACTTTCTCCCTACACTACTCTAGCCAGGATGATGTGACATCGCCCAAAAGCTTGCAGAATAGGATATCCTCTCTACACTCATTCTCTCATTATGGATCATGGATCATGTGCACATTTTCGTTTTACACTTTTCATATTTCTAATAGAGATTTTTACTATCTACATTCATATTTACATGCATTTTTGACATATGTACATATGTATTTGAGTATTTGACTTCTTGATTGTCTTCTCCTTGTAGGTTCATTCATATGAGAAGAAAGCAATCAATAACAACAAGGAAACAATAACAACATTTTGTGGAAGCACACATGATACTAACCATGTAGGTACATCACAAACATTGGCAAGTACACACACATTTATTCCCTAGGTTCACTCTCAAAACTCTATGCACTTTTGCATCTTTAGTTTCCACACTCCACAATTTTCTCATTCCATGCTTTTTTAGTCCATCGGCACACTTTCTACATCACTCTACATGGACATCAGTGTATGCATCTCTATCTACTTTATGTTACCGAGTTTTCCACTCACCAACATAAAGTGGGGGAAAATATAGTCAATAGAATCACACATTTTAGACATTATTTAGTACCGGTCTTAGACCACTATTCATATTGTTTTTGAGTCAAGAAAGTACTAATTAACCCATGTATTTTAGACATTTTACTTTGCTTTCTATCATCACTTTGCCAACATTCAACACATACTTTCCCATTCGGTTTTTGTCATTTTACACCACTTTCAACTTTGAGTGAGGCATCTAGCCAAATCTTGGGTACCCTGGTGCCCCTGGTCCCATTCGGAGAGCCCTTATCCTTTCTACACTTTCTCGCCACTTTTTGGGCACTTTATGACCATTCGAGCTTCTCATATTTTTAGTGGTTGGCCTTTTTGGGGTTAATTATGTTATTAGAACAAGAGAACAATATAAATATAAAGTTATGAGACCATAATGAGGGACCAAACACTAAGAAATACTATCATCACCTAAGGTTACATCCTTCAAAGGCTCCATTTTCATCCATCTAGCTCCATCACAAGCACAAAGCTGGTTCATCTGCATCACACTATATAGGAGGGAAGTTTATTCTATTCCATCCACCATTCTATTACATCTCTATACATAGTTATTTCTCTGGATACTTTTACAAAGTGTGAATGAAACAAGAGATATTAGGGCATGATTGTACACACACATAGAAATACAATAGTTCTAAGATATAGTACAACACTTAGTTACTAAGTCCACCATTGTGGTAGCTAAGGACAATCTGAACCATTCATATGGATCTTTATTTTTAGGGTTTGATGCTTATCTTGGGGTTTTGCAAGGCTCTTTTTCATTAATTTTTATGAGCGACATACATATGAGTACAATGAAGCTAGTCCCAAAGGAAGTGAAGGCATGAAACCATCATATGACACCTCAAAGGAAGGTTACAAAGTTTTTTCACAGACCAAGGTGTCCATATCTTAGACTAGGGTTCCCACAGGCACTCCTATACCTATATAAGCATCCCACCACTCAAATTTCCCAGATCTAAAATTTTCTAGAATTCAACACAATCATTTCCTCCTCCTATTTCTCCATCCATCTCTATGACACATTCCAAAAATCTCATCGAATCAACTAAGTTCTTTCTAACTCTTCTTGTACTTAAGGGTTTTACATATCTACTTTCTTAGTTTCTTGGGTCATTTTCTTCATACATTTATATGTTATTTACTATTGTCCTTGATATTAGATTAACTATAGAATATAGAATAATTTCATATCTTTAGTTAATCATTGATGTTGAACTAAATTTTGGAAAATCAAGATGGTTCTCATGTTATAGCAAAGGATGATAGTAGGGTCACTAAAAAGTGAATACAAAACTCTATTAAGATTCCCTATAACCAAACAAATTCCATGGCAGCATTAACTCCTCCTCTCGTATTATGTCTCTCAGATGATATGACATTTGCATTCTACTTCTTTCTAGACCAACCAATAGGATCCAAACTAAGAGATAAATTATAGTCTAAGGTAGATTTATGATGATCTTGATCACTAACCCATTCGAGCCAATATATCTAATCACATAAATCTCTATCCATATTAGATTATGAATTTAATTTGTATAAGTGCCAAACATATAGTGAATGATCACCTTCATTGTTCTCCAATGCAACTCATGAGTCTCCTGCATTAATCTAGACATGATCCTAACAACATATGGAAGATATGGATGAGTGTGAGTTAGGTAAATCAACCTCCCCACCAACTATCGATAAAGGATACCATAAACCATAGGAATAGATAAATAAGAAACCAACTTAACCCTATAAAGGAAAGGATTAGGAGAAGGATTTCAATTGGAAATATAAAACCAAGATAGAAAATCAAGGGAGTACTTAGGATGGGAAATCACAATTCATGAGTGAGATTACAAAATCTAATCCTAAGAAAGTAATGAAGTAATCTTAAGTTAGACATGGAAAACCTGTTGGCTAAGACAATCTTCACAAAATCAATGATTAAGGAATATATACCCATGATCAACAAGTCATAAACATACAAAACAAGGATGAGAATGAAGTCATCCTACCGTAAAATGTAAACATTTGGGTTAGAGTCACACCAAGTGTGCCCTCATCCAAGTATAAAGGAGTCCATCTTGGCATACTAAGCCCGAGGGGATTGTCTAAGGTCATAGAGATACTTATTTAGCTTACAAATGAGGAAGGGATCATGGATATAACCCTAATCTTGTTCCATGTAGATCTCTTCCTCTAAGTCCCCATGAAGGAAGGATCTCTCAACATCCATATGGTAGACTTCCCATCTATTCATGAAAGTGATGGAGAGGGTAAGTTGAATGGAAGTCATATTCGCAAATGGAGTAAAGGTTTTTGAGTAATCAACCCCAACTACCTGGGAGAAACCTTAGCTATAAATCACACTTTAAATTTTTCTAATTGTCCATTAACACCATAATTTGTTTGGAACACCCATTTACCTTGAATGATTTTTCTTCCTTTTGGAAGAGGGGTGATATCCTAAGTATCATTCTTCATGAGTGAGGAATGCTCCTCATCCATGACAAAATCCCACTCAACAATCCCAAAATCCTCTTAAAAATAATTTGGGTTAGAAGTAGAGGTGAAGGAGTAAGGTCCAGTTAACTCCGAGCGAGTCTATATTTTTTCAGAGGATATCCCATCCATTCTACAACACTCTGTAAGGTCTTCTTAGCCCAACGAGGACAAGAAAGAGGATCAGGCACATAATCTATAGATTCTTCACTCAGTGATAATGAACAAAGTCCTCATCACAACTATTGTCGAATTAGAAGAATTCAAAGTATGAGGGTCATGATAATCAAGTGAATGAGGAGGAACATGCTCAACAACATCATCATCTGAAGAGTCAGAATAAAAATTAGAGAGTATAAGGAACTTAGAGGGTGGAAAAGTAGAATTCAAAGATTACTCATCAAAAATAAAAAATATCTCAATATAAAGATGATGAGTAGTAGGGTTCAACAATATATAACCCTTCATGCCATTAGGATACCCTATAAAGATATAAGGTATGGACTCTGGTTCCAAATCCTTGCATTTCTTTTAGGGATTCTAGGCCATAACATTAGATCTGAAGATGTGAAAGTGCTTGAAATTAGGTTTGTGTCCAAACTAGGCTTCAAAAGGTTTCATCCCTCTTACGAGCTTGTGTGGAACACGGTTATGAATGCATCTAGCAAAATTCACTAGTTTTTCCCAATACTACGGAGGAATATATTTTGAGTGAACCATACAAGTGGCCATAACCTTAAGTGTTCTATTCTTTCTTCCTGCAACTCCATTTTGTAAAGAGTTGTAATAAAATTTACACTACAAAAAAATCCCTTCGAAGGTACAAAAATATTTGAGTCTATTGCTCACATTCTCACTTCTATTTTCAGTTTGAATAAAATTGATAGACCTTTCTCTTCTTGTTTCTCAAGAAGAGTCTTAAAGTCCCAAAGTGATAGAAAAATTAAGACTTTAGCTTAAGAAAATACACCCAAGTGTAATGCAAAAATTCATCAATGAATGAACTATAATATAAAGAGATATAATAAACTAAGGAGATGGGAATGGATATGAAATTCCACTATGAACAAGATCCAAAAGACGAGTAGCTCTCTAGGATTTTCCTTTGCAAAAAATTTATTTGGGGTGTTTCACGATGGCATAACCCTCACAAAGACCCTTACAAAATTTGACGTAGGGTAAGTTGTTGACCATTTCATTTTGGCTAAATTGTTCAATAGATATTCCTTAAATGTGTGTACATCACCCTCATGTGTAGCTTAACCCAATGAAATCCTTTTCATCTCGTAATCACCCAAGTAATTTATTCCTTAGGTTTTACAACATTTGACCAGGAAATCTCTACATATTGGTCACTTAAGCTAAATTGAAAAAAAATAGGTTACTTGTGATTTCTTACGTCACTTATCTTTTATGATGTTTGAGATGGATTCAAAATCAAGGGCCGATGCTTGCTGTCTGTCCTTGACTCAATCATGATCATCATTTGAACCAAATGGAAAATATCCACATGTGTGTGCTTAATATAAGGCATGGGATAAATTTCATGTTCATGGTGGGGAATCACATCTTACACATAGTGGGATGGCCCAACTACTAAAGAAGACACACTTGACAACTGATGAAAAAATGGGGACTATGAAGGTTGAATCTCACCTTGTTCAAGAGGTTCAATGGGGATTTTAATGATTTTGGATTTATTTTGGAGCCTCTTGGTGTGAGAATATTCAATGTGCTCTTTCTCCACAATATTTCTCTTTGAGGGCCCTTCGAGTGAATGGAGCTCACGGTCTTGTTAGATGTATTCATAGAGAAAATGTGAGATGTTTATCTAGATAGAGTCAGGAGGTCACTAGCCTCGATGAAATAAATTATTTTTCTCTTGAACCATTCTATCAGGCTCTGAATTACCACTTTAGTTTCCTCCTAGATGTCATTTGATTCTCTTGTATTCTATGAGATTGGAAGAAGGGGTGATTTTTTCACTACTTGATACTCGAGATCAAACAAGTATGATCCATAATATTCTATTCCCTCAATGTACCAATAAAAGTGGAGGCCCATCCTTTGATAAAATGTCATCTGCATATGGTACCTATTTCTTACTTCAAATTCATTAATATAATTAGCCTAGTAGTCCTCAATTTGAGGTGTGTGGTCCAATCTAGGAAAGCTGAAAGTTTCAAGATTTCTCCTGATATAAAAATTAGGCCTAGAGGCATAGGAATATAAATTGAGGGAAGTAAAATAAGCTTCAATATTTGATGCATCTGTAACATTATTACATGAATAGATTCCCAAAGAGATGGGGAAATATAAACCCTTATTTTTTTGTTTCTACACCTAGTATGAACATGAGAAAGTTGCATACATAATTCAAACATTATAATTTTATCACTAAGGTACATCAAGAGCCAACGAGGAGCAATATTGAAGCTCGAAACCTAATGTAGGTGAAGGATGAGAACTAGGTGAAGTAGATCTAGTATTTCTCAATCAACCTAACTACTTGACAAGAGATATTCAAATATAGGATGCTAGTGAGAAGTTTGATGATAAACATGGAAAATACATCATTCACCTTGACAAAAAAGTAGTTCATTTCTCTCGTGAGTGAGCTATGGGTATTGCTCATACACAGTGTGATTTTTGGATAACTCGAGAGAAAAAGTCAGGACCTTGAAGGGTCTTATGTAAGATAGAGCATATACTAAGTAGGAAGTCATGGTTAACCTCCTTGTGAAAGGAAATTGAAGTAATCGCCAATGAATGTTATCATTAATAATCACACCCCAATCTAATACCCGATTCCCTTAAGTAACAACAAGGATGAAATGATCCATTCAATCTTGGAAATATTTTTTCATTTCATCATCCATCACCCTCGCTCGAGTAAAATGATGGCATATGAATAACCTTTATGGAATTCACTCCTTGAGAAGTTCTTAGAAACATGAGAAGGTTTTATTCCTTACCTAAGCCACGAACCAAGCATAAGGCCTTGCAAATATGAAGCAAGATTTTACCACTCCTATGATGAAATTTCCTTGGTGATGATGACCATGTTATTGTTGGTGGGAATTTGTAGACAAATTTTGAGATGCCTTTGGGAGTGAGGACTGCAAGGATTAAATTTTCATCTACCCGCACTATCTTGGAATCAACTTCATAATTTTGTGCATAGGCCATGAGTAATTCAGTTCTCTGAATGGAAAATGGGTGACCTCCTACTAAGAATAAAAAAATTGAGAAGAATTTATCCTCCAATGGCTCAAGAGGTCCACCAAGCATCCTATTTTTCAAGTCTGTAAGATCCATGTGAGTGATGTCAGTGTCTCCCATACCAGGATACTCAATGATTAGGGTTGAAATGGGTTCTAGAATTGAGTATTTTAACATCATAGTGATGAAAATCATTGAGATAAATAGAATAGGAATCACCAAAACTTTTTGAACTTAATTCTATAACTTTCTATTTTAGTAGGTCTTCTCCTAGACTATTATGTTTAGTAACTTTCCCTATTTTTGTTATCGATGTTTCTATCTCATTTGGATTATTGTAAATATTGAGGGTTTACTATTATTAGAAACTTAATATTTTTATATATCCAATGCTCCAAATACTTGTTATTTTTAGAAAGTGCACATACATGTTTCTAGTTGTAATAAAACCACTTTTAAAATTTTATGTTTTACACCAGACCTTTTACTCAATTTCAAGATTTTTTTTTTAGTGGATTTCTGTAAAAATTAAAAAAAAGTTATAAGGTTTTATATTTTTAGTTTTCTACTATAGAAAATCCAAAGAAATAATGGATTTTCTTTGATAGTCTTCCCAAAGGCATTTCAGAGAGGAGATCACAAGAAAAAATTCAAGGTAAAGGAGTGCCTAAATGAGGAGATATGATCAAATATTTGATTTTCAATCTATGGAGTTATGGTAAAAATTTGGAAGCATGGAAGCAAAAATAGAATCTAGGAGGGTGTTATAATAGAAAATTTTAGGAAAAATTACTAACTATTTGAGAAATGGAGAGTTAGTGAGATTTTATTATATTTATTGACTCACCTATAACTACACCGCTTAGTGAGGCTAGGATGGAGTGGATGTGTAGTTGAAATTAGTGTAAAGGGGTAATAAGGGACACCAAATTGTGGCATTCACTAGATAGTAGCAAGTGGCATCTTTTGGTGTTTTGTTGATGAGCTACAATGGTTGTAAATGAGCACGAAGGTGTTGGAGGTTGTTACATGGTGCCCATGGAATGAATGGATGAGTGGTTCATACGTTTATGTCCCCTATTCCCTTGGGAGATATAGGGGATAGAGGTGAATCCTAGGTTTCTAAAGTGTGACTTAGGAGAAGGAGAGAGGTTGTAATTTGGTGTCCCTTTTGTCCCCTTGCACCATGGGGAGAAAGAGAATATAGGGGATAGTTGGGTAATTGATAGTCAAAGTGCGATTTGGGGAGAGTGAGGCAAAAATTTGGTCTCCCCTTTTCCTCCTTTTCTACCTAGGGGACATAGGGACACAAGATTTTCTAAACTTTTACTTTTTCATATTTGGAAAGAATTATTTTCCTTAAATGTCCAAATTGGGACACTGGAACTGATGTTTTCACCTTAGAAGCTTAAGAAAGTGATATGGGGTCAAAATTTATATGATTTTGACTCCAAAAATCTGATGAGATCAATGGAACCATTATTGAGACCCAATTTTGTCTGAAATACCAAATTTAGGACCTATTCCATTGTAGGAGCATCTTGTATATATTCAATTTTTGGCTTGAATAGGCTTAGTAGGGTGTCTTAGGATGTTTAGAAGGTATTTTAGTCTATTTGGACCCATGAATTTGTAATAAGAGCTCATATGGAGTTTTCCCTCCAAAATGGCTCATTTGAATATTTAAATGGTATTTGAGTCATGTTAGTAGGTTAGTAGGTTTAGTTGTTATTTTAAGGGGAATAAATGATGTATGAGAGACATAAAATGTGTGTACACCTAATCCATGTCTTAACTAGACCTTATACCTTACTTGGTTGGGGTAAGCATGGTTAGGTTAGTTGGTTTCTCAATCTAACTACCTAATCTTCTCATAAAAGAAAAATGTAGGGTAAGTGCACCAATTTGGGGGGCCAAAAGGGGGTCTTAAGTGGACGTATTTTTATGAAAAATAAAAAACTTCAACTTGTACGAGTTTTTCGAAATAGTTACACTCAAAATTGGAAGATGTTGTAGAAATATGAATCGTAGAATTTTGAGTCTAGTTTCTAAACTTTTTATTGAAAATTGATAAGTTTAAGTGGGTCAAATAACTAAAATACCAACATGTGCTCCTATTTTTGTTAAAAACATAATAGAGTGACTTTCTTGCCCCCACACAATTTTTTGAGCACTATTTAGTAGTTTTGAAAACCATTTGGTAGAAAGATAGCTAGGAGCATCTAGTTTGTGCTATTTTTTTTAAAGATTTTTTTAGTGAGTATTTTTTTTTAATGATTTTTCTAGTACATAAATTTTAAGTTTTGAAAAATAACGAAGCTCCGACCATGCCCCCCTAACTACCTCAAAAATATCAAAAATTAGTTTTTTTAAAAATATGTATAGAATTAGTCCTAGTTTGTGCTTAAAAATTTTTTTCAATTTCGATGAGTCGAAAAAAAGATACACGACAAAATATAAACATGTTTAAACTTCAAAAAAAAGCTATAAAAAGTCATTGTTAGAAAATAAATAATATGGAAACTTTATATTATTCAAAAAATTTGAAAAATTATATTTTTAGAAAGTAGATAGTTTTTTCTATGTTGTGGTATAATTTTTTTAAAAAAATCGATCATTTTATGTTGATTTATCATGGTGGAAGTGGATTTTTTTCATTTTCCTACAAAACATAGTTTGTTGTGTTTGTGCAGGTCCATGCCTCAAGCTTGGGGATCCAAACCAGATCCAAGCCTCGAGGCATGTCTTGAAAAAAGTGAAAACAAAAACATACGTGTTTTTTCATAGTATGAACATAATATGTGTTTTTGACATGCTTGTAGTTACTAAAATAAATGTTTTATTATTATACTAAAGTAAGTATAAGTTTTTCATTTATTATTATTTACATTTTATTATTTCTTATACTTTAAATTTATTTTAGTAAATATAATAAATTAGGTCACTCTACACCTTATGGAACTAGTCTCACAACTCCATTAGTCACGGTTTAGGAGATAGTTTTTTATAGTATAATCTGGTCAATACATAGGTAATTTTCAGGATTTCAACATTTATTCAAATCTTTTAGTTTAAATCTTTTCAAAACATTTAAATTCTACCCTAATCAAAAACCCTAAACCCTAAACCATGATCCCTAAACCCTAAAACCTAAACCATAAACCTTAAACCATAAATCCTAAGCCCTAAACCCTAATCCTTAAATATTCAACCCTTACCCATGAGCCCTAAACCCTAAACCTTGAGCCTTAAGCCATAAAACATAAACCCTAAACCTAAACCATGAACCGTAAATGTTAAACCCTAAACCCTTGAAAACTAAATCTAAACCCTAAACCCTAACCCATAAACCCTAAACCCTAAACCCTAAACACTGAATCCTAAACCCTAAATCCTGAGCCCTAAACCCTAAACCATAAGCCCTAAATCCTAAACACTAAACCCTAAACCCTAAACTCTGTGACCTAAACCCTTAACCCTCAACATGAGATCTAAACCCTAAAACCAAAATGATAAAATCCTAAACCCTAAACACTAAATTCCTAAACCCTAAACACTAAAACCTAAACCATAAACCCTAAACCCTAAACCCTAGACCCTAAACCATGAGCCCTAAGCCCTAAACCCTAAACCCTAAACACTAAAATCTAAACCCTAAACACTAAACCCTAAACCTTAAACTAAAAACCAATAAACCTTCAACCCCAAACCTTAAGTCCATAAACCATGAACCCTAAACCCTAATCCCTAAACCATAAACCCTAAACCTTAAACCTTGAACCCTACACCCTAATCCTTCATCCCTAAACCCTAAACCTTAAACCTTAAACCCTAAGCCATAAACCCTAAACCCTAAATCTAGTAACCTAAGCTCTAACCCCTAAACCTTAAACCTGTAACTCCAAACCCCGAACCCTAATCCGTAAACCCTAAACCATGTAACCTAACCCCTAAACCCTAAACCCTAAACCCCAAGCCCTAAACCATAAACCCTAAACCTCTTCATTTAAACCCTAAACGTCCAAACCATAAGCCCTAAATGTTAAATCCTAAACCAAAAACCCTAAACCTTAAACCATGAACCATGAACCCTAAATGCTAAACCCTAAACCCTAAACCCTAATCCCTAAAAAAACTAAATCATAAACCCTAAACCATGAACCTTAAACCCTAAACTCTAATCCCTAAGCACTAAATCCTAAATCCTAAACCATAAAAACCTAAACCCTAAACCCTAAACCTTAAACCTAAACCTTAAACCCTAAACACTAAACCCTAAACCCTAAATCATAAACCCCGAACCTATGACCCAAACCCTTAACCCTAAGACCTAAACCCTAAATTATAAACCCTAAACCCTAAAACCAAAATAATAAACCTAAACCCTAAACACTAAATCCTGAAACCCTTAACCCTAAACCTAAACCTTGAACCCTTGAGCCCCGAGCCATAAATTCTAAACAATAAATCTAGATTCCTAAGCTCTAACCCCTAAACCTCATATATTTCTAGTAGGTCTCATGAGTGAGTTCATATTTTTGAATATCTTAGGACCATATTTCCTAGTCTTGTGCCTAGAACCATCATTGAGTCTTCTTTTACAACTACCTTGTTTATGAGAGGTGGGACAAGAAACTAAATGGATATGACATCTACCTTGTGATTTGCAATGCATATTACACATCTCTTCCAAACTTGTTTCTCCTCACATATACTTGCGCTCTTGAATGTCAATTTCTTCACACTTTGAAACAAATTTCACATTTCTCATATTTCCATGTATGGTATTATGAAAACCACATGACCCAATCAAATTTGGAAAAATAACCATCACAAACAAAAAATTAATCTCAAAGGAAATGGAAGAAACACAGAGAATATACCAACGTGGAGGTATAAGATTAAAACCAAATTTCCTGCAATATCCTCTCCTCTAGAGAAAGAGAAATCTCTTATGCTACTAGAATGGATAGAAAATTTGACAGAACTTCCTGAAGTGTTCAAAATAAGCATAACAATTGGGAATGGATAAGAACATAAAGGGGTTATCAATCACATATAGTAAATCTTTCTAATTTAGTTTTGAATGGGAGTCAGCTAGCCTACGACTTAGTGACCTTCCATTAATTGATAATTCCTTCTATGATAAACCCATGGATGCTTTCAAAATGCCTTCAAAAATATAGGGGTACTCATCAAGCCTAGTGAAGGGTGTGATGTGATTTTAAACAACTTGAAATTCATATAGATTTAGAGGTCATAACACGAATTTACAAATATCTCTATCATTATAAATGGAATCCAAGTAACGATGTCTCCCTATATCCAAGGATCAGGACTACTGGGGTATGTGGTAGGATTGGACATTCAGGAATCATTGAGTGTCTGAATTAGAATGTCATTGTATCTAGAGAAACATTTTCAAACATTGGAGTAATGCATCTTGGAAAATAAACTTGAACCTCATAAATCATCTCAAATTGTCAGCTTACACAAGAATTGGACATATCGTGCTTTGTTCTTCGAATGAAACCTTCATTCCCGACAGCTTACAACTGAAAGAATTATTCAAAAGAGCATCAAAACATATCTTTGTACCAAATTGTTCTTGGATATCTGGAATTTCCCTCCTTCAAAATATCAACAGATGAAAGACATCAAATTTTGATGAATCTCTTTGAATTTTGTTCATATGAAGTCGATGAACCCTTTTCAGTTGAATACTCTCTGTCAATACTAATAAGAATGGGTAAGACACAAAACATTACAATGAGTGAAATAGTTCCCATGCAATGGGAAAAAGAAGATAGTTATATTGGGTAACATTTATTTGTACCAAATTGTTCTTGGATATCTGTAATTTCCCTCCTTTAAAATATCAGTAGATGAAAGGCATCAAATTGTGATGACTCCCTTTGAATGTTCTACCTACGAAGTAGATGAACCTTTTAGTTGAATACTCTCATCAATAATTATAAGAATGGGTAAGACATAAAACATTACAAAGGTGAATGAATGGGTGAGCCTAATCCCCGAGCCTTAAACCCGAGCCCTAACCCCTAACCCCTAAACCCTAACCCCTAAACCCTAAACCCTAAAACCCAAAACCTAAATCCCCCTTTAAACCATAAACCCTAATTCCTAAACCCCCTAAATCATAAACCCTAAAATCTAAACCCTAAACCTTAAACCCCGAGCCCTAAACCCGAAACCCTTAGTGTTAAACCCAAACCATAAACCCTATACCATAAACCCTAAGCCCTAAACACTAAACTCTAAGCCCTAAATCCAAAACCCTAAACCCTAAAATCTAAACCCTGAGCCCTAAACCCTAAATCATAAACCTTGAGCCTTAAACCCTAAACCTTAAGCCCTAAACCCAAAACCCTAATCCCTAATCCCTAAACCCTAAACCCTAAACCCTAAACCCTAAACCCTAAAAACTAAACCATGAGCCCTAAACCCTAAACCCTAAACTCTTAATCCTAAACCCTCAACCCTGAGCCCTAAACCCTAAACCCTAAATCTTGAGCCATAAACCCTAAACCCTTAACTCGATCCCTTAACCCTAAACCCTAAACCTTGAGACATAAACCCTAAACCCTAAAACCTAAATCCTAAACCTTCAACCCTTAACCCTGAGCCATAAACCCTAAACTCTAAACCCTAAACCATAAATCCTAAACCATGAAACCTAAGCCCTGAACCCTAAACCATAAACCCTAAAACATGAACTATGAGACCTAAACACTAAAACTTAAACCCTAAAATCTAAACCTTGAATCCTAAAACCTAAGCCCTAAACCCTAAGCCCTAAACCCTAAACCCTAAACCTAAATCATAAACCCTCACCCAAAGGAAAGTCCTAATAAGATCATTCAACATGTTTCAATGTGTAGGGAATAGTGTCTAAGGTGATCGATCAAATCATTTAGTTTTGATGAGATACTACTTCCTCTGAAGGCCTAAAAAGGCATTTTTGGCCATTTTGTAGCTAATTGAACACCCTTCAGAACAAGATAAAATGAGCTAGTCATGTCACCGAGGTATCAAGGACCATCATGTGTGAAGTATTAAGGCATCGTTTGTCTCCATAAGATACATATGAGTAAATATGTATGAGAATCATGAATTTGATTCCATGAAAGGATGCTTTTAGAGATAGGAAAGGTGAGGGGATGATCTTTATATGGAACACCATGTTTCTAAGAATGAGCAATCATCCAAGTTCTCTTGATGCAATTCACTTGGTACTATTTGTAAAAACTCATTCAACACCTAGTAGTGTTATCACACCTTAAGGAGGAGGCACATTACAATCACCTCATTTTGGCCATAGGACATGAATCCCATTTAGGGAGTAATCCTATATCTACAAAGTGAGGATATATTTTAGTAAGAAGTAGACAAGCATCATAGAGTTGATTCATGGTATCTAAAGTGAACTATGAAACAAATTAAAAATTGGTACCAATTAGAGTAGTGGTAGGGATAAAATCCAATTTAGAAGGTCAAAAACCTAAAAATGACTATATGATTTCCCAAAATAAATATTGACTATGATCTATATGCCCCGAAAGTTTTACGTCCTATGCTAAAATCCTCAAAATGATTAATTACTAACCGATTAGATTTTGAAGAAATATATTCTAGATATAAATTGTTGGAGCTACGAGACCACTTCATTAGGTGCAGAGTGACCACTTGAACATTTATTTTTATTTTTGTAAGTATAAGACACCCAAATACACATACATAGTCCATACTATGAAAAATGCGTATGCATTTTGAATTCTCTAAAATGTGTACGCATTTTGCCTTCTTTAAAATGTGTACGTGTTATCGGTTCAATAACTACCAAACTAAAAAAATTAGAACGCGAGGCGTTTAAATCTGCTTTTCAATGTGTTTTTTTCCACTTTTTGGCTCCCGAACTTGGTGCACTTACCCCGTATTCAATTGACAAAGGGGGATGAGAGGTTGTTAAAGTTGGTGGAGGAAGTAGAGAGGGGGAGAATAAATCTATAATTGATCCAAATGATTCTTGAAGCTCAGAAATTTCATTATTGTATTTAATAAATGCTTCATTTTTGTGTAAAATTGTGTTTAAATGCATATGTATCACATTCTTGTTTGTGAATATTTGAATTATTTATGACATCTAGGGTATTTTAAAGGTTGTATATAGGTACAAAAATGAAGGTAGAACCATTCTGAGGGCTTGAATTTAAGCAAGAAGAATATATTTTGAAGAGCAAGTGTATGTCTTTAAACCCTAATAACAATGATTCGGTATGTTATGTTGTGGACTATATTTTCATGTGTGGAAGTGTTGAATATTGTACACTCTCCACAATTTTCTTGCCATGGTTTGGAGCCGTAGCCCATGAGAAATTGTTTTTGGCCTCGAAAAACATGCTCGATATCTCAAGAAACGTGCTCTTCTCATATGGGTGGGATTTTTGACCCATAGGTTTATGGGGTGGTTTTGGCCCATGGTTTTGGTACCCACGGTATTGTAAAACTACTTAAGCAGTTGCCTATTGATGTAATTTTGATAGGTGAGACATAATATTGTAGATGTGTGTGAGTTCGAGTGTGAATTCATGAGAGTTTTTTAAGCACAACTCTAAACAGATCTGGGTATTGTATTGAGAGAGGTGGCTTATAATAAAATATGAGCAAGTTTTCCTAAGTGGATCTAGGAAAATTGGGTGAACCACGTTAAATAATGTCTATCTATTGTGTTATTTTATTTTTCCGTAATTTTTTTGAGATCTCGTAATATCTTTTTGCATATTTGTTTCTACTATTGCGATTATGTGTGGGATTGTTTGGTATATTTTATCCCTTATTTCCTAACATTGTACAATCATTATAAATTTTTATTTCCACCTCCAAATGATCTAAAATTTGGATAGTAGAAGGATGATAAAATTTTTAAAATGGGTTTTGAACAATTTTTCTATATTATATATTTATCCGGATTTGTGATGAAAACTCATACCAGACCCTATTATGAGAATACAAAAATCATGCTATACTTGGTAAAATGATAGTAACTTATGTTTTTGAAGACTTGGATTCTAAAATTTGAGGGTAAAATAATTGGGACATTTTACAAGTGAGTTTATAATGATATTCTTATTTTACAATGATAAATAAGTTATTCATGACAAAATTTTATGATATAAATAAGAAATTTGGGACAATCTTGTGGTTTTTGTGCATTTTGGAATGTTGATCATTTTAAATTTGTGTTTGCTGATAAATTTGGTGTTGTATAAGGATAATTTCAGGGTACTCTGCATCATTTTGGTATTAGAGTGTGAATATCAAGGCATTTGAAAGAATTTTTTGGTAAGAAAATAAGTCTTTTGATATAGGCATTTGTATATAGTTGTTTTGATGAATTTGTATGAGTTGGTTGTGGTGTTTTGAGTTGTGGATGACTTGATTGAATTTTTTTGAACTAACTATTTTCCTTCTTGTGAGAGTGTTGGATGAAGTGACATGTTGCTCCTTGAGAAAGAGAGAAGTAAGAGTGAATAAAAGTGAAGAAAGTAAAGAAGAGATAGAGAAGAAAAGAGGAAGTCAAAAGACTAGGTAAGAGAGAGAAACCTAGGTGAGGCTTGGGCAAGGTGAAACAAACTTGTCTAGTGAAAATGGATGAATATAGAGTGGAGTTAGTGAAATAATTGCTTAATTATATGAGCAATGAGAGGAAAGAGAAAGAGAAAAGAAGAGAGAAAGAGAGAGCAAGAAGAAAAGAGAAGAGTGTGGATGGAGGAAGAGATAAGAAAATTGAGAGAAGATGTGGAGCAGCTATAAGTATTGATGATGAAGCAAAGACAAGGCATATAAATAGTGATGAAGAAGGTAGTTAAGTGGCCCATAAAGTCACTCATGGAGAAAAGAAAGAAAATGCAGCTGAGGAAGAGGATAAGAGAGGAAGAAATAAAGCTAAGGATGATGGAAAAGAAGGAAACAAAAAGAATAAAAATAAATCAGAAAAATGATGAAGGAAGAATACATTTGTGAAGAGAAACTTGATGAAGAATGTGTGAAATCTGAATTTCAGTTTTTGTATGTGAGCAAAGAGTAGTTAGAGGCTGAAATACAAGCACTAGAAAGTGCTTTGAATGGTGAAGGAATGAAGTGTGAGGAAGAGAAAGTTGAGAAGATGAAGGAAGAGATTGAAAATGAAAGAGAAAGTGAAGAGGAAGCAAGTGAAGAGACAAAAATATCTTGTTTTTACATCTAAGGTTTTGTGTTCATGTTTGATTGTAGGTACACTAGAAGAAGAGGTGAAGAACATTGAGAAGGCAGCTCTAGAAAGAGCTCAAATGAAGAGAAAAAGACACGAAGACATCATTTTTGAAGATCAAACAATGATGAAGATGATAAATACATATGAGGAAGAGAAAAATAAGCATGACGTTGATAAAGATTAAGAAAATGCAGCAATAAAGAAGAGAATTTTACAAGTGGAGCATAATTGGAAAAGAAGGAAGAAAGAGGCCTTTTGGTATGTAGCATCATTCTCTCCACATGGAGAGTATGTACATATCTATATATATATATATATATGTACATATATATATATATATATATATATATATATATATATATATATGTACATATATATATATATATGTACATATATATATATATATGTACATATATATATATATATATGTACATATATATATATATATGTACATATATACATATATATGTATATATATATATATGTACATATATACATATATATATATATATATGTACATATATACATATATATATATATATATATATATATGTACATATATATATATATATATATATATATATATATGTACATATATACATACATATATATATGTACATATATACATACATATATACATACATACATACATATATATATATATATATATATGTACATATATACATACATATATACATACATACATATATATATATATATATATATATATATATATATATATATATATATATTCTTAAATAGGATTATTAGGGTGTCTTAGGACGTTTAGAAGGTATTTTAGTTTATTTGGAACAATGAATTTGTAATAAAGAGCTCATATAGATTTTCCCCTCCAAAATGGTTCATTTGAATGTTTAAATGGTATTTGAGTCATGCTAGTAGGTTAGTAGGTTTAGTTGTTATTTTACAGTAAATTATGTAGGAAAGACATAAATGTGTATACACCTAATCCATGTCTTAACTAGACCCTATACCTTACTTGGTTGGGCTAAACATGGTTAGGTTAGTTGGTTTCTCAATCTAACTACCTACTCTTCTCATAAAAGAAAAATGTATTCAAATGAAAAAGGGGAATGAGAGGTTGTTGAAGTTGGTGGAGGAAGTAGAGAGGGATAAGAACTTTGTAATTGAGCCAAATGGCTCTTGAAGCTCTGCAAATTTCATGATTGTATCTAATAAAAGCTTCATTTTTGTGTAAAATTGTGTTTGAATGCATATTTGAGTACTTGTGTGTGTGGATCACATTCTTGTTTGTGAATATTTGAATTATTTATGATGTATAGGGTTTTTGGAATGTTGTATACATGTACAAAATGAAGGTACAACCATTATGAGGGTTTGGATTGAAGCAAGAATAAGAGATGTTGAAGAAAAGGAAAGTCATAAACAAGTGTATGTCTTTAAAATCCTTAAAACAATGATTCACTACTGTTGTGAAATGTTATTTTCACCACCTCAAAATGATATGAAATTTGGAGTGTTTAAGGATGATGAGCTTTTACAAATGGGGTTTGAAACATTTTTCTTTATTACATATTTATCTTGAGTTATGATGAAAACTTAGACCATACCTTGTTATGAGAATACAAAAATCATTCTCATACTTGTAAAAATGATTATAACTTTCGTTTTTATAATATTTTGATTCTTAAGTATATAGGGTAGAATAATAAAGACATTTTACAAGTGGGTTTTTAAGGATAGTTTAATTTTAATATCTTAAAATAAGTTATTCATGACATAATTTTCTAATATAAATAAGAAATTTGGGCCAATCTTGTTGGTTTTCATGCATTTTGGCAAGTTGATCATTCTAAATTTGTGTTTGTTGATAAATTTTTGTTGTATAAGGAGAATTTCAAGGTTCTCTCGCATCATTCCATTTTGAACCGAGAGGGGCAAATTAAAGTTCTAAACTATCTCAGTAACATTTGATCCTTGGAGAAAAATTGATGTTTCAACATTGTTGAAGATTCTAAGATATTTTTGATTCCTATTTTTTACTTATTAACTCATTCTATAACTCCCGTAATTATCCAAAGAAGTTAATTTTATTTCGAGGATTTTCTTTCCCTACACCCTAAATTACCCAATGTTAAACAAAATGTTTATGAATCAAAATGTTTTCCTAAAATTTCAAAATTTCCATGGACACATTCAATGTTATTTTACATCACCCTCATATTTTTTCTATTTTTCCTGGATGCTTTCAGAGGGTGTTTACTTGGTTTTAGAATGACCAAAAATGGCCTTTTTTAGGTCTCTCGGAGGAAACCTCCTTTGATCAAAATCAATGAGTCCATCAACCACATTAGATACTCTTCCCTATAAAATGAAACACATTTAATAATGTTGTCAAAAGTTTCTTCTAAGCCTAGATGAGGGTGGGACTAAAGGAATGATGGATAGAGGAAGGATGTATAGTGATTTGGAAACATAATTTTCAATTATGGGTTTAGTTGTCATGTTGAAAAGTTTCAATTTGTTATCCCGGAAATTTTGCATGACAACATATTGTAGAGTCAAAATAAAAAAATTAAATATTACTTTTTAAGTATAATTTTAGTAATTTTTATGTTATCGTTATGTTGTTAATAAAATCATTTTTATTCCATCAAACGTTTAGTCGTTATTATAAATAATTTTTTTATTTTAATAAATTTATGTAAAATTAAAATTTAAAATTATTTCTATCAGTGTAATTCATTCTAACAATTTGTCAAAATTATAATAATATTTTTTTGTAAAGGATGAATTATTAGTTTAATTTGATGTGTATTGAGTCGTCTATGAAATGGAAAACATTGGGATAAATGAAAAGTTTGATGGAATGGATTTACACACCTGAGAAGTAAGAACTTAATTATTTTTTATTTACAAGGATTTTTGGTATATAGTCAATGGAAAATTGAAAAAATTGAAAAGATGCATATGAAGCAGAGACATGGGAAGAAAAAGGATCGAAAAGAAACAACAATCATTGTCCTTGAATAACTGATTTTTATTTTCATCATACGAGTTGAATAAGACTTCAAATGATATATAGGTAACATTGAATAAGATTTTTAGATCACAAGTAGAAAGTGTCTCAGTGGTGTGAGGAAGAAATTATTTAGATTGAAGATGTGAGAATATGATTACATGGTATAACACATTAGTAAGTTTAATTATATCATAAATAAATTGAATGGTATAGATATTGAATGTAAGATGATGATTCTAAAGATATTTTATCAAGAGTATACCATCTTACTATTCAAATATGGTTCTCACTTTGAGCAAAATTAATCCTAGTCTAGAAGATCTCATTTCATCTTTGATATATTAAGGAGGAAAATGTAATGTATGTGAAAAATAAACCCAAATTTTATTTCAAGACAGATAAGTATAATGCTAAAATCCAATTTCATGGAACAACCTCCAAAGATTTCAAGAAAATGTATCTTTGTCATTATTGTAAAAATCCTATCCATGGTATTATGTATTGTAGTAAAAAAGTATGGAATATTATTGATGGAAAACTAAAAGAAAAGGGTCTAATTTCTACAAATTAAGATGAAGAAAATGAATAGGAAATGAAATCTACATGTTATGATGATAAATAATTCAATTCTTAACACAATGTCGAAGACTATCTATACTAGATAAAATACAACTAGAGGAAGGAGGAATGGAGAAAAGAGGTCAATCAATGACCTTCGTTAGTCACCAATGATGTGGATACATTTATCATTGGTGGTAGTTTGTTTTCCATTTGTGTTGTGTGGAAATGAACTAGAATAGTAGATGTATTCTTGTTCAAATTTGTAATAAGTGAGCATGTTTTTAATATAATCCCTAGATGTGAGTTTGTACAAGAGATTTGAGCCATAAGTACTTAAGTAGGACATTTTCTTGAAAGCATTAGCTATTATATATATGGTTTTCCCACTACTTTTGATTTGTTTAATTGATGTTACCATATTTGGTTGATACAGTTCCTTTTGCATAGTCATGAGTTAACATTGTGGTTGATGTTTCCATGACTTATTGATAACATTCCTATTTCTCGGCTGATGTATTCCCACAATCAAGTGCACAAATGTGGCATAGAGGAAGATCAAGAAAGGTGTTATACTACTTATTAGAAGATGATGTTTTCCCCATGTTCACACTACATGGAATGTCATGAAATATCTAGTTTAGTTCTCACATTATTATTATTGTGAGAGTTATATTAATACTATAATGTATGGGTTGCTTATATTTACATAATGGTAAATGTAATAGTCTATTGTAAGTTGTTTTAAAAACTTATGTAGATAGCTTATGGGTAGTAATGAACCACCAACCTAGTTTTGTGGGCTGTTTATTTAACCTAAGCTCCTAATTTATAGGAGCCTAATATTTTATATATTTGTAAGATTCCAAACATATTGAGCATCCCAAATAATTACAATAGAAGAAGTATTTTTTAATCTATCTAAATACTATCATCGGATTTGTATCCATACCATGAAGTTTGGGAAAGATATGAAGACTCAAAATTATAAGGTGTTCGAGTAGGGTGGAGGGATAATATATCATTTAAAGTGCATGTTGAAGTAAAAGAAGTAATTCTCACCAAGATAAAAAAGACACACATGAAATAGTATGAGTATATGATCAAATGGAAGGGAGAGAGCATCAAGACACAACTTACCCGAGTGTTGTGGATATTGTGAAACAAAAAAATTGAAATCCTTAAGTAGGATATCAAGTTTTCAAAATCACCTTGGGTGTATGATGCAAGAGATCCAGATCCACAAGTAATCTTGTATCAAACGAAAATAGTTGATCAATTGGATCAATTCGTGTGTTCCTTTTTTAATGCATTATATGTTTGTGACATGCCACATAGTGAAGAAATACGTTTCGGAAGACCATGGTGTATGGTGTTGCATTCTATTGAGTGTGTAATTCCATTGCCTATTATTATCATGAGTGTGTAGTTCTTTTGTGAAATGTTTGGTATGTTACATAATTGTTTGAATGCAAAACATTTCCCACGTAATCCTTTTGAGCCACACAAGTCTGTTATGTGTTTTTACAAGCATATGCGGGTTTCCTAAATCCAAGGAACACTAAGAACATAATTGGAATATGTGGAGTAGTCTAAATATGTTTAAACTTGATATTCTTGGATAATTAAAAGTTTGAAGGGCCATAAGTCTTGGAAATTCTGATAGTTGTGATTTTGTTCTATTTATAGGTCCTTTGAATTCACATTTTAATTTCTTAAGTTTATGATTCTTAGTTTGTGTAATTGAAAGGATATATAAAACAATGAATTAAATTAGGATTTTAGCTTTTGTAAAATGAACCATCTCAATGTTTTATTTTAAGAGAAGAGTTTGCATAAGAGCTTATTGTTCTAAATAGTGAGGTTAAGTAAATTATGGGGAAGCTATAAATATTTTGTTTGTGATCGACATGGCATAAATGAGAATAGTTATATTATGTATGATTGAATCATTTGCTTCGGTTTATGTTCTCAATTTCTCTAAGTATATGAATTAAAGTCTTGTTTGTGTTTGGGATTTTAAATATGTGTTCATTTTATTTCCCTCATGTGTGTAATTTCAATTGTATTTTATTTTATTTTTCACATGTATTATAAGGGTTGCAAGGTGTAAGGTTTCTCTTCGTTGGGATCCCTAGCCCCATCTCGTCAAAAAATATCATGAGCACATCATATGGGGGAATTTACTAATTTTAAAGCATCATATTTTTTTCATACAAAGGTTAAAATTGAGGTGAACCCTCATTTTTAGAATGTTATCTCAGTGTTGAGGAATGAGGGAAAATAATGAAAAAGGGATTTATATTTACATACACAAATTCACTCACACTAGGATAAATACACTAATTACAAATTTAGTATAAGGATAACTCATAATCAGCTGGGATTGATCACTAAGATCAATTCAACATAAGCACCTAACCTTTTTTTTTTGTATTTAATGTATGTTTAAGTATGGTTTTTAGGAAGCTAGTATTTTTGGTCCGAAAAGCGCCGGTTAGGTAGGTCATGGGGAAACAGACCAACAGTGTGTAGGGCATAGCCCCTCTTTGAGACAACAAAGTGAAATTCGTTTATTACTAATCTATTAAGTAGGAATTTGTGCAAATCTACACTATTCTAACTTCAGGGGGTTTGGGATCTCATCCCAGTAGAGGTACTTCCAACTATGAATAGAAAGGTAGGAAGGAAGGAATGGAGGAGGGTAGATCTAAAGGAAGAAAAGAAAAGAATTCCAAAGAGAGAAAGGTCAGAGGCTCTATGCTTTGGGTTGGTAGTAAATAGAGCCAAACTTACTTGCATAAATGATTAAAGTAATACTGATGAACATATGACAATAATAGGAATGAATCCAACATAATAAAAACATAGATCTAACTCAAGAAAGATCTGATGCAAATAACACACACATTAAGCACAAAGTCTGAATATATGTATTAATATTTCTTCTGTTACAAGAAAGCACAAAGTCTTTCTCTCTTCACTTCTCTTTTCATACAAAAATGTCCACCCATCTAGAATACAACCAGTATTCTAGTATTTATGAAGGAGAAGAGGAAAGAAGACAAAAGAAAACCAACCACTATTTACAAAATATCTTACAAGATATTTACAAAATATCTAAAAAGTCAAAAGTTGACTTTGGGCAAGTTTTTGGATGGCAACATCCCATGGTGCAACATGGATGATGTCATCATAAATGCCAACATGCTTTTTAAATATTTTTACAAAAATGATCAAAGCATACACAAGAGGAGAAACTACTCCTCATCATCCCTTTTCTCGCATGAACTTGGTGTCTTGCTTTTGATCAGGAGAGTCAATGTGACACTGTGCTCGATATTCCATAAACTTGCTGATCATCACTTGAAGTTGATCATGATTTGGACCTTTGAAATGGTTGCCAATGACTTCGCAAGTTTCCTTTTCATTCTTGAGCTTGTCTGGTAACTCGGTGAAATTTTCACATGCATCGATCAAAAAGCCAATGAAGTCATGGCAAGCCAGAAGGTTATTGATTGATTCTCGGTCAAAAGTGACCTCTGGTGCCAAACCTTGAGTGATGATACCTTTGAAGCGCTGGAATGTATCATCTGCTTCCCTCAAGGTGTATGATTCACTGAGCATCCCTTGAGACATCTTTGTAACTGTCTACTCCATGTCAGTATCATGCGCCCAGGGGCTTCATCCTTGATTTTATCTATCCTCTCCGTGATATATTCCATTTGATCAACTTTGATAATATAAAGTGATGAGAGCTTTGTTATGTGTGCACGGTGATCGATAATGCCGACCTTTTATAGGTCATCACCAAGCGATCAACCATGGCTTGAAATGTTTCATGTTGCAACCTGACATTATCCAACTCCTCGGAGAGGGAACTGCTATCGCTTATAGCTCCTTATTTGCTTGGGTTATATCTTGGTAGAGTACTATGAATTTCCCAATCATTTCATGACCATATCTAAGGATTCACTCAATCCAGGATGACACTGCTATGCCTTGTTCACTAATCTTAGCATATTCATTTATTTTATCCAGACCGAGAACTTCAATGGGTTCGATAGTAGTCACAGAGGAGCGTTACCCTTTTCGACAATGCTTGGAGGAGATGTTTGTTTTGCTCCTTGATTATTATTTTCTCCTCTTTTGCTTCTTGGAGCTTCTTGCAAAGAGCATCTACCGCATGACAGGGCTTCCCCTGCAAGATTTCGATGACGTCCCCATTGTGACTTGAGTCACTATGAAGTCCGTGGGAGAGAGATCCTTATTCTCCTTGGTGGGATCCGGGTAAGAAATATCCATGACTCTCTCCTTGAGTGCTCTTAAAAAAGCGAGTTATCACTTTCTACTTCTTGGGTCCCTTCTTTGGAATGATGGAGAAGTCCATGGGTGCGATGGGAACCTTTCTCTTATGTTGGCCCAGATGGTCAAAAATCTAACTAGGACTTATGGGAGTGGGAGTAAAGGAAATAGAGGAAGAAACGGGAGTGTGAGGGGGAGCAACTGTAGAGGCCTCAGGGAAGAATGTTGAAACACTTGGTGGTGGCATCGACAAGGAGTCCAACGCGCTGCTGCTTGTGGGGCCTAGAGTTACTACGAGAGAAGAGAAGGACATGGAAGCAAAAGGGATCCAGTAATTAGATGGAGGGAACACTAGGTGACAGATCCGCAAGAGAGAGGAGAAGATGGAAGAGGTGGGAGATGGAAGGGAGGAAGGGAGAGGAGAAGACACATCCATAGGAATAGATGCTTGAATGACAGGAGGAGGAGAAGAAATAGAAGAAGGAATGCTAGGTACCTCTGCAGTTGTAGTGGTGATAACATCCTGGTGGATGTATCTCATTAAAACCTCTGATTGTTTCTTCTTATTTACTCGGAGAAACCAAAGTTGACTATTTGCTTCTCGAAGTAGAAGGAAGGTCTTTAGGAGCTTCTTCCTGTTTGCTTGATTCACCCTCCTTGTCTTTCCCTTTTCCTTTCGGCACATGGGCTGGTCTTGGAGGTGCTCTTCTTGAAGGAGAAGTAGTGAAATCTACTCCGAGGTAGGTGAGACCATTCTGCTTGTACCAATGTTTGGTGTCTTGCAACGTGGGCTTGACCCTTTCTGAATGGTTTTGGTGCTTTGGCTCTGCGATCTCTCGCAAACAACCAATCATCCCCATCTCGTGTCAAGGTAAACCTAATCAATTTCTTGATCAATTTCTTGGAATTATTTCGTAATGATGGCTATGCCATAGTGGATGATCTCCTTCGAGCCGGTCCCAGAGTGATCCTTTCACCCGATGTCTATCTCATGTGTCAGATCAATCCAAATGGCCTCGATCTCAGGAACATGGATGGGATCAATCTTTGCCTTTGGGAGGAAACTTCGGAAGTCGAAGGTCAGCCTTGCTAGGAAGTTGTGCTTCAAATTTAGCCAATCGAGCTCGAATACATTTCTGTGCTTTGGCCGCTTTGTGCATGTGTATCGCCAATCAGTAATGGGGAATGGAGTTCCTCCTTTCTTTCTTATCATAAATTTCTCATGATACGTGATTAGCTACCTTGACAATTCTAGTAGGATCAGCTTTGGCCCTGCAAACCGTGGCATCTTTGTTGGTTTGCCCTCAAAATTCACACTACCGAGGTATGTGAATGTGGGGAATTATGTGAACAATGCTCCCCATTTCTTTGTAGCAGCAATCACACTTGGGCTGGTCCGACCGTGTCTCATGTTTGGCCTCAGCAAGTAGATTACCTCATAGAAGAAGGCATCATTAATCTTAGAGAACTGGGAGATGCTGGCCTCTATCTTTAGTTTTGGGTAGAACTCGTATATTTTGACCTGGGGCCATACCCCATTATGAGCTAACCATGCAAAATATCTTGCCGATGCAACAGTGTATACAACGTAGGAATTCATGTAGAACTTCCTAGTTGTTAGAACTTGTTGAAGCTGCTAGGAGATGGTGTCACTGATGATTTCACCCCAGCCAAAACACTAATAAGGTGCATTCTTGTTCATGGTCTCCAGGTACCTCAGCATCCATTTGTGGAAATAATGGGCATCAGGGAGCCCAAATACTCTGTTTAAGAAGGTTATCAGTATCACTCAAATCTTCATTGAAGTCACTACGGTGGATGGTTTGTGGCTATTTTCTAACCAACTTCTTGTTCTTTAGGTAAATCTCGCTTCATCATCTACATGCATTTATCCTCATTGTCATCTTAGGCCTTCTTACAGTCTTTGAGGATTATTTCTACATATTGTCAGTGATGAGGAATGCCCAGGGTCAGTTCAAAGTGACGAGCTGTGAGGTAGATGATTGTCTTATCTTCCTTGTCTTCGACACATCTAGTGTCTTTGTTATAGCACCAAGCAACCAACATGATGAACTCATTATTTACGGCACTTACTGGCAGCCTCTAGCTACAAAGTGCAATCCACTGCCCACCAACTTGTTCATCCACGGGCCACTGCTATCCTGGTTGGTCCTCCCCCAAAAGTCATCCATGTCAATATGGCCCAGCTCAGAATCTCTGATGTCAAGGCTACACTATGCATATGAGTCGCATTCTAACATGATTTTGTGCCCACATTTTACACACACAATTACAACAGAAAAATACCAGGATATTTTTTTTTACTTACATTTCTCACTACGCACAACACAACAAGGGCTCCAAGTACAGAAACTCGACTCACATACGACAATCACATACATCATCGACTCACATAGACACATGAAAACAACCTAGGCATGTCGATGCCACACTTTTCCCAACGAATGGTTACTAGAAATGACCCAACTACAAGAAAGAAGACTCAAGGATGGGCAGACCCACAACACATCTTTTCTTTCATTTATTTTAGTTACGATTAACACTCCAAGAACATTATTGTGCAAGGATAGCTTCCTCCTTTTTCCAACTACAGAAACTTTAAGTTCATCCACATATAATTTACAGTTCGACCATTTTAAGTTAGCTTCTTATTCTTTACAAAATTTCCCATAACTTACACACTTATTTGGCATAATTCAAATGCATATAAAGTACTTAATTATCTTACTCTAATGTTAAAAATCTTCTTCTCAAACATACATTTAACATCTACCTTTTTACTCTTACCACTCAAGTGAATGTGACTTGAGTGTCCATATAGTGCTATTAGGATTTAACGGAGATTTAAAATACAAGGTAGCTTTTTACCACAAAACATTCCTCGATTCATGGAAAATTTATTTTCCTACCATAGTTATTCTAAATCAATGACTTAATGACTTCCTTTTTATATTTATATATCTTTTGTTTTCTCGTAGTTTGATCACAACAATGCAATACATATTCTTTGAAACACATAAAGATATTTAATTGAGTTATAAGGTCTCCAAGAGTGGCAGTATCCCTAACCTCAATTCTCATTTTTACTCTTATATGCTTCATTTTCTACATCACGTTATGGCCTTATTCTTAGAATTGTCTTGTAAAGGGAGCTACAAAGTGTTTTTCTAACCTCTTGAAGACATAAAATATTAGAAGGCTTGTAGCTACACACGAACCTAAGTTAACATCCGAATCAACTAAGTTTCAGATTTATTCTAACTTCACTTAAGGGTCTACCCCTCAACTATATAAGAGTTTTAAGGGAGAGGACAAATTTATGCTAAACCACCTTCCGAAAGGACTAGGTGCTATGTTTAGAGAAACCAAAGAAACACATTTGGGTGTATGCGAGCTATGGGGTTCATTAAAAGAGTGCGAGGCAAAGAGAAAACTATGTCCAATCTCCATTTATGTCATTTGGATCCAACAGGGATTTCATTTGATGAAGAAATTTACTTTTAAATCTATCTTTGGAAAACAAGGTAATCCACTAGGATACGAAGGAGGAGTTAGCTCTACTTACTCCAAATGAAGTTTGACTATGTCACTCCTATCTTCCAGGTTTATGACAATGTCACTAACCACACTAACTAAGATGATAAACCCATTCTTGGGCTCTTGTTTACTCAAGCTAGGATATTTCCATCGAGTGTAGGGTTTAAGTTCACTCTACGGTTTTCAATGTCTTCTAGGGTAAAAAGTAACACACATGAAAACAAGTTATGCTCCGATATTGAACAAGGGTAGAGTGTTTCGATTTAAATCTCTTCATTACATTTACAAAGTATGAATGCACAATATGACTCATTAATCATTTATGGAACACTGAGTATGCACTACAAGATATTACTTCAAATTCATCTACCTTATATATACATATATCAACCCTGTTACCATGTGTGCTTTGTGAATCAAATTGAACCTATAATTAAATATACATTTCCTAGATGTCCCTAAAACTAGCATCTTGAAACATATCAGCAAATTATCAAATATAATCCTCCTGTAACATGAGACTACATTAAACATTTATTCATTTAACAATGAACTATATAAATTTCAAAGATAAATAAATGAATTACACATTGCCTTTTTGTCATCATTCTTTCATCCTGCAAAACCACGTGAGCATGATATCAACGATAATTCACTGGCATGGCATCCACCCTAATCTAACATAATTATCATTTTTCAGTTTCCCATTTTACATATGATAATAATTACAATTTGTAATTGAAATAAAAGGTTTAGAGACATATATCCATTACATTTCATTTTACTTTTTTCAGTAGCTTAGAGAGAGAGAGAAGGGAAGAGAGAGAAAACACCATTTGTCAAAAGTTCTATTTCACACAACAAAGTTACACTATAGAGTTTTAAATAGTTATTTTCATGCGTAAAAGTTTCTGTGGTGGTTTGGCAACCTCGACAAGGGTCCGCAACTTTCTATTTTTACATTTTCTTACTAGCTACACAAATGTAGAAAATGGGCTCGGAGGCTAAGAAAACGCTTCCAAAAGTTGACTTCTAATGAGAACTCACATCACAATTAAATTTATAGTTGTCCACCTATATACACTAGGAATTCATAGCAAACTAATAGAATTTGGAAATAGTGAACGGTTTTCGATTTGGCGGCTAGTCTTCCCAGTGCTACTAGTCATAGGTGACCCGAACAAGAAAGAACAAAAGTTATCTTGAGGGCCCAAAAAGACACGTCCATAACTAACATTCGATGGATGAACATGCAACAAGACACTTCCTACAAGTTCCCCTATATAAGGAGAATTCATCAGAGTCGACGCGATGAAGAACTAGAAAACCATTTTCAAATGGCGACAAGTTTTCTGGAGTGACAAGTCGAAATTGGTCCAGTTTGGCCTCATCAAACTACGACCAAAGACCTACAAAATGGCTTTGCCAAACTATCTAGAAAAGTGCTTTTCCCTAAATTAAAAGTTCCATGCATTTTTCTAGTAAGAACACTAGAGGTTTGCGAAAACGGAAGGTAATTTCTCTATCCAGGCTCAAATGGTGGTTCAAAATGAAAGCCAACTTTCTAGATTTAACGGCTTTCTACTGCTGTAAACCAGTGTAACAGGGCTCCTACAAGTGCGTCAAAAATATCACATATATTCATTCAAGGTCAATCCAAAGGTCAAGGTGACTCCCTACATACCAAGGTACATGAAAGAAGATTAACATCTCATTTCCAGAGTTACGAAGGGTACTTAATGAGTCTCAAAAAATGCAAAAATTAACTATTTAAACCGGGAGATGGTCACATTATTACTTGGAAAGTCAAATTCATCTAGTCGATAAAACAATGTTGTAGCGATCCAGTTGGGTTGGAATTTTTCTACATCACCTCAGAATGAGGGTGGAAGTTCGTGTTTTAATGCAAATGGGTTATTTTGACTTAGTGAGTTTTTGACATGACATTTCATTGTTTTTGCAACGAGTTGAAAACAAACATTTAACGGTATTAAAATCCTAATATTTTAAAATTCTATCAAGTTGCAAAAGAGAACTAAAAACATGAGAATTATGAGAGGTAAGGGAAGATGAACCATGCCCGGAAGGAACGTAGTGGTCAAACTGGTTGGCTTTTTGTTCACATCTTAGTTCCACTTCACAACCAGGTTTCCATGAGCCTTTTCGGATCTAACCTCCACCATGTCACACCAACTTCCCGATCACTTGAAGTTTTTCCAATGAATAAGTTGCTTATTATGTGCATATCCACTAAATCATGGTATTCCATGAGACCGTACTTCTCATTAGGCATATTCTTAAACAACTTCAAATGCATTTCTTATTGTATACTTCCACATTTTGTATACATATCTATGAGAGGCATTCTAACAACAATTCAATATCTAACAAAAATCCATTTTCGATTATTTTTTGATGGATTTCATTTCTTTAAGGTATTTCATCAAACACTTCACGTTTGCCATGCTATGGACAGGATGCATTACTGTAAAAACTATTTAATGACATGTTTGGATTTACACATACCTTTTATGCTTTGATTTGATTGCATAAAGCCTCCAAGGCTTTCTCAGCAAGCCCATTTTGAGCATATCCTACAATCAACACATTCCATGACACAAGATTCAGTTGAGGCATTTTATCTAATAGTTCCCATGCCTTTTCAACAAATCCATTTTGTGCATATCAACTAAAAAAAAGCTGAACATCTCCATTTTGGCACAACTTGGGAGGAGCTAGCAAGGTGACAAAAAAATTATGTTTCCAATACGCTTTGATGGATGTCCATAACCTACATTTTAAACTACAACATCCGACAAAATTCCTCTATCTTTTATGCATTGAAAAACACCCACGTAAGTTCTAGAACTCCTTTTGGTGCATGTTGGGAGGATGCTTTGGCAAATGTAAACTTAGTAGGTTGAGATCTATTTGACATGGTGAAATAGTGTGCTGCTTGAGGAAAACTCGACGCCTTATGTAAACGCCATCCTCAAATTCCATGAGAAGTTTAACTCGGTTTCTTTCATTTGGTCAACATCAAGCAAAGTGGCCCCAAGTATTCACCCATTCTGACATGCATCCAAGATACAAATCCTCCTCCATTATGCTTCGATGGAAGTCCATGCAGGGTAAGGGGGTTCTTTTCTTTTAGATTAAATTGGGAGGATACCCACAGTCAGTATGCGCCCATGTAGAGAAACCACATTAGGTTGGAGCTTTCCCCTCCCTCCATGGCGGCGGCGCTTATCTTATCTCGTGAAAATACATAAACAAAAACACAAAGGAGCCCCCTTGCCTAAACCGCCCAATAAGGAAATCATGGCCTTTTTTTTTAAATTTCTATTAATTAATTAATTAATTTCTTTTTATTTATGTTAATCTAAAAGGTCATAAAACCCTTAAACAAAGTAGATAAATAAATAAAATATAGCTTAAAGTTAATCCATTACTAGGTGATAAGATTTCGACACAAAAGCCACCGATCGTAAGTCGGCAATATAAATTATATTATTATTATAAACATTCTTTTAATGATTTTATAGCTAAAATAATGATAATAATTATTAATCCTATTAATGGCGATGACCAGGCAAACTCAAAGAACCGAGAACCAGATTTTCCTTTAACCGGATAGTCGAACAGGGCGAATCCAACAAAAGATCAACAGGAGCACAACGACATTAAACGCTTAGCAACACAGTCATTGAAGAAGAAAAGGAACAACGGTGAATGGGGCATTACATTCTCCTCCCCTTAAGAAAGCATCATCCTCGATGTGACAAAACACAGAGGAAAAGAAATGGTAAGCAACAAAGAACAAATAATGGCAAAAGTGCACTCTATGGTTAAAATTTTAGTTGATTAAAGCACAGCCACGAGGTGGCCTTAGGAACATTTGGCAGAAATTTTAACTTTCAAGGTTCTGTGAAGATTGTAGTTCTCTCTTATTCGTTATTTCATTAATCTCTTTCCATTAACATTATTCTTAATTCAAGTCATTTAGAATTTCATTGTTGTAGAATTTTAGTTTATTCATTCCTATGAGTTCCCATCATGAACTACAGTCACAACACCCTACCAGGGTCATACACAACACTAAAATTTCACAAGCATACTTTTACATACTTTCACGATCGTATCACATCACAAGGGTTTCACCAAACCAAGGAATGACAACAAGTAGACCACATAGCAAAAATTTCCAACAATTACATCCTAGACATAGATCTAGTACACACATATGACTAACAAACCGGGTCAACACACTGATACATATACAATGAGTATCACAAGACCCAAAGAAATCCATGACTGTAACAACATAGTTCCAATCCAATATCCAGTAGTCAATACAAATGGAAATGTCAATCCTCAAGCATAACAAAGTCTAACCAGACTCACAAGAGTACACATAACTTACTATACCAACTCCACACATCACAAGGCATCACAAAAAAATCCAGATATCTCCAAAAGCACAAAATGTAACTCCATATACCTCCCCAAAGCATCACCAAATAATCTCCATATACCTCCCAAGAGAAATAATCATAGTGCCAAAACCAAGTCGGGTCACTCAACCATAGAGCCCCATAAAGAATATTAGGTCACTCCACCATAGAGTGGCATAAAGAATAACAGCCCCACCATCCCGTCTCCTTTCTCCTTTTAATGAGGTTGGGTCACCCTATGGCCCTGGCACATAGAGCCCCATCACCCCCAACCCAAGTGACATAATAACTCGTGGTTCAACAACCCGCTAGTTATCTATAACTCCTTGGGGCATACCCCCATATACAACGAAGTGGGTCCATATGTTCAACCACTCCATGGTTAATCCCAAGACCCTATTCCAACACATTACAACATTAGAACCAACATAATAATCCATTCAAATGCCAAGTGGCAAATCAAAAGCCTCGATCTAGGCTACAAAACTTTTAAATATGAAAAGAAAGTTTTAAAATTAAGAAAAAAACAAATGGCTAATTAGACATGGTTAGTGCAAAATCCAAATGATAATGCAACAATCAAATAAATGCCCAAAATATAAGAACATGTCAATCAAGATAATAGTTGGTTCTAGCTAAAAGAGATAATGATCAATTTATGAATGAAAATACGTATAGAGAAATAACACATTACAATCACTATGTGGCCTCATATCGCCACCAAAGGGGTACTCATCGAGTTGCTGGCACTTGGACATCGAGCCTCAACTTGTAAAAATATACATGTAACTAGAATGAGTATATCAAATAATGTAACTATCATCATCTCTACCTGAATCATCCTCTAAACTCCCACAAGGATCAACATAGTCAAAATCACATAGGATTATTCAATGAACAATCCAATAGGAAAGAGCAGGGAACTCTAGTTGCATAAGTTGAGCCTAAGGTGGTGCACACCCATAATATATTGAGCAAGCTCGAAGTATACTAAACAGATAGAAGTGGGTTTTCAGTCTATATAAGACTCCACTTCCTCACTTGTACTCAGCTCAAGATTATGAAAACCTGGTCCACCTCCTCTCTCCACACATACACTCTTGATAGTTTATCCCCTTAGGGTCATCTAGTGTAAGGTTCACAACATACACATAACTACATCACTAACACAATGGTGATTCATGCACATTAACCATAACATCTTACGCATGGTATTTATATACAGGGTATAACACAATCACTACTTTCACAAGTTACGATACATCACATTACCACATCCTGCACCCAAAGTGCAATCACTATACACTAGGGATCATACTCACCATATGCCCCTAAATCACAACATGAACCATCACATATTACATGAATTATATGTATGAGGAAAACAATGTCTAACATTACAACATATAGTCAATTTCAATACAACACGATGATGCACACAACTAATCACAATACGGTGATGACATCACGATAAAATTCCTCACTTTACATTAATTTTTTCATGTAATACATCAATACACCTTCACATTACATAAAGCCAAAATGTTCTAACCCTTAATAATCCACAATAACATTCCATTCACAAACAACAAGGTGGTACATCACACATGGATTCCTCATTGAATCCATGAAAAGGAGAGTCAATACTCTCATCACAAGCACATCAATATGATAACAAATACGCACTAAGTGACATGCACCACATGTGCTTCCATAAGGTCACAATTACAACATTGTTCACATTACAACATATATCACATTACTCTTCCAATATCCACCACCATCATGTAGAATCATCACAACTCCAATCCATCCCAGAGGTTCGAGAGCATGAACCTCCACTCTAATACCATATGTAGTGCCCACATTTTACACACACAATTACAATAATAAAATACCAGGATAATTTTTTTTTTTTTAACTTACATTACTCACTACGCACAACACAACAAGGGATCCAAGTACAAAAATCACTTGCATACGACAATCACATATGTCATCGAATCACATAAACACATGAAAACAACCTAGGCATGTCCATGCCACACTTTTCCCAATGAATGGTTACTAGAAATGACCCAACTACAAGAAAGAAGACTCAAGGATGGGTATACCCACAACACATCTTTTATTTCATTTATTTTAGTTACGATTAACACTCCAAGAACATTATTGTGCAAGGATAGCTTCCTCCTTTTTCCAACTACAGAAACTTTAAGTTCATCCACATATAATTTACAGTTCGACCATTTTAAGTTAGCTTCTTATTCTTTACAAAATTTCCCATAACTTACACACTTATTTGGCATAATTCAAATGCATATAAAGTACTTAATTATCTTACTCGATGTTAAAAATATTCTTCTCGAACATACATTTAACGTCTACCTTTTTACTCTTACCACTCAAGTGAATGTGACTTGAGTGTCCATATAGCGCTATTAGGATTTAACGGAGATTTAAAATACAAGGTAGCTTTTTACCACAAAACATTCCTCGATTCACAAAAAAGTTATTTTCCTACCATATTTATTCTAAATCAATGACTTAATGACTTCATTTTTATATTTATATATCTTTTGTTTTCTCAGTTTGATCAAGACAACAATGCAATACATATTCTTTGAAACACATAAAGATATTTAATTGAGTTATAAGGTCTCCAAGAGTGGCAGTATCCCTAACCTCAATTCTCATTTTTACTCTTATATGCTTCATTTTCTACGTCACGTTATGGCCTTATTCTTAGAATTGTCTTGTAAAGGGAGCTACGAAGTGTTTGTCTAACCTCTTGAAGACATAAAAGATTAAAGGCTTGTAGCTACACACGAACCCAAGTTAACATCCAAATCAACTGAGTTTCAAATTTATTCTAACTTCACCTAAGGGTCTACCCCTCAACTATATAAGAGTTTTAAGCGAGAGGACAAATTTATGCTAAACCACCTTCCAGAAGAGACCAAGGTGCTATGATGAGAGAAACCAAAGTAACACATTTAGTGTGCGAGAGCCAAGGGGGTTCATTAACAAGAGTGCAAGGCAAAGAACAACTATGTCCCAATCTCCATTTATGTCGTTTGGATCCAATAGGGATTTCATTTGATGAAGAAATTTACTTTTAAATCTATCTTCGGAAAAACAAGGTAATCCACTAGGCTACGAAGGAGGAGTTAGCTCTACTTACTCCAAAATAAGTTTGACTGTGTCGCTCCTATCTTCTAGGTTTATGACAATGTCACTAATCACACTGACTAAGATGATAAACCCATTCTTGGGCTCTTGTTTACTCAAGCGAGGAGATTTCCATTGAGTGTAGGGTTTAAGTTCACTCTATGGTTTTCAATGTCTTCTAGGGTAAAAAGTAACACACATAAAAACAAGTTATGCTCCAATATTGAACAAGGGTAGAGTGTTTCGATTTAAATCTCTTCATTACATTTACAAAGTATGTATGAATCATTTCGCTTATGGAACACTAAATATGCACTACAAGATATTATTTCAAATTCATCTACCTTATATATACATATATCAACCCTATTACCATGTGTACCGTGAATCAAATTGAACCTATAATTAAATATACATTTCCTAGATGTCCCTAAAACTAGCATCTCGAAACATATCAGCAAATTATCAAATATAATCCTCCTGTAACATGAGACTACATTAAACATTTATTCATTTAACAATGAACTATATAAATTTCAAAGATAAATAAATGAATTACACATCACCTTTTTGTCGTCATTCTTTCATCCTGCAAAACCACGTGAGCATGATATCAGTGATAATTCACTGGCATGGCATCCACCCTAATCTAACATAATTATCATTTTTCAGTTTCCCATTTTACATATGATAATAATTACAATTTGCAATCGAAATAAAAGGTTTAGAGACATATATCCATTACATTTCATTTTACTTCTTTTTGTAGCCTAGGAGAGAGAAAGAGAAGGGAAGAGAGAGAAAACACCATTTGTCAAAAGTTCTATTTCACACAACAAGTTACACTATAGAGTTTTAAACAATTATTTACATGTGTTAAAAGTTTCCAGGGTGGTTTGGCAACCCGACGAGGGTCCGTAGCTTTCTATTTTTACATTTTCTTACTAGCTACAAAAACATACAAAATGGGCTCGGAGGCTAAGAAACCGCTTCCAAAAGTTGACTTCTAATGAGAACACACACCACGATTAAATTTATACATGTCCACCTATATACCAGGAGTTCATAGTAACCTATTGCGAATTTTGAAATAGCGAACGGTTTTTGTTTGGCGGCTAGGCTTCGGGGCTACTGGTCGTATCGGCCGACCCAGTTACAAATGAACAAAAGTTAGCTTGAGGGCCCATAAAGCCATGTCCATTACTAACATTCGATGGATGACCATGCAATGAGACACTTCCTAAAAGTTCCCCTATATAAGGAGAATTCATCAAAGTTGATGGGACGGAGAACTAGAAAACCATTTTCAAATGGCGACAAGTTTTCTGGAGACAAGTCGAATTGGCCCAAATTTGGCCTCATCAAACTATGACCGGAGACCTACAAAATGGCTTTGCCAAACTATCCAGAAAAGTGATTTTCCCTAAACTGAAAGTTCCATGCATTTGTTTAGTAAGAACACTAGAGGTTTGCGAAAATGAAAGGTAATTTCTCTATCCAGGGTTCAAATGGCGGTTCAAAATGAAAGCCAACTTTCTATATTTAACGGCTTTCTACTACTATAAACCAGTGTAATAGGGCTCCTATAAGGGCGTCAAAAAGATCACATATGTTCATTTGGGGTCAATCCAAAGGTCAAGGTGACTCCCCGCATACCAAGGTACACGAAAGAATCTTAACATCTCGTTTCTAGAGTTATGAAGGGTACTTAATGAGTCTCCGAAAAATGTAAAAATTAACTATTTAAAATGGGAGATGATCACGTTATTACTAGAAAGTCAAATTCATCCGTCGATAAAACAATGTTGTAGTGATCCAGTTTGGGTTGGAAGTTTTCTACATCACCTCAGAATGAGGGTGGAAGTTCATGTTTTAATGCAAACAGGTTATTTTGACTTAGTGAGTTTTTGACATGACATTTCATTATTTTTGCAATGAGTTGAAAACAAACATTTAACGGTATTAAAATCCTAATATTTTAAAATTCTATCAAGTTGCAAAAGAGAACTAAAAACATGAGAATTATGAGAGGTAAGGGAAGATGAACCATGCCTAAGGGACGGAGTCGGTCAAACCCGCAGGCTTTGGTTCAACATCTTGCTTGGGCACTTCATCAACCAGTTCATGAGCCTCGATCTAACCTCCACAACGTCACACAAACTTCCCAATCACTTGAAGTTTTTCCAATAGAATAAGTTGCCCATTATGTGCATATCCTGAAATCATGGCATTCCATGAGACCGCATTTCTCTGAGGCATATTGTTAAACAACTTGTGTGCATTCTGTATACTTCCACATTTTGTATACATATCTATGAGAGCAGTCCCAACAACAACATCTAACAAAAATCCATTTTCGATTATTTTTTTGATGGATTTCCATTACCAGTTCGAAAGCACCAATTTTGCCACAGGATGGAAGGATGCTAGCAAAGGTTACCGAGTTTGGCTTTACACCTACCAGTTGCATTTGATTGAAAGCCTCCAAGGCTTTCTCAGCAAGCCCATTTTGAGCATATCCTACAATCAGCACATTCCATGACACAAGATTCGGTTGAGGCATTTTATCAAACAGTTCCCACGCCTTTTCAACAAATCCATTTTGTGCATATCAACTAAAAAAATGGTAACATCCCCATTTTGGCGTAGCTTGGGAGGAGCTAGCAAGGTGACAAAAAAATAGATTTCCAATACGCTTTGATGGACGTCCTTAACTTGCATTTTCAACTACAACATCTGACAAAATTCCTCTATCTTTTATGCATTGAAAAATGCCCACGCAGGTTCTAGAACTCATTTTTGGTGCAAGCTGGGAGGATGTTGGCAAATGTAAACTCATCAGGTTGGAGACTTGTTTGTTGCATGGTGAAATAGTGTGCCTACCTTATGAGGAAAACCCATGCCTTCTAGTAAACTGCCATCCTCAAATTCCATGAGAAGCTGTCTTGTTCTTTCATTTGGTCAACACTGAAGCAACGCCCCCAAGTATTTGCGACTACAACATCTGACAGAAATCCTCCCTCCATTATGCTTCTATGGAAGTCCACACAGTAAGGGGGTTCATTTTCTTTGGATGTAGGCTAGGAGGATCTTGCCACAGTCGAGTGCATTGGTAGAGCAACCACATCAGCCGAGCTTCCCCCTCCCTCCATGGCAGCGGTGCTCCCTCTCCCTTAGCAAAAAGACAAACAAAAAACACAAAGGAGCCCCCTTGCCCTAAACCGCCCCAACAAGGAAATCACGGCCTTTTTTTTTTAAATTTCTATTAATTAATTAATTAATTTCTTTTGTTTGTTTTAATCTAAAATGTAACATAAAACCCTAAAATGAAGTAAATAAATAAATAAAATATAGCTTAAAGTTAATCCATTACAATAGTGATAAAATTTCGACACAAAAGCAACTGATCGTAAGTCAACAATATAAATTATAATATTATTATAAACATTATTTTAATGATTTTACAGCTAAAATAATGATAATAATTATTAATCCTATTAATGGCGATGACCAGGAAAACTCAAGAACCGAGAACCAGATTTTCCTTTAACCGGATAGTTGAACAGGGTGAATCCAACAAAAGATCAACAGGAGCACAATGACATTAAACACTTAGCAACACGGTCGTTGAAGAAGAAAAGGAACAATGGTGAACGGGGCATTACACTTTCGATACTTATACCTCATCTCTTGTTACGATTGCTTAGCTTTGGCTTTAGGTTTAGTTGGTTTCTTGCTTGATGAAGACATGTGTGAGCTCGGGGATGGATATTGTTGTTTTGCAAGAAGAATCAAGGAGTTCCAACATAGAAGAGCCATGTCAACCGTCATGTTATTCATAATGAAGGCTTGCGGAATGAAGAACAAGCAATTATAAGGCTTATGACATAAGGCGTACTTTCACAACATGCTGCAGAGACTTAAAATTCTTTGGCACACTTTCAGGGTGTTGACATGAAAACGTTGTGCCTAATGTTGGCATGAGGAAAGTTACGCCAAGTAGAAAGGGAACAATTTTGCAAGGTGTTGAATGAAAAGTTTCAGCACCAAGGATAAGGTGTGGGCGTGGTTTGCAGCACACAACATGGCATGTTCATGTTAAAGAAGTTGTGCTTGCGTTTAGGAAAAATTCTTTGGAGCTTTGGGTGTTGAAAAAATTGGCGTTGCATGGGTTCAAAGTGCGCCAAGGGAAAAAAACTCACAACACGGATTTGAAGCACACAACATCTAATGTTGATGTTGCACAAGTGGCACCTGCACCTTAGGAAAAACTGCTAAGTGTTCTTTCAGTTGAGCGCGAAAAAAGGGTGTGTTACATCAGCGCAACTCTGGGAGGTGTTACACAACAAAACAGCGCGCCAATGGGTAACAGTTGGATAATTTGGCAACTTATCCTTGATTTTTTCTTCCTCTTTCTTTTGGATTTGGTAGATGGCAAAAAGAGGGTTTGTTTAGCAAGGAAAAAGTAGATGGGTTCTTTGAGTTTTTTTTTGAAGGGCAGGGGTCTTCCAGATTTGCAGATCTAGAAGGAGAGGCAAAAGGGCTTTCATTGGTTTGATAATTTATTAGGTGTGTTTCTTTAAATTTTATCTTTTCTGCACCAACCCTAATACTTAACACAACAAAAATGAAAACAACAACAAGGAGAGGAGCCACTTACCCGGATTTATAAAAGACGAGGAGCGACGTGGGATCCACAAGCTCAAAAAATGACATGTGGGGGGGACAAGGATGGCTGACAGGTGCAGAGGAAATACTTTTTGAAATTTTCAATTCATGAAAATGACAGGTGTCAGGTGCCTATTTATAGGAAAACTGCATTTATTACTTCACCAACTTCTTTTGGCGCACCTTTTAGAGCGTCAACATGAAAAAAGTGTGCCTTAGCGTAACCTTATGGATGTTGACACAATGTTTCCAGTACCTTAAGTGCACATTTTATGATGTTAACATGATAATTTCAGCGCCAAAGATTAAAAGGGGTGCAAATTTCATGATGTCGACACGACATTTCCTGCACCAAGGATTTTTTTAGGTGGCGTAAATTTTGGTATGTTGACATGACATTTCCTGCAGCTAGTTCAAAAAGGTGCACATTTGGGATTGCTGACACACAAAATCGCTGCTAAAGGAAGAAGCTGAAAAATGGCTAAGTTCGGAAAAATTGATTTTCGAAAGGGAGTTTTAGGCCATTTTGAATGTTATTAGACTTCTTTCGGGACCAAAATGGAATTTTGGTATGGTTACCTATAGAATTTCCCTTGTCAATTCTGTAGGGTAATAGTATTAAAAATATACTAATAGGACTTGTAGATGAAGGTGAAGCAATCCAAAGAACTATTAATTCACCATCAACAATGAAAAAAATTGTCATTTATGAACGTAGTTTCTAAATGGTTTCATTCCATGTATGAGAGTTTCATTATGAGGAAAAAAAGCTACATTGAATTTTTGAGAACCTTCATGGATCTACACAAAACCAATATTAACTCACAACACATCCATAGTTTCTTTTGAATCATCTAAGTGGTCTCTCCAACCCTAATTTCACCTCTACTTGCTTATTAGATGCTTGTTCTTGCAAATCATAGTTTTTATTTATGTAAATCAATTGTATATGATCTAATTATTCATTTATTGCTATAAAATTTTAATCTCATATTAATAATTTATATTATTATTATTAAATTTATAGTTAAAATAGGATCCAATAAGAGAATACTCATAATTTTTACAATATAAGGTGCATTTGTTCACAATATCTTTTTAGATTTATTTGGTTCATTGGTTATGGATTATATAGACATTGATTTACTTGCATATGTTTTCATGGGAACATGTTTCAATATCCCATATAAAGGAGTACATGGATGCTAGTTCAAATATCTTCATAGGCCTCCACTATGGAGATCAAGTGATATCTCTCCTTTTTGAATTTTACCTCAAAATTATTCTCATATTAACTTTGAGAGCTCTCGATAAGTTTTTAGATGATCGAGGTGGATTATTTGTAATAAGTTTACCATTATAATTTGATATGTATAAACATACACACATGTCTCAAAGTAGGAATTATAGTGATACCTAATTTTGACGCGAGACTAGTTATTTGCTAAGTAGAGATGGTGCATTATGCGTTATTAATTATTAATTATTAATTATTAATTCTCCATCTCAAGTTGTTTATTTTTTTTTATCTAGAGCTAGTGTATTATGTCTTTATCTATTGTTATGGTTATGGATTATTTTTGTGGTCCTTTAAATCCTTGTTTGGACACCTTTAAGTTTTGGCCCTTTTATCTCTGGATATAACAAGAAATGTACTACTATGGTTCTAGTTTATTTTTTCGTTGGCCCTTTTGACCCTTATTCAGACCACCAAATTTTATGCCCCTTTTATGTTGGATTTATCACCCATTATGTTTTGGCATGTGAAACAACATAGCTTATTTGAATTTAATAAGTTAATAAATATATTAATACAGTTAGAAGAAAGACAAGATAAAATATCAACCATAAGAAGAAAACAAACTCATTTGTTTCAAGAGAATTCCCATGGCAATAAGATATTTGATTAATTTAGAGAAGAACATATAAAATTTACATCTTTGCTTTGAGGAAATTATTAGTTAGTGTTTGCATTTGATGTGACTTAGATATATTATATTATATGTATAGCTAATTTTGTTTATGTTGTTTAAACAAACTTGTGAAGATGGTTTTTATATGAGATAAAATAGGAAATTTTTATTTATAAGAGTAATAATTCTTATATGTATATATATATATATATATATATATATATATATATATATATATTATGGCTGGATCAATAACAATACAACGAATCATTCCTTCTTGTGTAAATGTACTATTGCTATGTCATTATATTTATTGAAAGTGATAAGGGTTGGGACACTTACAACACACTAGACTACATGTTGAACTATATCATAATATAATTATACTTGGTGAGTTGTTTTCAAAATTGTTAAAAATATCGTGGGTCCGATAATAATGAACGGATTAAACATGACCCATTATCTCCCTTTAGTTTTATGGTTTTGCAAGGTTTCACAATCGCATTAGGGTTTTAAGTAAGTGGATTAGTTTTTAAATGAATAATAGTGAATTCTTAAAAAGTGGGCAAGGTTTTCAAAGCCCCGAATTGGATGAACTAATGCATATAATAAAATTCACCCCTAACTGGAAATCACTAGAAATGTACGGGTATTTAAGGAGTACTATTGCTTGGTTTAAGGTCATTTTTCTTTGTGTTGATTTTTTTAATTTTTTTCACCTCATTATTTAGATTTTTTTAACACTGCTTATTTCTAATTATTATCTCTCAAATTAAAATGAAATATATATCAATCAAGAGTATTTAAATTATTTTATTTTCTTATGATTTTGGAATAATATATCGATTCATTAAATTTATTTTAATTTATTAAGCTATATTCATTTAACCATGATTGTAATGTGATATGGTGGATAGTAATTCATTATTAATGTAAAATTGATTTTCACATGGTTAGTAGTAATGTAGTGTTAGTGTAAAACCACTTTCCACTTCCACTATATGTCAAGCTTGAAGAGTAGAAGAAAATTTATTACCTTAATCATCGTTAAAAATATCACATATCTAATATAAATATCTTAAACATTTTGAGATGCTATTAAACATCATACATCCTCATACATAGCATATTTTGTTATGATTATTTTTTTCACTATAAAAAAATTATTTTCTTTATAATTCTCACTTTCCTCTTCATTACAAGTATTTTTCCTAGGGGAACTTTCATCAGTGTCTTTGTTTTTAGTTAACTAAGTACAAATGACTCAATAAATATTTAACTTATCATTTTGAATTATTCTAATGTTTTTAGATCAAGTAGGTTCTTGTCAGATTAAAGCATGATCATAATAAGGTGAATGGACATGAACCACAAAGATCTTCCAATGCAATGAAATCAAATGCGAGCTATGAACGATCTATAGAGAGTTGCAAAAATATGTGCAACAATTGCAATGAAAATAATGCAAGATACTAAATTGCATTGATCAAGATTTTATTAGCTTTCTTTAAAATACATGTGCATATATAGGCCCAACATGGAAAAAACCTTGGGTAAAAACCACTAGAAGTGTGAAAAGGGCCCAATAATGAACTAGTTGGGAAAAGAACCTGTTCACACTAGACTAAACTAAGCAAGCTTAAATAAGTGTAGGAAAAACCACTAAGGGTAAAAAAGCTACACCAACACCCCCTTAAGTGTAGCTTAGGTGGATAGGATAACCGGATCCCATATATAAGGCCATGTAAGGTACCCAAGTAAAAAAATTAATGAAATGGGAAGAAATAAGACAACCCAATAAGAACCCAAGGACATGTTGATCAATAACCCATTATAATGTAAAAGTGGATGAAGTGTTGATAAAATATGTCCATAATATATAAATTGATCTCAATGGAGAAGTTGTGTGAACATGTCATGCTCATGGAGTACTCTAGAAATCCACAACTACTACTAGGAAGACATACAACGATCCTCAATATGGGTTCTAGTAATAGGTGCCTTTTTAGATACCCATTTACAATGCATGTACTAAATTCTTCATGATGTTGAAAAAAACACAAGAGAAACACATGCACTAAATATGCTTATTGTGGAAAGAAGAAATGACACAAACAAGTCATTATGGGGGTTTGGTATCCTACCAAACCAGACCCCACCCTATAGTATTCAAAAATTATTTCCATAAAATGAACCAATTCATCATCGTATTCATTATCCTTGATTGTAAAAAGGTCCCGCAATATTACAAACTTGGCCATTTATATTTAGTGCATGTAAATCTTACAAGGCCTAAAAGTACCTTTTATCAATAAAATATGAATATAAAAATAGTAACAATGTATATATCTTGAAAAAATACACAATTTCAAAATACAGATCCCTCAATATGAGCTACGAATCAAAAGTTATGAGCTCCAAAAGGTTATGCTATTAAAAATAATATTTTAATGTTGTCCTTTTAATCCCCTTTGGGATTACCCCGACCTACACAGGATAAACTAAGGAATCCAAGTTACTTGCATGTATAGTTGATGATGTCATGAACTATCGTAAGTGATACACACAAGGTATGTTGATATAGGAAGGGTATATATGACACCCAATTTTCTAGAGGGTAAGAATTGACCCATAAGGAAAACATTTATGACTAGAGGATATAAAAATGAACCCATAAGGTACATTTATACATCCAAAGGGTAAATAATCGCATCCATAAGGTACATATCTATTTATAAAGGATAAAAATGCACTCAATAGGTATAACTCGATGATATAAGATTTGATCAGAATATATCTTTTTTAGTACATGTAACAAAAAATAGAGAGAAACCTAGAAATTTCTCATAAAACCCGAAAAATTGATATTTTTAGTCAAAGTTTTCATATATATATGCCTAACATGGAAAAAACCATTGTCACAATACCATGGTGTAGACACAAATATTGCACATTAGACAATATTTAGCCCAGTCTTATACTATTATTTAGAAGGTTCTTAAGTGTACAAAGTAACAATTAATCCTACCTTTTGCCATATTTGTTTTATATTTTACTTTGTCTTTCCCGCATATTTCCCGATACCTTTCCACCTATTTTAGAACCTCCCCAAGATTCTAGCCCTTACTCCGGGTGCCCTAACCTATACTAGGCACCTTGGGGTGCCTTAGTTGCACCTGGTGCCCTCTCTATGTTTAACCTATTTCTCTCTTCTTTGGGTCACTTCTAGCCATTGACTCCCTTATATTTTCCTTAGTCGACATTGTTGGGATTAATTGTGAAATCAAACTTGAGAGCCCTATAAATATAAATCTTATAAGACCATAATGAGGGTCCTAGGTCATTGTATCCTATCACTACTATCACTCCATCTAGGTTGCATCCATTGCACCATCTCCATCCACATAGCTCCATGCATCATAGCTAGTAAAGTATGCATCACATCCACTCACACATTCTTAGAGGAGGGATTATATTTATTCTATTCTACTTTCTACATCTTCTATAGATATCATAGCTCACTACTACACAAAGTACGACTAACACGAGAGCACCTAGGGAACAACATACACACACTCACCATAACTACATCGTGGTCATCAGTAATGTGCGGTGCTCAAAGCAATAAGTCCACCGGTTTGGTAGTTGAGGTTAGTCCGACCCCTTCTTCTTCTTCATGTGCAGGGCATCATCTAGTTCATCTAGTGAATCTAGTGTGACAGACAAGTAGGGTTTCAAACCTAGTTGTAACACTTCTAAACATAGTTCTTAAGCCCCCGCACAATTCAAAACACCCAAAATCTAGACCAGGGTGCCACTGGGCACCCAAGTACACTCCTGTGTGCCTCGTGTCACTTTAGATAGTCTAGATCTACCCTTCACAGGTCCCCGAGTGATCTCCAACACTTCCATATTTTATTTTTATATCTAGCGACAACCTGCGATAGCCTACAATAATTAGCTAAGTCATCTTCCCTCTCCTTCCTTCCCATTAGGGTTTCTATTTCATTTATCATAGTTTATTACTATTCATTGTAAATAGCTTTACTTTGTTTACTGTGTTTCAGTCCTCCTATTTAGATTAACACTAGAACCCTAAATCCCCTTTTTGGTCTTTTAGGTAGCTATTTTTGTTAATCACATGGTCACAAACAATGTGCATAATACAAGGGGCATAAAACCACTAAAAGTGTGAAAAGTGGCCAACAAGGAACTAGAGAGTAAATTAGTTTGTTCACACTAGACTAAACTAAACAAGCTTAAAAGTGTAAGAAAAACTACTAAGGCTAGACAAACCCACCTAAGTAGTTCTTTTAATTTATTATTATCAATAATATATAAAGAAATAAAGTGAATAATTATTCATAATATTCATCTTAAAATGATTTTAAGATACAAATCAAAATATCTTAAAAATTAATAATCTAGAATAAATATCACCTATGATTTAAGAGATTTACAAATAAGAAATTGAAAATGGAACATCAAGTACTTAATATGAAAGCATAATTGATCGATAAGTGTTTTTAAGTGCATATTATTGATAATTTTCATCAAGGTCATCATCTTCATATACATTTTATAGTTTATTTTAAATATTTTTTTGGAGAGAAAACACTCTCTCATCTCATTTTATTAATTATAAAACATTGTTTCATTAATAATAAAATATAGTACAATGCATACAAAAATTTTGAGTAGAAAGATTCACTTGGATTTTATATAATGATTTGTGTATATTTTTAGTGTGAGATTTTCCAAATGTCTATACTCTAATATAAAATCAGTTCAAATTTAATTTTTATTATTAGATAAGGTAAGAAAGTTTAGTTATGGCTCCAAAGGGCCTTATAAAGGACACATCACGAGAAATTGAAAGAAGAGATAAAAGAGAAACAAGGGGCACCAGAGGGTTAAACATACTTAGCCTAAACAATAACCCCACATGATAACATGGCCCCAACCAATAGACAAAACACCAACTAGCTAAAGCCTATAAAAACATGAGAGAGCCCCGAGAAGACAAAAATGCTGCCAATAAATTCACCTACAATTAAGGAATATTTGTATTTCCCTTACTTAAGCTTGCCCTTCAAACGCTTTATCAAGCCAATTTCCTGGTCATCATGACCCCTCCTCTTATCATTATGGATGGTCAATGAGTTATTACCAATCTCCATTGGATCCTCATCATTAGATCTACTAAGGCGCAACTTAATCTTTCATCTCTTGCAACCCTTCTCCGAATAGGTGATCTCATCTTTGAGAGTGTTATGGAGTTTGCAAATACACTTGGAAGCATTGATACAATCCTTCAAAATATCACCCGATCTGAACCCACATCACCTAAGGATTCCACATCCTTCTCAACTCATTGACACAAAGAGTAACCTTATCCAGAGCTGGACCCTAATTCACATCCTTTATATTATCTTTCCCTTTGAGGATATCTCCCCCGCATACCCGAAAGGGCCACTACCGCCACCCTACAATATTTCCTTTCCCATCCATGTCGATGCACTTATTCCTTTGCAACCTAGCCATCTTCTCTACCAAGGTGTAATTATCATTTAAATCAGCCGAACCAGACCCCATTTCCTTAGAAATGATGGGCTTACCATGCATAAATAGGATAAATATGAGACCATGATGCAGAGGGGTATCAACCTTACTCTTCTTAAAATATTTAATGGATTCCAATAGAGACATTAAAAGGTAGAAAGGAAGACTCATGTCCACATCGTGTCTAAAAATATTAAGCATCAACAGATGGTGAGTGTAATTTTTCCTATAATTTCCTTCAAGCATAATATACCACTTGAGATGCAATCACACAATAATCCAAATGCCCATAATGCAATAGTGAGATATGCCATCCACCAAGAAATAGAAATTCTCTTTACCTAGGAAGAAGGTATGAATCTCATGGTTTTCGTGAGTTGTGTCTTTAAAAATATTTAGGCCATTCATCTCCATACATGAGGCTATATCACTAGAAATTTTAGACACCATGATTTCATATCTCTCATCACCACCGGCCGATTCTCCCAACCCCTAGAAAAATTCTCGCACTGAGAAAAGGATCAAAGCCCATGATATGCGAGATGAAGTTTATGAACCTACCCTTTTTCAAAATCCTCCAAAGTGATGGATTTTCCTTCAACGAACCATAAGAATATGGTTAAGTTAAAATTATTCCACCTCCCATGATTTTAAACTCAAAATGAAACTAGTAATTATTGACAAAATAATCGATACAAAAATATCCCAAGAATTAATAACAACATTGCTTTCAACCGGTCACTTGTGCCGATAGCCCTTCTCCTTATGCAACCATGAATGAAGTAACTCTAGAACAAGTGAGGGAATAATAATCCTCTAAAAGAAGAACATACCCTTTTTATCATTAATAAGGGTGTTAATCCTATTAGGGAACTCATCCTTGTCCGTCCAAATCTTAAACCAATTACTACACACTCCCATGTTTATGAGGACATACAAAATTTATTACCACCCCTTAGGGTGTGAAGGTGGAAGAAATTATAAATAAAGTTTAAAAATTCCCTAATATCATGAATAATATTCCTAAGGAACTAGTTTTGGTTCATATTTTGTTTAAGAAAGTTAATAATATAGAGGGAATATCCTTCAATATGAACTCTTTTGAAACCTTTCTCTTTAACGAAATTGATTCCTAGTAAGCAACCATGGCATCAACATATTTTCTAGATTTCTCTCCCAAATGAATAACATAGGAAAATAAATACCCCACATCATGGCCCCTAATAATACCACCACCTCCAAAGAACACCTAGGTTTTCCTTTAGAAGCCCCACCAAAATTCACATTTACCTAGTTTTCATCAAATTTAATCCATTTAGTGTTAAGTTGAGGGATCTGATTAATAATAGGGGGTTATAAGTGAAATGTTTAAGAACTAAATATTATCCTTGAGGACAAGGAGATTTAATATTACACTTGAAAATTCTTAAATTCTACTTAATATAAGACAAAAGATGATCACTTAGCTTTTTGGCTGAAGTATACTCATCTCTAAAAATTCTCCCATTTATTTCCTTCCAGAGGCACCAAAGGAAATAAGGGAGAGCCATAAACCAAGTGGCTACAAGAGGGGGAATTTGAAAGGAAAACCCCATTGAGAGCAGATGCCATCCATGGAATCTAACATGATCCACTGAAGACTAAAAAGTCCAACCAAAGGATAAAGGACAACCAAGGAGAAGGGGAAATGAATGAACATATGGTTCACATTTTCCTCTTGCTGACCATAGAGGATAAATCTACTTGGAATAATCATACCTCTTTTCATCAAATTTTCCTTAGTAATATCTTGTTCTGAGAAGCCAACCAATAAAAGATATTAAATTTAGGGAGAAAACTCTTAATCCAAAGTTTATTCCAAAAACAATTCGTAGCCAAATGTTTAAAAGTTAAGTTATAACCAGACTTGACCAAGAACTCCCCCAAATCATATTCTCTCCAGATCACTGTATCCTCATGTTGGATCCAAGGGATATGAAACTTTTCGAGTTTGAGATTGAGATCATGAAAAGGTAGATTTAATATTTTTAATACCTTTTAAAATAAAATAAGCTATAATATGAGAAAGTAAATAGGAGGCTTATTAAAAATGGAATACATACATATCAGTATTCAACAATCAATAAAATACAGGATGATTTTTATTTATGTTGGGGGTGTGTATCTTCTCTCATAGAATTCCTTAAAAATATATACTGACTGCTTTAAATTTACAAGAATAGTTCTTATTATAAGAGGTTTTAAAATTGATTCATATTTTGTGTTAATGAGATTCTTCTCGATCCTCTACCTATTATTTATGTTGTAAATTTTTCTTGGTATGTTATATTTTTATTTTTCTTGGTTCACTATGGTTTTGTAATAATGTGTTTTTAAATGGCGCTGCAAGAAAGAGGGATATCTTAACTAGAATTTTTTCCATATCAAAAAATTTGTTAAGTTCATCTATTTAATGAAATTCAACTATTATGTATTGAGGCATGAGGGAAAACAATAGTTTAAAAAAGCTACCTTTACATAAAAATGCACACACACTAGGATAGATATATGGAATTTGAAATGTTTTGCAATGATTGATTAGAATCAACTAGGGTTGACCAATGAAGTTATTCTAAGTCAAGCACCTAGCCTTATTTTTAATGTAATGTATGTTTGAGTATGGTTTTTATGTTTTAAAACATATAGGAATATATCCGAGTGTCACATGACATCTGAATATACCAACAATATGTGTAAAAGAAGGAAAAATAATATAAAAATACTAGGAGTGCAACATTAATAAGAAAAAAACAAAATTTTATGTTTGGAATTTGTTCGTGAAATAATTTTTTTATTTGGAAAATTATGGGCTTCCACTAACATTCACTGGCTATGCCCTCCTTCTTGTGTATGGGGAGGCTCCCATTATTTATGTAACTATCCTTATTCTATCTAACTAATATGTGGTGGAAAAATAGGTTGGGGATCACACAGCACACTTCATCAACCTATGGAAAAGTGCTAGTACATGGTATAATGGAGGAAATTAAAGTGGAGATATAAAGGAGCAAATTAGGAGAGGGGAGGTTATCGTTGTGAGTAGTAAATTGCAGATTTCACATCCAATAAATGGAGTAGTTGAAAATTCAATTGGTGGAAAGAAACAATGAAACATTTTAGTGAGAAGAACAAACCTAGACACACGCTTCCTAGATTCATTTATCAAAGATACAAAGATCTTTCTCAATCACTATACTTACATAGTTGCAGAAAAGAGAGAATAAAGGAAACATGAGTAAAGTAAAATTGAAGAATGTATCTTTCATTTCTTGTGTAGTGATGAATACAAATAATAAATCAAGCTACAACAATTCATAATTTCTACTAAGAACTAAAATTTAGGATCCTTTAGAATAGAGGAGAAATCCCAATTTATAGCCTTATGAATTAACCTTTAATCCCCCATACATGAATTTTTGTGTACCTATTCAACTTATGACCTTTCAATTTCCCTATAAGAGACAAATTTAGTAAGTCTCTTATAATTTTGAGAGAATACATTTTACAAATTACAAATATTGTCACTTGTGAATAGGAAGAAATACCATGATTACGTACAACAAAGACTTAGAAGAAAGGGAGAGAAGAGATTAAGGGAAGGGGTTGATTGAATTTTTTAAGAAGATCCTTCTAATTAATAAATTGATTATGATCACAATCTCCTGTTTTTTTATAATGTACGAGATACCTCGGGTTGTTGAATAAGCATTTAGAAACATCATTGAAAGATTCCATGTTGTGGGCTCAAGATGACCACATGGAATTCTCATGACGATATTATTTGATGGTTGATTGATTAAATCCCTTATCTCACTGAGATCAGTCACTCCAACTAACTCATTTTAAACCACCTAGCTTACCGGCTCACCCACTCATCGACTTACCACAACTGAGATCAAGAAGATGCTTTCAAGACATTTATGGAAGTTTAATTTTTTTGTTTGATTTATGATATCACCTTAAAACCATATGAAGATTCAAAAAGTGGAAAGATGAGTGAAAATGGAGCCATATGTAACTTTTTACATGTAAAATGAATACTTTCTATTTTTAGTAGGTAGGATCAGGACCTGCTATTTTGGGACATATCTCATGTTTTTCTCAAATTTGACCTTTTTAACCCTTTGGAACATTCTAATTTCCATATGTTGATGATGCATTTATATTTTTAACATCTTTCTATTTTTATCAGGTGCTTTTTTTAGACCTACTATTTTGGGAAAATTGACAATTTTACCTTGCTTACCATTTTGTATTGTTTTTAAGTGTTCTAGATGATCAGAGCTTGTAAATTGAGGGACTTACTATTTTTCACATGTGGAAGGGAATGGAATTTGATATTTTTAGTAAGAAATAAAATGACCTCATTTTTCCGTTGCAAAACATTATTTTTAGAATCGATTATTTGTCGCATTCTTGTGCTCCAAATTTCACCAAGTTTGACCAGCCGAAATGCTTGGAAATCAAAAAATAAATTTTCTAGGGAAAGGGTTTCAGACCTAAAGCTATGATGGAATCCATTAATGGATTCAATGAGATTTATATATCACAAATATTCTTTGGAGAAGAAAAATCAGCTCAAACCTTGGTACGATCAATTCCTTTGTTCGCCAACAATGAAAAATCTTCATTTTAGAAACCATGGATGCTCTGAGAGAAATTTGACATGGTGTTTGAACAATATACAAGTTTAATAGAGGATTTTAATCATAATTTATGGAGGAAAAATTAAGGGAAATGAGTTTCAATGGTTTTTATGAATTCTTCTTGCAAAACCTCTCTTGCACCTACATGGAAGGAAGAAGCACAACAATTAGAAAATTTGTAATTTTTGGTTTTTAAATATTCTTGGGAGGGAGATTTTTGTTTTGTCATAAGTGGATGGGAAATATGGGGTATAAATTTTTTCCTCACCTCATCTTAACAAGTGGCAAAGAATGATTGTTCTGAGGAGAGAGATAAAGCAAATAGTTAGCATCCAGGGGTTGAGATTAGGTCACACGAGGAGCATAGGAAAGGGATGTGTATGGGTGAATGTTTTTACCCAATTATACCAAGAATATGGGACATATGGGGTAGAAAAATTAACCCTCATGTAGGAGTGACATGGAAAAAGGTGATTTGGCAGACTGGAGAGGAGAAGGGGTTGAAAAATGGCCTGTGGAGCCTTCTCAGGGTCATTTGATAAACCAAGGGATAAGGTGGGTATATGGCACATTTTTTTCCCAAATTTATCAAGGGGATATAAAATAAAATACTGAAAATTTGGCACTCACATGATCATGACAAGTGGCACTTTGTGATCAGTATGATGAGAAGGGCTAGGATGAGGTGCGAAGGGGCTTATCTTGATTCTCTCGGCTTGATCAAGTTCATGTGATGGACCAAAGGGATAAAATGGTAATGGGAATTTTTTTGTGTCAAAATTATTCCAAGGTAATGGGATATATGAGACACAAAAATTTACCTTCACCACAGGCTGACATGTGTCCACATGTAAATATGACCAAGTCTCGAAGGCTTATCTTGAGGAGAGCTTCTCAAGAAGAAGTTTCGAGATTTCGTGATGAATTTTTAAACATTTATTTATATGAAATTGAATACAAAAATAATTTTGAGAAAATTTAATGGGTCCCATGATCCAATTATTCTTGAAACCCCATTAATAAAAACCGCTGGTTTTGGGACCGTAGGATGTGCCTATTGAAAATAGACTGAGGGAAGAAGTGCTTGGGTATTTTGAAAATATGAAAGAACCATAATTGATAGCATTAAATTATATTTCCAATGGTATCTTGTTTTACCTCCAAATATTTACGAGCTCGAGAATCACTTCTCGAAGCTAAGGTGCTATTTTAAACTACAAGCTCCTTCACCTTCTCAAGAACATGCTTTTATTGAACTTGTTCCCACACCTTCAAATACTTCCTAAATATTCCTAAACCAATTTTAAAATGTTATTATCTCCTCAATACCACTTACCAATGAATTTGGGCCTTCAAATCATTCTCGAAGGATGTAAACCTATCGTGTAAAGGCTAAAAATAACCTTTCTAGGTTCAAGAATCTCCCTTGAGAAGCACTGCATCATAAGAACTTCATGATCTTGTTTTCATTTTTCAATAACTTGGGAAAGGTTATTACGACACATATGAGTAATTTTAGGATGGGGATAGTCTTGAAACAGAGGGAAAATTGATTCGGTGGAAGTGCTTATGAGGTTTTATGAGAAAAATATTTAACACTAGGGTATAGTTGTCATGTTTCAACATTGAATTTTTCCTTTGCAAAAACACATGACAATAGAATTTAAAATGGTTCAATCCATGCATAATTTTTTTTTCTTGAGGAAAATAGAGCTTGCGAGACTTTTTGAAAACCTTTATGGACCTAATAATAACCTACATAAACCGACACACACATCTATATTTTGTATTGAATGAGATGATTGGTCTCTCTAACCTTAATTATACCTCCAATTGTGTTATTATAGGTCGCTATAATCACTCATCAAGACACGCAACAAGTTTTAGTCTAGAGGAGATCATAATATTTAATTTATTTATTCTTAAAATAGTATATAATTGTTATAATAAAACATAATAAAAAAGAACACAACAACTACATACAAAATTAACTCAAGAAAAATAGTACACAAGAGTGATGACAATGAAATAAGATAATGGAATTAGATTAATGATTAAGGACTTAGACATGAGTTCATAATGGAATTCCATATCAAGATCAAAGATTCAAGCTCAACCTTATGGGAATTATGTTTAGATAATTTTATACAATTCAATTTTATTGTTGGTTTACTAATCCCTTCTTTTTCCCTTTTGAGAAAAAGAGTCTCTTCACATTATCTAATTATTCGTAGAGAGAATTACAAATTCTATCATATTTATTTTATAAAATAGGAACATACAAATTTTGTAATATACAAAAATGTCCAAAAATATATTCAAGACATATTTTAACTCTTATACACTCCCAACACTTTCTTAGAATTAAACAATTGTTTCATCCCAATAAAAAAGATGCTTCAACAATATAGGAGTTTTTAAATTTTTTTTGAAGCATATGAGATCCTTTATTTTGTTTTTATAATAGTATTGTCTCAAGATTTATCTCAAATGTGTTGATCAAGGCTTGTGATGATATGGTTTGTGCACTATTCTAGGTAATCTATGGAAATATTATGCATACATGAGAGGAGGGAAGATTGAGATTGTGATTTCTTATTTACAACATTGATTATGTTTACCAAAAATATTGTGTCTTGTTTTTGGTTTCTTTTCTTTGGTTAGCTCTGAGTTATATGCTCCAATATCCTTGGTGTTATCTCTCAAATTCTACTAAGTCTACGCACTAACTAGTTGCTCTTGAGGGATTACAATTGTTGCAAAATATATTTTGATTTCTTAACTTGAGCTTCCTTATTCTTATATTCGACCTTAGTATTTGTTTTCACAAGTTTATGGTATTTTTCCATCTAATTTATTGTTATACTTTATCAATAGCTTCAAAGCAAAGTGTGTTTTACTTCTTCATCCTTCTTATTATGATGTTCTCTTTCTTGCTTCTTTTCGCTCGATCCTCCTCTACCTTTCTCTTCTCTTCTACTTATTTTTCTTATATTCTTCTTCTCTCTTGGTTTTTTCTTCTTCTTCCTTAGATTATCTTCTTTTTGATAGTTATTAGCAAGGATTATATTCTTTATCTTACACAATTTATTTCATTTTCTTATGTACCTCTTATTCTTTATAATTTTTTTCTTCCTCCTCTTACCTTGATTTTCTCTCCACCTCATATTTTTTTTTCATCTTATTAATTTTCTACCTTGTGTTATTTTTCATCTTCCTTATCCTTTACAATGTGCTCTTATTATGCTACCTTCTTGATAGATTACTTAGTGACTTTCTCCTTTTGGTGCTCGTATTTCTAGTACTTATATTAATGTTCCTCCATTTTTATTTCTCGCTTTTATTTTGTTTGTATTATATATTTGAGGATTGTGCAGGTTATGATGTTTATAATGATATTTTTATTAGAGGTATTTATGAACTAGGTATTGTGGTTTCGATTTCGGTTACTACCGATATTTAGTTGTTTATTCTCCCATAACAAATTTTGGAGGCATGTTTTTTACTTGAGGGAGCAGAGGGGGAGAAGGTGTAATTTTCGTATGGTGGGCCAAGAATGTGTCTCAATGGTTTTCACTCCTAATTATTCCATTCTACAAGGGTATTGAGGCAATGAATGGGAGACACACATAAAAAAACACACAATGGGCTGATTTAAATGGCTATGGTGATCACTAAAGTTACATATATAGAGGTTAATAGCCCCTACACTAGGTCAACGTAAGATTTACAAGGACCATAGTCAAGATAGAGGAGAGTAACCTCTTAGTATATAGGTGAATGAAGGAGAGATATAGATCATTGGGGATAAGTCAAGCATGCACAATCTACACTATTACAATATAAATGAAATAAAGAGAAGGAAAGCTAAGGAGATGCTCATATAATAACAATATACTAACTAACATTGATGCACATAAATTTTTAAGCTAACATAGAGCAATGGGGAAGGGAAATGAACTAATATATGTAAAATGAAAAAGAGAGTTAGATAACTTACATGTGGGTTGGTCATTGATGCATCTATCTCTCCAGAGAACTAACACACAAAGGGAATCCCTATTGGGTGGAGAAGGGGAAAATTTCTTTCGTACTAGAATCACTAAAGAAGACTCAATAGTGTAAGAAATACAACCAAAAAGAGTGTTTAATCTAATCCAAGTTAAGTGGAAGATAGATCGGGGAAAACAAAAAAAATGTGAAGTTGGCATAAGAGAAAAAAGTGAATGGATAGTTCATGTGATTTTGGATTCCTTTCTTCATAATTTTTGGGCATGGTAACCATATATATGCCATCACCCATGGGATATTTCTTTGGCTAGAGTAAAACCTAACAACGACACCGTTGCTGTGGGCGATGGTGTTGGCTAGGGAAATCTAAATGTCATGTAAAGTGAAAAAGAGGTGTCATGGATCAATAAAATGAGTGAAAAAGGTACCAAAATTTCAAATTCCCATAAGGTATTAAGACCGTAATGTGTATGTGACACAAAAATATCCAACGAGGATAAAGGAAACTAAGAAAAGAAACCCATAAGTAATACGCTATCTCTCTTAGCGTATCATCTCTAATCCATAATGACTATGTGAATAGTCGTACCCCATTCCTAGTAGGCCCTTTAAGGCACCTGCTCAAGAAATAGATGCATCTCGTGACACTTAAATGTGTAAATAAATTGTTATTAACAAATGTGAAAGATGAAAAGTGAAAACTTAGGTTTATACATATTCCCCAATCATTGATCACCGCTTGTTGTAATAGTGTAACATGAGGTGGTCAAAGGATTGAAACATATTGTAACATCAAAATCAAAAGTAGATACTAAAATTAAGAAAATACTAGATTAAATGAAATATACCCACCAAAGCGCACTGATAGTGTCACTCATCTTGCCACATGTGAGGATGCAATCAATGTTGCAAGAATCTTAGAGAAATAAAGCTTAAAGGAAACAATAAAGGATCATAAATAATATAAGACATAAATCACCTAGTTAGGGGCCTATGAGAAGAATTTCATGTCATAGAGTAGAGATATCATAGTGGTATGGTGTCATAGTGTCATATCCAGGAGCAGTAAAGAATGCCGAAAAGCACAAAAAATAATATGGTAGAAGTTACAAAGAGAAACAATCATAAAGTTGAAGGTTTTAATAAAGGTAAGATGGATGATTATCCCAAAGGATGGATAACAACACTAAAAATTGAAAACAACCACGAGGTAGATGCTATAAAGAGAAGGGTTTTCTGACAGCACATAAATACAAGTAAGACCATGAGCCTAAGAGAGGATGCACATAATGCTGCGGTGATCCAATGGGAAATACCAGGGTGCATAAAGCCAAAATGTTGATAATGTTGTCAGTTGTTAAAGATAAGGAAAAGGTTGATGAAGTGGTGAATTTGAGAAGAAAGGAAAAGAGATGGTAGCTAGGTATAAAACTCCTTAGCTCCTTCACGAGTGAAAATTTTATAGAATTAAGCATTTGTTGGTTCTTTCAAGACATGGCTTTCATTGCTTTGAAGATGATGTGTTAGGAATATAATATTAATGACATAGGGTCCCCACCATTTTGAGCATATTTTCCTTCTTTTTTATGTGTATAGTCAAATTTAAGTGCTAGTTCACCCACATCAAAAGTACGAGGCGAACAAGTTTGTTATGTTATATGGAAAGATGTTTATATTTCCGATTATGAGTGTATTCATAGTCACATTATTATTCTAATAGGTCAAGGTCATGGAGGCACACTTCATGGAGTTACTTTTATTGAATGATACCATGAAGGAAATGCAGAGTGAAGGGAGTTCCACCTCGAGTGGAAGGACAACCTCAACTCCATAGGTACATGAAAATGGGGTTACCTCGGTGGCTGTATTGAAACCGGTGTAGTATGCCCATAATGTAGGATATAACTTCGTATGCTAATCTGTGTGTGATTCACGGATTATATTCTCTAATATCTTATTGAGAATTTTATTCATAGACTCAACTTTTCCATTGCACTACAGATGATATGGTGTTGAGAATCAATGTTTAATTTTAAACTTAGTGCAAATTTGCTTCATTTCTTTACATTTGAAGCTCCCACTATTGTTAGATATGATGGTATGGGGAATTCCAAAGTGGAAAATGTTTTTGAATGATGAATTTAGATGTAGTAAGGCCAGAAATATTAGTGAGAGGCATGGCTTCAACCCACTTAGTAATGTACACTATGACTATAATGATGAATACATGACCATCTTGAGACCGAGGTAGTTTCCGAATGTAATCCAATACCCATTTAATGAATGGCAAGGGAGCAGTAATATATTAAAACTTAGTCGGAGGGGAATGAATTAAATCATCATGATTTGGGAAAGGTCTATACTTTTGGAAAAGGCGTGAGTGTTAGAATCGATTGTAGGCCAATGATAACCTACATGTAGGAATTTTCATGCAGTAACATGACCACTACAATGGCCACCACAAGTTCCCTCATACAATTCCTCTAGGATAAGGGAAACCTCATATTTTTTAATGCATCGTAATAAGGTGCCTTCAAAGTTACGATAATATAATATGTCATCTTTAAGTACATAATTTCGACCTTTTGTGTATTTGTAAGCATATCCAGTGTCGTGGACCTTCAGTTAAGTCTAATATTGTATAAATTAGTGGATGTTAGCATACCAAGGTTCATATGTAGAGCCATGTGCATCAATCTAATAGACATCCTAAATGTCTCAAGGATATGAAGTGGTTGGGTTTTGAAAGATTTGTATTATAGGAGTGTCATCATGCTAATGGAAATGTGATCTGAAATAGGTGGAAGACATGTCCAAAGAATCATCTAAGGCATTATGTTTGTGTAAGATTGACTCAATGGTAAATGAGATGAATCGTGGGGTCAAATCCTTAACTATATTCTAATAAGCTTTGAGGTTTTTGCTGTGACACTAATATGTGCCACTAACTTATCAACATACTAACTAACAATACCCCAAGACATGGAGATAAGATATGTTCTTAGATAGGGCATCCCGTATGCCCAAAATAATATCCTCATACCTAGCCATATTGTTGGTGACTTTTAACTTGAGTCGATAGGAAAGAGGGAAATCCTAACTAGAGGGGTTAGTGAGTACACTAACTTCCCCATATCCTTAGAGGTATTTTTACCTAGTGAATTTTAGCATCCATGTATCTTCACGGAGATCTATAAAGTGACCTCCTCCTCAATGATTTTGTCCGCTCGGGTTTGTTTTAGGTAAGGAAGGTGCTTAGCTAATGGTGTCGAGGACTATGCCTTAAGAATCAACATGAATCTATAGTAGTAGTATTTAATGAAAATGGATCTATCCACTCCCCAATGAGGAGGATATCCTCATCGGGTAATACATCATGAATGGGATGAGGAGCAGATATGGGGGAGGTAACTAACCAATACACTATGACTTGGCCTTTTACCACCTTTCACATGATGATATGGAGGTCAAGCTTAATAAGGAGGGCCATCCACTTCCTAATGTGATCTTTTGGGAGGATAACATGCAAGAAGAAGTTTCACAAGGGATTTATATGGATAATGACATAAGTAGTTTGATAAAAATGTAGTGACATCACTTCATAGCTATGTAATATATTTCTAAAAATCCCACTCAACGGATGTGTATTATGCTTCATAATCTAGTAAGGATTAAATAATATAATAGATGGTATACTCCTTCCCCTTTCGTATTCTTATATCAACATCACCCCTATAGACACCAGAGTGGAAGAGTTATATAGTAGTAAAGGTTGATATGACAAAGGATGCTATAAGGTTGGTAATGAGGATAAAGAGTGTTTCATATTATTTAGTGTTTGTTGAGAGTATTTTGTGCACTCTAGTTTGTTATAAGGAGGCTATTTAGGGCATGTGTGAAATAGTTAAAATCAAGGATAAATATTTGGATTATCCCAAGTCTTCCAAAGAAAGTGTGTATGTATACTATGCAGGATGGTCATGGCATGTTGAGGATGGATTTAATTTTTATGGGGTTGACATCAATGCCACATTTAGAGATTAAGAATCCTAGGATTTTTCCATGTGTCACCCCAAATATTAATTTTCGGGATTGAGGTGAACCTTGTATTTGCAAAGGCATCCTAAGGAAATGTCTAAGTCATGAGCATGATCATTAGTGTGTCAATATTTGATGAGTATATCATCGATGTAGACTTTGACTATTTTATGTATGAGGTCATGAAAGATGTGTGTCATGGTGCATTGATATGTTGCACAAAATGTTTTGAGCCCAAAGGGAATTTTAACATAACAATAGATGCCCCATTCTCGTAGTAAAGGTAGTATTATGTTGATCTTCAAGGGAAATCTAAATTTGGTTATACCCAAAGGACCCATCCATAAAAGATAATATTTCATACCCTGTTGTGGCATTGACGATGGCATCAATGGAGGGTAAAATAAAGTTATCTTTATGAAAATAAAGGTTGAGGTTTCTAAAATCAATCTAAATACAAATGGCCAAGGTAGATTTCCTCCAAACTAGGATGACATTGGAAACCCACTCAAAATAGTCCGCCGTATGAATGAATTTAGCATCTAAGAGCTTGATGATATCCTTATGACATAGGTCCATGATCTTGGGCTTGAACTTCCTTATATTTTTCTAAATGTGAGCGGGGCCAAGGTAGGTAATGATGTGATCATAATACCTCCCCATATGAATATTTCCCTATGTTTTTGTAATACGTTTATGTGGCATTCACAAAAATGAGAAAAACAATAACCAAACATGAATATGTGTGTGGGATCATCATAAAGTTGTACACTAAAGGTAGATTCGAAAAACATAACAATTTCATCTTTTAAATGATATGGGGCCTTAGAAAACTTAGATACTTTATCCTGGGTAGGATTGATAGTAGGGACATAATCATCAAAGAACATATGCCTCTTACAAAATTTCCCAACTTATGGTTATGTTGAGGGAATTTATCCTATCATAGACACACTAGTTATAGAATATCATCATCATTTTTTAAGGTAGGGAGAGGCCCATGGTAATCTACATAAATTTCTAGACCCAAGCATCGCTTTCCATCTCTATGCTACCTAGAACTATTTTGTCATACATCTAATAACCTAGCATCCAAGGTGACCTCTTTGGGTGTAGAATCAATAATGGCCATGCTAGGACCACTGAGGCCGTTATTGGATGCATAGGTTGGCTCTGGTTGGTGGAGTTATTATGGGAATGTGATGTGAAATGAAGTTTGGGATATGCTCTATGACACATGGAGTATTTTTAAGTGGTGGATTAGCATGAGAGATGTAAGGGAGTGTCTCTTATTCATCCTCACTATCACTAGTATCATAGATAGGGAATTCATAGAATGTTTCGATGATATTAGTTTTAATTCAAGAATACTGTATTTGGGTCGAGGAACATTGGTAATGCAAGAGTTCCAAGTTTATAGACCTAACTAATGAAATGATGTAATCTTCATCAAAAGAAAGCCATTTTCCTTTAGGATTAGGAACCTCCTCCTTAGCTTAGACACCGATCTTGCTAAAACACCTCGGATGAAAGGGGAGGGTGATCGAAAGAGCTATGAAATTCCTAACTTGTAACATTATAAGTGGTTATTAGTTGACACATCCTTCATTGGCTTCTCCACTTTAGGTTGAGGGGGAAATCGGTCTCGAGGTAGGAACACCCAAGGTAATTGATGCACGATGTCATCAGAACCTTGTTTTTGCTAACTATATTTTGAAGGTCATTAGGTTCATCGTCATTTGAGTATACCGTGTTACTTGGAATTTGGACCTAAGCTGAAATAATTTTAGGTAGGGAATGCTTTGGATATCGAGAGTAGTTGCATTAGGAAAGGCTCATTAGGAAATTTTATTGGGATATTTCATGGATTGGGATCAACATCATGCAAAAAGGGTTGATTTTTATGGATGAATTTAATATATTGGTACCTGAATGATGCAAATGTGGGCATACGATGTGTCCATGCCTAGATCAATAAGATATTACACAAGAGAGGATGTTCTAGAACCATGAGCTTGGTGCACACTATTTTAGGTCCAATTGTGATAGGTAACCAAATACATCTTATGTGTTTTTGTTTTGTTTTGTAAAATCCACAACATGTTAAGTGAGTAAGTTTAAGGTCATCGATAGAGTATCTAAGATTTTTGATGAGGAATAATGAAGCTAAGTTAATCCTCAACCCTTCACCCATAAGGAATCTATGAACTTGTGCATCATGGATAATAACACTAACAAGTAGGGGTGGGTCATCTATATGGAATAGGTCTTCATTTGTAATCATGTCATCCTCCAAAACATTCAAGACTAAGAAAGCCATCCATAGATTTTTTAAGGATGATCTTGTCATTTTCTTTGTGACAAATGTCTAGATTTAGGGATATGATGGGCAACTAAGGATCCTCACTATGAATATCCTTGAAACATTGTAACTACTAGAGGAGTAACCTTCGATGTAAGACCAAGGTATACATGAGCTCCACAAAAGGTTTTTTACATGTAAGGGAGTTTAGCTCATGTATTAATTTCTAATGAGGCTTAGAATATATTCCAAAATGATACCATGATGGTGTTGTAATAGAATACATATCTAGACTTAATGGTGGGTTTGTGTTACCTTGAGTCATCTTATTAAAAGAATGTATAATAGGCTCCTCACTTGGTACAACCTTCAAAGTACTAGTGGAGGCTCCATTGTAGGAGCTGCAGACTCCATCACCGACGGGTCTTGGGAAGTATCAAGCAAAGGTGGGTTATTAGAGTATTTATTTTCTTAATAAATGGATATTTATGGGCAGGTTTACGTCTATAAATTACCTTGGCTACATTGATATACTAGGAATATAGGAAGTTGTGCTCATATGTAAACTCCATGGTGCCCATGATTGTTTTCATAGGGATGTTATGACAATGATTTTCATGATTGGAGTCGATATCTATAAATATTGATACTTTTCATAATTTTATTATATAATAGAAGAGAAATCAAAATAATATCCAAGGAAGAAATCGAGGGTCACTTCATTAAGGTATTTACAATCACTATGAGAGTCTCCTATAGTGGCATTCCACCAACAAAACAAATCACCTTGAAAGTCATGTGAAGCTTGTTTTGAAGAGGAGACAACTCATTGAGTGGGAATGTTTTTAAGAATTTTTGCACAAGATAAAGGATTAGGGAGGGGAAAGGAGATTCCTAGTTTCCTCACATTCCATTTTCTCTTATAAGGTTTGAAGGGCTGATTAGATGTGTTTTACTTATAATTTTAGGAGATGAATTGGAAGTGCATCCAAATTCAAGCATGAGATGATCCCCGTATTTTTTCTTATTCGAGGGATTATTCTAGTGTATCAAGAGAGAAAGACCTGAATTGGTATTGGAGGGAATGCATAAGGGCCTTAAGAAAGATAAGGCATAAGTTCTTATTATCAAGTTTATGGTTGGATTATATAGAAAACAATTTCTATTTATTAATGAAATCAAAGGAATATTCATGCGTACCTTGCTTAAGGTTTATGAATATTTGTAGAGTATTCTTTGTAAGGTATTGTTGCTAAAATTTAGAAATTAGAGCCTTGAAAAAGCCTTCTAAATAAAATATCATGTTGAGAGGAATCTAGTTATACCATTCTAATGCCTCACCTATGAAAGTATTTACTAGAAGTTTAGTGGTTACATAAGTGTTTGTTTGAATCCATTCTTTATAGAGGTTGCCAAAGGTTTTGAGATAGAGGGTTGGGTTCACAGTACCATAATAAGAGATAGTAGGGAGACTAGGTGTTTGTTTTCATACATTCTTTATAAAGGTTGTTAAAGGTTTTGAGATAAAGGGTTGGGTCCACAAAGTACCATAATAAGAGATGATAGGGACAGTCTCTCCCAAGTCCATGATAGAAATGTAAGGATCTAAAGGATAATTTTGGATAGTTTGTAGCATATTTCTCTAGATTGGAAAAGGAGGAATAGGATTCCCAAGTGCATCCACGAATGGGGGAGGAGTGTAAGAAGGTATGCTATGCAAGACAATTTGAGATTTTATCTCGTAATATCTAATTTTGCATTTGGATCATGCTATTTTTGGTGGTAGCTTGGGATAATGCCATATGATATAGGAGTTTGACTATCACCATGTTAGAATCCATAGAAGAAGAATGGAATTTAGATCTAGGTGTTTATTCATGATCATTCCCGTAGGGAGGAGCTTGATCATGATGGGGTACTACCTGGTTAGGACGAGACATAGTCATTTCCATGGAATTGGTGGATATCTTTCAAAAACCTACATCCTTGTCAAGAGTAAAGTACTCATTGTTATTGAGATTCTTAATGCTTTGGATCCGGGATCTATTTTATCAAACTCAACCACATTAAATTTTATTGAGTAACCCTACTCTCACTTCTCAAAGGACAAGGTTGGGACAATGATTCTTATAGTGAGGTTGGGGTCACTAGGAAGATTAGTGATTGTAGGATGAAAACTAAGATATTTAGGAGCATCAAGAGGATATGTAGGAAAAAAAGAATATCCCATGGAAAAATTTGGAGGGTTAATTTGTGCCAAAATATCCATAGATGTGACATTTTTAAAACTTTGGGAGGTGAAAACAAAGTTCTAGAAATTTGTGTTAATGCAAAATTAAAACACCCCCAAATGATCATGTTTGGAGTGGAGAATTTAGTTTAATTTGATACTATGAGGTTATCTCTCAAGCTGTGGGACTTACGAACTTGAGATAACCCTCCAAAGAAGGCTAAATTCCTCTACCTAATCCTAATGTTATAAATACTCCTAATGCAAGAAAAACACCTAACTAAGCCTACACTAACACTTCTAAGGAGACAAGGAGAGAGAAAGTGCATGAAAAGGGAAATCCTACACTAAAGGGGTGATAGCACAAGAAAAATGGGTGAGATATCCTGCTAAGGGAGAAAGAAGAGGGAAAATAAGGCTAGGAGAGGTAAGGAGAATATGACACAGACCCAGATCCTCAGTCACCATTTGCACTCCATGAAGCACAACCTCATAAACTTGTAAGTGAGAAAGATATGCACAAAATACAATAAATCAATGGGGAGGAAACATAAACACAATAAAATTGAGCTAGGGTTGAAGAAACACCATAAAAATAATTTTTATTGCTTCATAGTATGCACAAACCATTACATTTGATGCACAAAGGCATAATTACATTGCTAGGCCCAAGAGGAGGCTCGTAGCTCAAATGGAGTTGAGGGAATTTTTTTAAGAGTTTCCCTAGCTCCCAAAATGTCTCTCTCTAAAAATGAGGGGTTCGAGTGAATTATATAGCTAATTTTTAACCACCCTCATTAAAGAGGTATGGGCACCCATAAAATTTCACTTCCCGAGGGTACCTTTCATCATAAAAGACATGGGCGCCATACCACATTAAATATGGTTGTTGAGATGTCATTCACCCACCTACCTTTGCCTTCCCGGGACTTGTGAGCCACCTAACCATGTGACCAATCTAACCTCGCTGTACTCGCTATCGGGTTCCCAACCTTATGACCCATCTAACCTTGCCTCACCCGACTTCACCATTCAACCATGTGGGTTGTACATTATTGTGGTCGCCGACCAACCCGATGGTTTTCATCTCTTCATCGTGGGTCATCCAACTCGAGGGTTGGATGCCATCTAACCCGTCCATACGTATCCAACCTATGATCCCACTAACCTCCTTTTCTCATCTTCCTAGTCAAGTCATCCAACCATGTCTTTATTCTGATCCATCCATCCGGTATGCCGCCCGACTTGCAGTTGACGACCATCTATCTCCTTCATCCTTTACGTCTCACCCTCGACATCCAACAAGAGGGAATTAGATGCTTTCCAACCATCGCATGCCATGATTCTAACAAAACCCATGCTTGCCACTACCACAACAATCGGTTGACCAACCCTATGTGTCACCTGTACTCTTTGTTACACATCTAACCGTAACCCAGTTGACCATCTCAATTGACCAACCCGACCGACCAACTCGACTGACCAACTTGGCTATCCATCCTTCATCCGTACAATACTTCACCTATCTAACCTAGGTGTTTGACCCATCTATCCAACCCGATTGACCAATCTAGTGTGTCACCCGACCATCTTGATTAATAGTGTCCAACCAAGTGACCAACCCAAGCATGTAACCTATTGAAATTTTCTAATTTCACAATGTGCCCGACCAACAACTCAAACCTTCGTTACTACTTGCCATATTTCCACAAGTAAAGACCAAATAAGTCAAGCTAAAACATAGGATGCCTTTCTCTTTTGATGGGGTTGAAATTTTACTGGTCACCGCACATCTAAGAATATGAATGGCTAAGTCTATTTATGATGATTTATCCAAATTAACCCTGGGGGTATATTTGGTATAACTATTTTTATTCCAAACACAACCAACCCTCTCAAATGTTTGCACTGTGGGGATGATGCTATCATGAGATAATGTCATAGGAAAAAAAGGATCGGCCATGTAAGAAACATTTTACAAGGGTTGATGGAATTTGGAAAATAAAGTGATGGAACAAAAAATATTACCCATGGGTCATGGTATCTATGGAGACAAGTTGAGATTTTTTTATTTTTGGTGGTTTGGAATGAGATCAAGTTCGAGATGGAATATTTTAACGAGATGTGCTCAATTAGGATTCTTGTAGGATTCATGTCACATTCAATAGAGATGTATGGTGGGCCAAACATGTGTATCAATGGATTTCACTCCTAAGTATTCCATTCTAAAAGGGTATTGAGGCAATGGATATGATACACACATGAACTAAAATACAATGGGTTGATTTAAAGGGGCTACGATGAGCACTAAGGTCACATATCCAGGGGGTGGTAATCCCTACACTAGGTCAACTTGGGGTTTCCAAGGCCTTCGATCGATATATGACAAGCATTCTCCTAGGATATCGGTGAATGAAGGAGAGATATAGATTAGTGGGGATAAGTCAAACATGAAATATATATAGTACTTCAATATAAATGATATAAAGAGAAGGAAATCTAAGGAGCTAATCATATAAGAGAAATATGATAGCTAACACCAATGTTCATACAATTTTAAGCTAACATAGAGTAATGGGGAAGGGAAATGAACTAATCTATGTAAAATGACAAAGCGAGTTAGATCACTTACTTGTGGGGTGGTCACAGATGCATCTATCTCTCGAGATAAGAAGCACACCGAGAGAGAATCACTATTGAGTGGAGAAGGGGAACACCTTTCTTTTCCTAGAATGGCTATAGATGACCAGAGTAGTGTAAAAATCCAACCGAGAAGAGTGTCCAATCCAATCCAATTAGAGTACAAGATGAACCAAGGAAATGTTATAAAATTCAAAGTTGTACAAGAGAGCAGATAAAATGGATAGTTCCTATGATTCTCGGATTTATTACTTCATAATTTTAGGGTGTGGTAACCATATATATATGATTCCATTTCCGTGGGTTATGGCATTGACTAGGGTAAAACCCCAACATTGACACCATCTCTCACGAGTGATGGTGTCAACTAGAGATATCTAAATGTCATGTAAAGAAAAAAATATGTGTCATGGATCATGAAAATGAGGGAACAAGGTGTCAAACAATGAAATGAAAGCAATTTGTATGTGACATAAAATAACTTAGAAGTAAAAATGAAAATAAAGCGAGGACCACATAGTGATAATCTCTTTGTGTACCATCTTTAGCCCATATTGACTATGTGAGTAGTCATACCCCATTATTGGTTGGACCCTTAAAGCACCCGCTCAAGAAATATATGCATAAGTGATGCTTAATTGCACAAATAAATTGTTAGTAACAAGTATGAAAGGTGAAAAGTGAAAAATTAAGTGTATACACTTTCATTTTTAGTACGAGAGTTTTTGGCATTGTTATTTTTACTCGATGTGATTCTAAAGTTTTTCCTCTTATGTGCATAAAATTATCTTTCTTTAGAAAATTTCTGTTCTACTTATTGCACCTCTATTTTTGATCTATTTCATCTCTCATCAATGATTCCTTTTTTGCATATTGAATCCCCAACCCACAAGCTTGAGATATACTTCAAGTAGTAATGTTTATACTAAATTGTAGGATTTTTTTGTTGGAAGTGACAAAGGACTAAGAGGGGGTGAATGATTTCCCAATAGAATCTTTGACTTTTCTTTCAAACATCAAGCACATACCCTCATACATTAATGCTTGACCACAATTAGATATAGTCTATCATGAAATGCATAATAGGAACAACAAATATAAAAAAATCCTTCTTTATTTATATTCAAAATAGAGCACAATGAATTTGTCTCTTCAACAAAAAAACCAATATGATAAAATCAATAGTTTCAAAGACTTAATTTTTTTTTTTCATAAATACCTAAGAAGATATTCTACTTTACAACAAATGAATTAAACTTAAATTCGAGACATGTAAACACTTCATAAATTCTCTAATGACATCACTTCTCCTCATGAAACCATAACCAGCTAGTGACCTAAAGAGGAATTCCAAAGGTTTTGGGCTAGGCTCAGGGGTTTTGCTTTACAAAGAAAGGTTTATTCAAAAGAAGATACAAGGGTTTTTTTCTCAAAAACAACATATTCACATTCAAAAACCTTCTATTATATCTACTATATCTCAAGAAATGAATCTTCATATTCACTTCCATGTTTAATCAACAAAGTGGTTTATCTTCTGGAATATCTCCTCAAATTATGACTTTTAAGATTCCATTGTAGATAGAATGGGAATTTTTTCCAAAAAGTCCCAAAAATTCAATATTGAACACCTGGAGTGAAAAATATTACAATGCGGGTCTGGGGAGTTTGTGAAGAAATGGGTTCCAAATCTAAATTAACAGCTCATATTATACTTTATTTTTTATTTTATAACCTTTATATTATCGTCCCTTTGATAATCGGGATATGTCACATATATGAGGAACTGGAGGTATAATGGAACTCGGGTCTTATGAGCATAGTTCTTCCACACGTCTTACTATCCATGCTTTACTCCCATTTTCCTTATATTGTGGGTCACGATGTCTTGTAGGAACAACCCCTCTCATGGAAATTGTACTGTGTTAATCTTGTTCTTCCAACGCTCCAAAATACCACACTTTACTCCATTCCTTTAGTCATTATGGATTGTGGGGAACATGTCTTTGTGTGGAAATTTTTCCACGGGTCATTGAAGTTCTTCTCGAATCCTCAATCTACCACAAATCACTCATTTTCTTTGTTATTAAGATAAAAATAGGTCAGTGGGAACTCAATCCTATGCGGTGATAATACCTGCTGGGCCTATTAGGCCCACATCCTTCTCCTTATCCACAATACTCTTAACGCTTTCTCCACTTCACTTCATTACAGATTAAAATGTCTTCATGGGGAATTACATCCCGCAAGTGACTATTTCAGCCCTTTGTGCTCGCATCCTTCTCCCCGATCCACAATATACTTTCTCGCTTTGCTTTTTATATCCAATTTATCTAAAGGGAACAATTTTTCTTGGAGAACTTGTTCCGCCCGCACCCTCTACACCCGATTTACTCACTAGGCCCGCAATACATAGAGATCTTTGTCCTATGATTCCAAGAAGTATGCGGGTAACTTTTGTTCTGGGGAACATGTTCCATCTCGCACAAAAAGTATGCATTGCACTAGAAAATCTTGTTTTAAATGTTTTTCCCCAAAATATTCTAAGTACAGGAACTTTTTCTTACACCATATAGACCTTCCCTTTAGTTTTTTGATGTATTGGGGACAAAAAGGGTTCATAAAATGACGTCATATTGCAAATAACAACATAATATCAACTTGTAGGGAGTATTATCAATGCATACACTCAAATTTAGGAAAACTTATATGAATATAAATCATAGCATCTAGAATCTAGTTTCTAAACTACTATTTTTTTTTTAAATGGACAAGTTTAGCTATACTAAACACTCAAAATTCAATGAATTGGTATTTTTTTGTAAAAATGCCTATAAGATTATAGTCTATTTGCCCATGATTCGATGACCAAAATTGATATATATATATATATATATATATATATATATATATATTTGGTGAGAAGTTAGATGCCGCTATCTATCTTGGGATAGATTTTATTTTTTATGATTTTTTCCATGAAAGTGTTCCAAAACATAAATAAAACAGAGCACTTTCCATTTTCCCGCCATAATTTCATCAAAAATATTGAAATCAAATAAATTTTTTTGAACATGTATAGAATTTTACCATGGTTGGGATGGTATAAGTTTTATCACATTATAACAAGTGAAATAAAATTTGCAATCTTAAAGGTAGACATAAACATTCATGGGAAAAAGTTTCTTAAAGACCTACTATTAGTAACAAATTATAAAATGATATTCATCCTATTCTATTCACTTTAAAATCAATATTTCGACAAAGCTAAAAATATCCCCTATGCGATGGTACCATTTTTATGACAAATTTTTGAATTTTCGGCATGGTTCAAGTCTCATGAAGAGTAAATTTGATGTTTTTTTGTTTTTGATCTAAAATTCAGGATTTAATGTCCACTTAATCGTCCCCAACTTGCTGCACTTACGCACTTGGTACAAGGTAATTTGTGAGCACTTGGGAAATAAAAAATATCTTCATGAACCATCCATTAACAAGAATCTATCCTTTTATGTATACAATCAAACCTTTTTCACCTTCTTATGCCTTGCATAAGTCTTCTCTATCATGTAAAAACTTTAACCAACCACATTATACTTGCAAAAAGAATCACATACTATGGCTAGCTAGAACCATCGCATGTACTTGGCATAAATTGATTGATTTTTACTTTAAACAAAGATATGTCACTTGGATAACTCTAAAACACACTCCTTATATGTCCGAGACACTCATATGGATACTTTGAACTCATTTATCATTCATACTAGACATTACGACACTACACTCACTTCACACACATCAAAGCAATGCATTTTCTCACCTTTAGTCACACCCGAATGACCTTATTTTACCTTGAGAAGTGTGTATACCACCATGGGAGAACACACCACACACCTTTCCTACTTGACCATGCACCTTGTTTTCTGACTTGAATCTTCATGGAACCACCTAGATACCAAGCATTTCCATTACTACAATATTTTCTTACATCACCGACTAATCCCGTAGTGCACTTTGAACCATCCTAAATGCTTAATAAACCATTGAGTAGGAACTACAAATAAAAATTCATACCTCTTACTGAGACTCACTTCAACATTCGATCCTTTTCCATCAATGCCACTTGACATCAATGATAACACCAATGACCATGGTTCATCAATCTCCCCCTTTTTCATTGATGGCAACATAATAAGAAACCTTTGATGAAAAAAACACCTGTATATCACATCACCCTTCTTGGTTTCTAAATTTTTTTCTCCCCTTTAAAATTTATGGAAAAGGGTTCTTAGCTACTTGACATGAAAGAATGACAACTAAAGAAAATGATGCATGAGAAAATAAACTTACTTTTCCACAAGCTCCCCCATAGACTGTGTTTTCTCTTTTGAGCTCATGTGCCACCTTGAGTGACCTCTACTTGACTAAAATAGATCCCCCTGAACTGATACTCTCCTTATTTTGAATCCATTCATGTTTTACATCACTTTATAGGCCAATAATAGCCCCCTCTTTAATAGGTCCTTCTTTGAAATTTATTCACTGGATAAGATCACAATTTTCTCCCCTATTTAGATGAAGCATCACAACACTTGAAAATACTTTAACCTCCACCTTCTAGACCATTTGATATCCCTTTTCCTAACTTTGAACTATAAATCCTTCTCTAACCTCGACAGACTCATGGAGATGTATAATAATCTCTTACAAAGCATGATCATTCCTATAATTCTTCATAAAGCAACTCCAATTTTTATAGATCTTCAAATGACTTGTTATACTCAAGACATGATGATTCTCTGAGAAAGAATCCTCAAGAGTGACTAACAACTCTTCTTTATTTTCCTTTGATGAAATGATTCAAGTCATACAAACTAATCATGATTCATATCACTGTTTAGGAACCTAATTTTAGGCATTCAATATATACAATACCTCCATTTTCATGCATATAAAAATCTTCTAGATCTTAACATAGATATGAGACCATGGTTTCTCACTACTAGAACACTTTAACATGCCCTATTTTTGCTAAAGTATTGTTATATCTCTTCATACCAACTTTATGATCTTCGACTATGATGCACATGTCAAGATGTCTTAAAATGATCCTTCACCATATTAAAACATGGAAACCATTTTATAGACTAAAGATCACCGCAACTTTATGATCCGACAGAGACATGTTCATCCTACAACACTTTCCAAGATGCATTGACCTTATTTGCATATGATAAACCTTCAAATCTTCTTGGAAGACTTCAGTCTAAATATCAAAGTATCTCTTCATCACTCAACATAGTATCTCAGTTCCCTTAATCCTTCAACAACCTATAAATTATCGATCATCCCGTAGTAATAACTTGAACTCCTTGAAACCATTACTCTTTAAGAACTCAAGACTCAATATTCAGACCAAATGAAAGACATTTAACATTTAAGACACTTGACACAAGTTTTGAAATACACAACTTGTATAAAGTTAATCGAGACCATGAACACCTATTAGCCTTGACTGAGATACACATTTATTTTTCTAGTTTGGCATATAACATCTTTCTTGAACATCAAAAATTGTTACACACTAGATCATAACCTAAGGGTTTGACACACATGATGGATTCATGTCGAAATGGATGGGCATACCTTAAATGAAATTTATTGAACTTATTTGTACACATAGAAATGGACACATGAAAATAAAGACCTAAATAAGTCATGCATGATGAACATTCATAATCCTTGAAAAATTTTCATGACCCTATTAGACTCATGAACTTTTGGATGTCTTCAGACAAGTTTAATCTTATTTTAATAGTTCTTACATATTTCTCAACCTAGGAATCCTACTTGAAACATCAACACCTTGGTGGTAGAAATATACATATTTTCTTGACTCATTTAAAGCCTCAACTCTTGATGATAAATCAAATATGACAGAATTGACTTGAATTTTATGGAAGCATTCTTGACAGACCAAATGACACATGTGAAGGATATTTCCATTGTTTGGAAAAATACACATGATCTTCAAAGTATTTCACATAAATGGTGTATGCTCAAGACTCCTATAAGAGAGTAAGCAACCATACCTTCTGCTGCTCATTCAATTTGCAACATGGAGGGTCTTCCATTAGAACCTAATGATAATTTCTTTAACTCAGGATCCTATCTTACTTATTTCAGCTAATACACACATTTTAGAAGTTTATATAAGGAACACACTGAATGAAACAACTCCCCCTTACTCCAATGCTTCATTTTCATCAATACACCTCTAAGAAGCCGAGTAGAGGAATATAACTTGATGTAGGAGCTTGATGAGGGACTTGAGAAGGTATAAAACCTTCTTTTGGTTTGTTGACGAGATTATTATTTTTTGGTTCTTAATTTGTCACATTAGACTCCTCTTTTGATCAATCACACTCTTCGAGATCCTTTTGAGTAGTTTTACTAGCCTCTTCCTTCTTCTTGTACTTCTGAACTTGTTGCTTGGATCCATGCGTCACTTTCTTCAACTTTCCCGCATCACAAAACCTTGCAATGTGCCCTATCTTGTGACACCTAAAACATTCCACCTATCTTTCCTTGTACTCAATTTCCTTTTTCCATAACCATTTTAATTAAAAACATATCCCTTTAACTTGCTTACATACCTTCTAGTGCTTGGTTGTTCATTCTTGCAATATTTTATAAGATGTCCTTTTTCATTAAAATTGTAACAAATAACACCATATGTTTGAATTAAATTTTTCTCCTTTTTTCCTTGACATTCTTCTTTATTCTTTCCTTCACGATGTCCCTTGATCTTTTCCATTACAATCATCCTTCTTTTCTACTTTAGGACTGCACATACTAGCTCTATGTCCATAAATTCTACACTTGTAGAAATTACCATGAAAAACACCATACCTATATGCATTTGGTTGTCTGATAGATGATCTTCCATGAGATGGAAGCTTTGAACTCTCTCCCTTTCTTGGATACCTTCATTCATTAGATCTTTGAATTGATTCTTCATCATTTTTGTCCATTTTGCATTTTGAATCTTCCATGAAGCCTAGGCCTGTTCTATTACCATATGAATTTTGTTTTCCTAAAATCTTAACCATATTTTCTTAAATCTCTTGAAAAGATATTACCTTTCTTTTCATGGTGTTTGACTCTTTTTTAGTTCCTCTTTCTTAGCCTCAAGTTTGAGACAATTTCCTCTTGATCTTTATCTTAGTTAGGGCCTTCTTAAGTTGAGTCTGTAGACACTTGATTAATTCCTCATGAGATACACACAATATGTCCAAATTATCTTCACAAAAATCTACTTCTCACCTTATGTAACCAAGATCTCACATCCTTGACGCCAAATATCTCCCTTTAGCTTGTTAAGTTTTTTGCAAGGGGGTAATTTGATATGAATTGTTGGAAGTGACAAAGGAATGATAGGGGTGAATCAATCCCAAATAGAATATTTCAATTTTCTATTTCAAACATCAAGAACATACCCTCATGAACCATCATACATTAATGTTTGATCATAAATAGATATATTTTATCATGAAATGCATAATAGAAACACCAAATATACTTAAAATCCTTCTTTATTGATATTCAAAACAACTCACAATAAATTTGTGTCTTAAAAAAAAAAAGATGATACAATTAAGAGTATCTAAGACAATTAATTTTGTCTCATAAAAACCTAAGAATATATTCTTCTTTGTAAATGACTTCAACTCAAATTCGAGACATGTAAATACTTCATAAATACTGTAATGAAATCACTATTATCCTCATGAAACCACAACCAACTACTGGCCTAGAAAAATTTTAGGGGTTTTGGGCTCACTCGCCCAAGGGTTTTTGCTCTACATCAAAGGTTTCTTCAAATGAAGATACAAGGGGTTTTTTCTCAACAAAAATATTCATTGAGTTCTTCAATCCTCAATATTCCACAACTAACGCCTTTTATTTTTTATTTAGATCAAAATAGGTTGCAAGGAACTCAATCCTACGTGGTATAGTACCTCTTGGGCTTATTAGGTCCGCATCCTTCTCCATATCAATAATACTCTTAACTACCTCTCCACTGTGCTTTCCCAAGTTGCTGAGTTAAAATGAATTGTGGGGAACTACGTCCCGTGCGTCATTGTTCCTCCTAGACCTTTTGTTCCCACATCCTTCTCCCAATCCACAATATACTTTTTCATTTTCTTTTCGGATCAAATTTCTTTGCGGAGAAAAAATGCTCTGGAGAACTTGTTCCACCCACACCCTCTATGTGCCTGATTTACTCACCAAGCCCACAATACATAGAGATATTTTCCCTATAGCTCCAAGACCTATGTGAATAAATTTTGTTTCATGGGAACATGTTCCATCCACACACCAAAATTCTACATTGTACTAGAAAATCCTATTTTCAAAATTTTCTCCAAAATCTTCTAAGTATAAGAAGTTTTTTTACACCATACACACCTTCACTTCAATTTTTAACATCCTTGTTATAAGGCACTTTGTGAGAACTTGGTAAATAACAAAGATATTTATGAACCATCCATCACTAAGAATATTTCCTTTTCTATATATAAATGCCTCTTTTATATACTCAACTCGTTTTCACCTTCTTATGCCTTTTATAAGGCTTATATATCTTTTACAAGCTTGAACCAACCACATTATACCTACAAAAGCATCATATACTATGGCTAACTTGAACCAACACATGTACTTGGCCTATATTGATTAATTTTTACTTTTAACATAGGTCACTTGAAGAGCATTGAGACACACCCTCATACCACTAAGATACTCATATGGATACTTTGAACTCATTTAGAATTCATAGCAGCACTATAACATTATAGACTCACTTTGACACATTTAAGCAATGCATTTCTCACCTTGAGTCAAACATAAATGACCTTGTCTTACCTTGGGAAGTATGTATACCACTTTGGGAGGACATACGACACACCTTGCATACTTGACCATGCACCTTTTTTTTTTTTGGCTTGACTCTTCATGGAATCACCTAGATACCAATTATTTCCATTAATGCAAAGTAGCTTCCTATGTTATCGACCATTAGCCTACAATGCATTGAACCATCCCAATTCTCAATAAACCACCGAGAAGGAACTACCAATCAACCTTCATTCCTATTACTAAGCTTCAATTCATTATTCACTCCTTTTCCATTAATGCCACTTGACATCAATGACAACACCAATGACCGTGGTTGAAAATTTTCCTTATTATTATTTTCCTCTAGCACGATACTATGCACATTTCTTTTGTTGACCTTTATCTTGTCAAATTACAAATTTGTGAACCAAATGGGAACCTAACATCTTTCTCTACTTGTAGTTGAATTTTCTTAGACTACATAGTTGTCTTTTTCCCCCTTTGCTTTCCTTTATTTCTTTCTTGTTGGTTCTTTTGTTTTTTGCAGTGGCTATTAGTTGTATGGATTCTACATGTTGTTGGCATCCTAAGAATGGTTGTGCTAATTATTTAGTGTATATTTGTTGAAAATGTGTAAAAATAATCCCATTCCGTTGAATCAATTATGCCTTGGCTATGTCCATGTAAAATTAAAATGGTAGTTTATGAGTTGTTTGGTTTTGTAACCTACTAAGCAAAGTATGATCCCATCATGAAAAAAGTTATCTTACTTATAATGCCATGTACATTCAAACTTCCTTTAGTATCCCTAAATTTGTGATGAGTGTCTCTCTAATTTTGTTCACCCATAGCCCCGTCGTTTGACCATCTTAATATGTTGTGCATGGAATCGATGGGATGTATTACATAAATCACTCATGTGGGTAGTATGCATCATCCACTTCTATAATTATTTTAAGATTTATCTAATGGGTAAAACATAAAAAAATAATCGCCATTGATACATAACGGTTTTTGACAGAAAATTCAAAAACATTTACACATTTTTGTTTACTTTTTATGGACAAGAATTATATCAACCAGTTAAATTCACCTTCTTATTCCCATATTCTAGTGACTATATCCACTATATGAAGTGACTCTTATTTTCTTCCTTGAGTAGTTTTCAAAGATATTTCTACCAATTTTCATCCGTAAAATCAAAACTTAACGGTTTATAAATTTCTCCTAAAGGATCCTTTTTCATTTACATAGATAACAATAAGTAGTTTTCATTATTTTATTTAGCAAAGGTATGGTTATTTTATACGAAAACATGAATATACCCCTATTAGGAAACCCAATATATTAGGATAATATGACAACCTTAATGAGAACTACATCTTGTGTACTAGATCATATCACACCATCGCTTTAGCAACTCATGATAGTTTACATCATATCTAAGTGATCTTCTAATTATGGAAACTTATGTTACCTCCCGTAATGGATATTTGACTACAAGTTTTGCTATTACGCATTCATCATGTATTGTGGGTATTGTGTTCTAATGTTTTTTTATCCTTTCCAAGGGCTCATGGTGTAATGGATAACTCCATTGAGTTTGGTAGAGCATTACAATAATACCCCATATCTTCCTTTTATGAATCACTTTATTACTTAAATGTGATCCTTTGTTTTTCCATCATAACATGAAATTTCGACCAAGTAAAGGGGTCTATCATTTTTCTTGGTTTTTTCCATCTAAATCTAGATATCAGTAGACACCTAAAATATGCTTACACTTAGCATTTCATCCAATTCAACCGATTAACGATACTACGTTAATTCCCCATTCTTCGCTCCATTCTCGGATGCCCATTTATGACACCTTCTTGGTCGTATTCCTCCTATAAATCATCTAATTTGGTTAATATCTCTCTTATTAGCTAAACATTCCTCCTTTTGACCATTCAGAATCTCCCTAGTTCTCTCTAGACTACTTTTATTGTCTTCCTAGGCTATCTATCGCTGCAATTGGTTATCCAGACCCCTCCTAACTCTCAATGAGTTTCTAATCACTTGATAATCGAGTTTAACTAGCCTAAACCAATCTTAACTAAGCCTAAAGCATGTTTATCCTAATCTAATCTAAAAGTACTTTTTAGACTTTAGCCCCACATGTACCCAAATTCTAAACTCTCACAAGTGGAAAACTAAATAGAAGGGTCACCCCTCCCATTCAGACTTACAACTTTACTCTCAAACACTTTGGAAAGGCATTAGAAACCATTTGTGATAGCTTTAAGCTATAGAACATTTGGATCTTGGCCATACTCCATTGTTAAGAGCTCCCCCATCTTGCATCCATCCACCTCCATTGAAGAAAACAACTAATCACATAATTTGATTGCTTAGAATCTAACTAGGTTCACATTTTATTAAGCTTTCATAGAGTAGAGAGTAGTATACATGTTAGTTTTTGATGTTTTTGTCAAAGTTATAATGTTTTCATGTTAGTTTCTCTTGTTTATCTCTAATCTGATGGTGCATGGTTGAGTTAGGAAAGCTTTGAGGTTCTTTAAGCCTCACTCTATAGCTTTTGTAACTTTCCATTGCACACATTTGGCATGCCCGGTGGGACTCTTATGTCCATCCTCCATTAATGGAGGTCATTTAGGTTTTTCAAAGTTATTTTTAAGCTTTTTAGTTTAAATCACTTGTTATTTCCTCATTTCTATTTTAAACCTTGGATTAATGAACTCTATTTACATGCATTTGTGGGTTTAACATAGAAATAGGAAGCTTTGACTAACCAATAACCTGTTTGCTCTTAAAATTTTGAAAATCCGTGTTTTTGTAGTTTTTATAGGGCATGCGTAGGTGTTTTAAGGTGGCGTGTACACATTGATATACACGTATCTCCATCGGAAAGGCCGTGTACATCGTTAGGGTATCCTCTTTCGTGTTTATAAATTTTTTTCTCTATAGGACGCATCCGTGTCTCCATTGGTTTGTCTCGCATCTCTATCTCTTTCTGGATGCGTGTAATTAATATCACTATGTAAAATTTTACAGACTTCTTTTACTTGGGCCGTGTATCCGTCGGTAGGAGCGTGCCCACATTGAAACCCTAGCATACCTGTTGGATTAGGGCATAGGTGTTGGTGACTGTTTTGATCTTAATAGACCCACGTAGGTGTTGGTATAGGCACGTACCCATTGGTTGGGGCACGTACATGTCAGTTTGGGCATGCAGGTGTTACTGTTAAAATTAAAAAAATTTACAAATCTGTTTAGTCTAAAAAATTTCTTTTTTTGATGTAGGTTTCTAAAGGTTGATAGGTTTAAAAATAGGGCTATCTCTTTAAAATTTCAGTTTGCATGATTAAGTGTTTTTCATTCCTTAGCTTAAAATTAGGATTTGTGAAAGGTGCGTATGCTCTCTCCTTGCGCTTTCCAAAGTGATCTTGGAGATCAAAAGCACTTGCACAAAATCTATTTTACACGTTAAAAACACTTGCTTTTTAAAGATAAAGTAACATTTTTATGTGCTTTTAGTAGGATTTCCACTTTGCGTATGCTCTTCCTTCGCACCTTTGGGTGATCTTAGGAATCAAAAGCAAGTGTGAGTTCTCTTTTACCTCAATCGGCAAACCAAAAACTACTAACCAACTTGTTGTCTATAGAACCTTACGTTGGTCAAAGAAAGGTGTTAAAATGAAGCGAAAACTTATAATACATGTGTATTTGCAGATTGCCAAATGGTGTGCCACTTTTGAAACCACATTAAGATTAAAAAGATAAAAAACACACCATATTCAACACACTGTATTGCAGGTTTTGGAAAAGGGTAAGTCCCTCTCCGCTTAATTGGAATGTAACCCCTTTGGCATAATGCCTTAAGCTATAACAATGGGGGTGGTTCCAGGAACCCCAAAGTAGTCCACCATTGAGTAACCTCGTGGATGAAACGGGAAGTGCCTCGCTTACCCACTTGACTAGTATGCCTTGTGAGTTAGAGTTACAAGTTGTCCATATCACGACCTTAGTAAAAGTACATGATGGATGCATTCATTTCCCACTATACTTGAAGGGGGACAAAGCCGAGATACTCCCAAACTAGTCATTGCGAATTTTTGGGTAAATCACGCCTCGCTCTTAGACAACCTTGTAACACCTAGTTGAGAGAACTTATTAAGGAGACCATTTTGTCTGGAGGCCAACTTTACTAGTCCATTCGTGTCATTTTACCATCACAAAGTGATAACTTGTTTGGATTCAGCATCGTGTTTTTCGAACATGGTAACGAACTCATCCCAAGTTTGATCTGAGTGTCTTTCATCACGAATCTAGATGAACGTATTACTTAGCTTAGCTTCCTTCTCATTTTTTTGAATGAGGTGAAGCTCTGCCCAAAGTGAAACTAAGTCTATTTTCACATATTCTTGATCTACACCCATGTGTTCGTACTTTCCACATTGGAAGTCGAACAGAGGCATACTTTACGTGTCATGTCAAAGATTGTGCTAGCCACTTTTTTATACGTTTACACTCATCCATGTTTGTGGCTGGGGTGTTAAATGACTAAAGTAGGTGGGTATGTTTTCACATCTTTCGCAATCCTACGATCTTGACTTCAGGATCCTCATCATTGTTATGGGTTAGTTTTGTCATTTTGTCTCTTCCCTAGTTTGTAGTTTTTGCTTGCATTCTGGTCATTCAGTCTTGGTATTTACATTGCGTCTCCCATTCTTTGGGCACGTAGTATAAATCCCTCTATTGCATGGTTACGCTACTTGCATTACCACAGACTTCTTGTTATACCTTCTACTTGATTTTAGTTTAGACATCATCTAGGTTTCTTGACGAGTGTTGATACCACATTATATATGCCACCATGATGTTGTCTTGATATCGACACCTTGCTTGCTTGGTTGAGATATCTGGATAGCGTTGTTACGATATATCTAGTTGCATGTCCACTTTTCAAAACACTTAGCTTTCGTCGATACTCGAAGTTAGTACTAGGTATACCTTGTGTGGAGGTCACGATTGGCTCCTTGTTGTTACTTACACCTTGTTCATTTCAAACTTGACGTAAGTATTGACATGGTGTGGATCATCTTTGCATTGGGCTGTCATTTTGCACACACATTTTACATAGGGAGTATTTCCTTATTGATTGGATTTGTGTTTCACACTTGCGTGATTGTTCCTTGTGATTATTCATTCAGAAAACTTGTTTTCTAGGACAATCCTTTTTGATCTCATCGAGATTTCATCATCATGATGTCTATTTTCCTTAGACCTTCTTCAGAAAATCACACATGCATCTCCGTACATACTGAATGTCTAGTTGGCTGCCATTATGCTACCCAAATCGGCATGGGGCCTTCTTCACTTTGAAGAAGTTATATACACTATCTAGGCCTAGACATTTGTACTTAAATGACCCCAACCATGACTAACTATCATGTAGTTTCTCACATTTATGACAATGTGAAACCTAGGTTTAGGCATTCACATCAAAAGATACCCTTTACGACTAAACCTCGTTTGGTTCTTCGTGCTAGAATTCCCATTTGGGTACCCTGTTCCCCACCTTCAGCTCATAGTCGGTGGTATGGTTTGGATGCTTCTGATCCAAATTATTATTCAGTTCCCCCACTCTTCTTCCAATTCAGATCCAAACTACCATTCGGATTCCCACTCTTCTTCTAAAGATTCGGATCCCAACTATTGTTCGGATACCCCTAGATCAAATCCTAAATCACGGTCCTCCCTTCCTTCGCAGGACCTTTATTCCAACTCACCTCAATGATGTCTTCCTCCTTTGAAGACTCGTGTGACTCCAAGTTCCATCGATCGAACATCTAATTTGGTTCTTGAGTCACGGTCCTCCCTTTCTTTGTAGGGCCTCCTTCATCAGTCATCTCAACGACCTCTTCCTCCATCGAAGAGTTCCATGACTCAGGTTACCTCTAGTCACTCATCCAATTTGAATCCTATGTCGCAACTTAATGGATGGCTATGTGATCCTACTTTCCAACCTACATTATGTTGTCTTCTAGAAAAATGACCTAGGTCCAAATCCAAATCATCCATTCATGAAATGCCTTCCTCCAAGCCTACTTCCTCTCTTGAGTCATCTTCTTCTGTCAATCAATCTTCCCCACTTAGCGGATCCATTTCTTCTAGTCAACCCCCATGGTCAAAGAACAACAACCTCTACTGATTGATTTATCTCAGGATAAAGGACCAATCAGACTACACGAAGATATCCCTTTAGAGGATTGCAAACAAGGTTTCTTTCTTGAACTTGATACGCTCGTGTATGGGGAGGAAGAGTTTGATTCCTTTTATCAGAACATAGAGGAAGAGCCTAAGGTCATGGAACTTGATTCTTCTTCTGTTATTCCATCTTCACCTTCCTCTGAACATGATGAGATGTTGGAGTCTAGCATTGATCCATGGCCTATCTTCTCATTTCCCAATCATTCCTTATCTATCATCATTCCTCAATCAAAATCTTGCCTTGGCTCACCTCCTGGTAGCCCATCATCTTCTTCTATCTTGGGGCCACATCCTAGTAGCCCTCCATTTTCTACTTGTGGGTCACCTCCTAGTAGCCCATTACCTTCTATTCTTGGGCCATGTCCTAGTATCCCTTCATCTTATTCTATCTATGGGACACCTCCGAGTAGCCCCTACTCATCGATACTTGGGCCACACCCTAGTAGTCCCTCACCCTCATCTTCTATTCTTGGACCATGTCCTCGTAGCCCAACTTCTTCCATCTTAGGGCCATATCCTAGCAGCCCTTCATCATCTTCTATCGGTGGCTCACCTCCTGGTAGCCCATCCTCTTCAATTCTTGGACCGTATCCTTTTCATCTATCACATCTTTCTTCTATCAATGTTTGTGGCAAGCCCACTACCATTTCTATCATTCCTTTCATCAATCATAAACATTCACTTTCTTCTCCTTCTCAGGATCAGACAAGTCATGTGTCAGCTTATAAAAAACCCAAATAGGTTCATTATCAAGCTCAAGTCAAAACTTCCAAGAGCTCTAAAGCTCCCAACAAAGTAAATGATCTTAAGGTTAAAAATCAAACATGATTCAAGAACGCACATCAACGTAACCATCAAGTATGGCACAAAGTGCATAAACCTCTAGATAGGGAACTCAATCTCCTGCATATGAAATCCATGTTTTAGGATAAATCACAGTCATTTATTGAGTATGAGCTCACCAGATGATCGACATCGAGATAACATGACTCTTGATAAACAATCATGCTTAGTCTCCCTTATTAAGGAAGTTGCAAACATCATTGTTGGATCTTACCATGCAGAGTGACTTTGTTGGTCCCACCTTTCCAAAAACTATCAAAAATCTAAAAATCAAAACAATTCAAAAATACAAAAACATGAGAAAACATTTCATAGAAAAATCAAATGTTCAAAGATCAAACATTGCAATCAGGTATTACGTACACATGGATGTTCTTTCTTCCCTTTCTTTCTCTTCTTCTGCAAGTCTTCCTATCATTTTCATCCCTTCGGTGATCTTTTGGTTAGCCTATTTGCACGCATTTTGTGACATTTATCTCTATGGTATCCGTTTGAACTTGGTCTTTTATCACCTTGGTAAATTAAAGAATGACTAACCTCTTAGAGATCCTATCACATTCAACATCTAATAAACTTGTTGTGAAGAAATTTTGGACATATTTGTTGACACTAGCCAATGTCATCATCACAATCACTTCCACCTCCTTCCATTAAGCCATTTGTGGTTCTTAACCCCTTGTCAAACAAGAGAGCTGAAATAAGTTTTCAGAAAGCAAAAGAATCAAAATCAATCAAAATTTTAAAATCTAAAAGCTACAAAGAAAAATAAAATTGATATATAAATCTCTCTTGGGGTATTTCCAATAATCTCTATCGGGCTATGGATGCCTGATTAGCAGTAGAGAGCAATGTTACAATTAGAATCAAATGCATCTCTGTCATCGGGGCTATGGACACCTGACTGGTAATGGAGCAATGTACGGCTATCCTTCCACCCTCCATTCACAAATCACCTTTCAAAATCAAACATTCCTACACGTTGGCTAGGGTGTCTTCACTTGTTATCTATTAAATATTCCCTTCAAGAGGTAATCTAATTCCACGTTCACACACTGGATCTCTATGAGTATACAGGATTAGTATGTTACCAAGTGTCTTTTTTTGGACCTTGTTCAGACTCTTACTCTAGTCTGTATCTTGTCTCATGATTTGTGCCTTTGGCTAATCACTTGTTTCATCACAAGGCTTCTCAGCTACATTCATGTCTTTCACATCATTCTTCTACTTCGTTTAGGACATCCATGTGTATAATATTTCCTTTTTTGCCATGTTTTCAGACACCTTTGTCCCCTTTCACAAAATCCAATCTTCTCCTTCCTTTCTATCATGTGCTTTTAGGCCAACTTACGCTGGGGGCATCCTTGCTTCCTCTTAGCACTTCATTGGTTTACGTTCATCATCATGTTGAACCTATCCATAATGGCCTTGGGTCCCACTTCTATCCGTGAAGAGTTTTCCTTTGAATACTCCCACCTAATCGTTGGGGAATTTTCACATCTTCACCTTTCTCACATGTGCGTGGCCTTTTGCCCTTGTACATCCCGTCTATCACTGGGGCATCCATGCTTCTTTGTCTTCCTGTACATAGTTTTAGAAAAATTTCAAAAAAAAAAAAAAAAAAAAAAAATAAAAAAACATTCAAATATGTTAGAAAAATAAAAACATTCAAATATGTTTCAAGAAACATAAAAAACAATATAAATCAGCTTACAAAATGTCGCTCTTTGGTTCTCACCTATTCATGTGCATGACTCACGGATCATCTTGATCTACCTCCATCAAGAAAATCTAGGCTACTTACTTTGTCTATACTCTAGGGCACAACGAGTTGCCTGGTACTGTTTGTAGTGCACATTACTTTTCCATTGGACTGAAGTGTCCTCCATTATTCCCCTCGCATGTATCTTTGCTTGGGGCACCATCATTAACCCTTGTTGTTGATTCGAATAGGTTGGAACTGAAGCTTGATAACAAAAACATTGCATTATGTTTCTCTATTAGGTTAGCTTGTTTACTTTCTCGTATTGCATTGCATTTTGTATGTTGCATGGAGTTAGGCATCTTTTACTTTCTCGTATTGCATTACATTTTGTATGTTGCATGGAGTTAGTGTTTTTTTTAGCAATGGAAATTTGTTCGTATATGGATTTTCATGTCATACTACACTTTTGTTCATTCTTTTTAATAAGGACCAATGATGAAGATCTCTAGCAATATGATGAAAAATAAATTTGTTTAAAAGGCATTAGATGGATGTTAGCTCATTCCCCCTTTCTCATACTCCTTTTCTTCTATATCCCCTTTCTTTTCTTCTTCATCACACTATTCTTTCTTCTGTTCTCTTTCTGTCATCTTTTCATCGTCAATCGAAGTTCTTCTATCACCCCATCGACAATCGAGGGGGCATCCTCCATTCTACTCATTTTTCTTCTATCCCTTCAAAATTTTCTACTTGTTTATGCTTGTCTACTTTCTTTGAAGTGGCACTTATGCCACCCCAAAGAGGGGAAAATGTAGACACCTAAAATATGCTTACACTTAGCATTTCATCCAATTCAACCGATTAACGATACTATGTTAATTCCCCATTCTTCGCTCCATTCTTAGATGCCCATTTACGACACCTTCTTGGTCGTATTCCTCCTATAAATCATCTAATTTGGTTAATATCTCTCTTATTAGCTAAACATTCCTCCTTTTGACCATTTAGAATCTCCCTAGTTCTCTCTAGACCACTTCTATTGGCTTCCTAGGCTATCTATCAGTCACAATTGGTTATCCAGACCCCTCCCAACTCTCAATGAGTCTCTAATCACTTGCTAATCAAGTTTAACTAGCCTAAACCAATCTTAACTAAGCCTAAAGCATGTTTATCCTAATCTAATCCTAAAGTGCTTTTTAGACTTTAGTCCCACATGCACCCAAATTCTAAACTCTCCCAAGTGGAAAACTATAAATAGAAGGGTCACCCCTCCCATTCAGACTTACAACTTTACTCTCAAACACTTTGGAAAGGCATTAGAAACCATTTGTGATAGCTTTAAGCTATAGAACATTTGGATCTTGGCCATACTCCATTGTTAAGAGCCCCCATCTTGCATCCATCCACCTCCATTGAAGAAAACAACTAATCACATAATTTGATTGCTTAGAATCTAACTAGGTTCACATTTTATTAAGCTTTCATAGAGTAGAGAGTAGTATACATGTTAGTTTTTGATGTTTTTGTCAAAGTTATAATGTTTTCATGTTAGTTTCTCTTGTTTATCTCTAATCTGATGGTGCATGGTTGAGTTAGCAAAGCTTTGAGGTTCTTTAGCCTCACTCCATAGCTTTTGTAACTTTCCATTGCACACATGATACGGTACACAAATAATTAAAAAATTATAATAAATAAAGTTTCTTTCTTTCTATAGCTTCTCACTTTGCACAATGTTTTGATATTTACCATATCTCTCCTCTTTATATTTTTTGACATTTTGATGTGTTTGTTTTCCATCCATTTATGATTTGATCCACCCTCTTAATTATACTTAGTGGTTGGGGATTTTATTTTTGGATTTTTTGAATTACCTCTTCATTCCACTTACCTCAAAATATTATTTGTTTGATGTTTCATCTATATAAGATCTTTGAACTAGTACATTTTTCAACTTTTTGAATTCTTTTGTTCTATTTACCTCATTATATTTTCCTATCTTCAACATTATTTTACTAAAATTATTTAGTTTTTCAGTGTCTTCATCTTTTCTTTCTTGTATTTACAAATTTTTCCATTTGATGTTTGATTATTTGATCTTCCGATTCCTACATAAAATTACCCATAAATTAATCAAGTGTACAAAACTCCTAGTTACTTCACTTTCTTGAATTTGAAAATCCTAACTAACTTTTATGATTGAATAACTTATTTTTGTTCCTACTACTACATAATTATGCATTGTAGGGCATTAATCCCGCATCCATTGATTCTACTTGGCAACACATTCCTCTTTAAATATCTCATTGCTATTTTTTCCTATTTTTATGTGGTGAATGATATAGTGACGTTTTCAATAGATGCACAATTTGCCTAGATGTATTCTACAACCACTTTCACATAATAGTACCATTTTTTTGTTTGGAATTCCTTATGGCAAAGGTTTCTATAATGTCAATATTTTTGGCTTTTCTTATACTTCTTGATTCCACCGCGCACTCATCATCTTATACCCCATGTACTCAAGTAACTTGTTATATATGGATTCCTATCCCTAGCCCCGTTATTATTACAATGCAAGAAATTGAGACAATATATTCCACATGCATAAACTCTTCTATTCCACATACTAATTAAAAATGGCTTTATCCTATGTTGCATTTATATTTGGTCCTATATGCCCATAATATTGCTTGTACTTTATCTTCCTATTCATTTCTTTCACAATGCAAATATTCCTCAAGATAATTTCCAAGAGTTTGTTGGTTTCTTTTACTTTCTCATTTTCTATGTCTGATATGCTATACTTTGATGATGTGTAATCATAAATTTATATTTCATAACCTTAATTGTATTATTTATAAAATGGGTTCATTGATCACTTACCAATTTTTGTGGGCATCCATACCTTGTTATAATATTTTTATATAAGAATTTGGTCATATCCCTTACCACACAATTAGGTGTCATAGTGGGTTATACCCATTCGGTAAAGTAATTTTTATATAGTGATTACATATCTAGCATTAGACCTCCTCGAAGGTGGATGTATTAGTTTTATGAATTTCATCAACCACTACTCAAATGATTGAGTATCTAACACTAGTTTAAGTGACATCTCATCCCTTTGATTGAGTATTTTCCTATTCTTGGGCATACATAATATTTTTTAATAATATGATATGCATCTTAAAATAAGGATGTCCACAAAATTCCACTTTGCCACATATTTTTGCGCTTAATTGACTGCAAGTGATCACCTACCATCATTGCATGTGTTTCCCTTAGTATTGCATTACTTTCATGCTCCAAAGATATTCTATGTAATAACTAATCCTTTCCCAATTCATATAGTAATCTATCGATGATCATTTAAGGGATCGACTTAATGAAAAGTTTTTTATTTTCTTTTTATATGTAATTGTCTAATAGGATTTTTTATTTTAGAAATTGCACAATTTCTTCTAACTATTCTAGAACTATAATAAACCTAAACAAGTGCACATTTGGAAAATATTCATGTAATTACTCTGATTCTTCCCATATTTCAATTCTTATTACATGGTCTAGACCCACATGTTCCATTCCTACCATTACATTGATCTTAAAATCATATTCTCGAAACAACATTAGCCATCTAGACATCTTTCCTCCCAATAGTGTCTTGTTTACTATATATCTTCATGATTTATGTTCCATGAATGATTCAAAAGGTGACAACAAGATATATTATATGAACTTATAGAGTGTGAAGACCATGGGTAATGTTTTTCTCTCTATAATTATATAGTTTATTTCTCATTCATAGCTTACTGACTTGAAAAATGTATCAAGTGGTCAATACCTCCTCCCAAATTGCACAAGGATTGATCTTATTACACTATGTGTGGTATATATATATATATACATACATACATATGAAATATTTCACTCCAATAGGGAAAATATTATAAGCACACTAAATAGATTTTTCTTGAGTTGTGTAAATTCATTTTAACACTCTTTTATCTATACAAAGGTGTCCCAATTTAATATAAATTATTTGATTGGTTGGAAAATATTTTTATAGCCCTTCAAGAATTTCCTATAATATATCGTGTTTCCAAAAAAATGTTCATAGTTCGATGGATTTGTGGGGGTTTGAGCTTTATTATTACCATAATATTTTCCTCGTCTACTAATATCCCACCTTTAAAAAAATATGTCCAAGAAAAACTCCAAAAGCATGAAAAAGAAACATTTATTTAAATTCAAATTAATTCACACTCGTTTCTATATCTTTATAGCATTAGGCATACCTTCAAGATATTTTCATTTAATAGAGACAATACTTCCCAATCATTGAGATATACTTCAAGAAAATCATATATAAAATTGTAAAATGTAGCGATTAAATCTTGGGAAAAGATTGTAGAAGTGCATTCTTTAATCCAAATGAAATTATTATACATTAAAATCTTCCCCATTCTTTAGAAAAGTTCTCTTAGATTGATCTTATTTATCAATTTGGATTTGATGGTAGCCACCTTTGAATCCATCTATGAACAAATATATTTCATGACCAACTACCACCTCCATAATTTCATCTATAAATGGGGTAGGAAATGTATCATTTACTTAGGTTTCATTGTTTTGGCTAGATATTGTGTCAAATACAAACTATGAGGTTCAACCACAACATGTGGGATAAATTCCCTCCTTAAATAAAGGGGAGGAACCTTGTTTATTACTATTATAAGAACAACAAAGAGTATTCACAAGATTTACACTAATTTAGCTTTGGCGGTGAGATCTCATTTTGGAAATTTATTTATTTATTACTGAATGAAGAATATATTCGAATGAAGAAATATTTTTAGGAGTGAAGATGGAGTGGAGATAAGTGTAGAAAAGGTGAGTGGAAATCTAATTTTTCTTTGACAAACACAGATTCAAAGATACTAACATGAGATAAAATAGTAATAAAATGAAATCATATCTAAGAGAAATAAACCTATTTTTAAAGGATAACATAATAAATTGAATGTAAGAACAATAAATTAATCAAAGAGGTAAAATTCAACAAAAATTTGGTAACGTATCTCTTTTATTCCATATAACAAATATTGAAAACAAACAATTTTTCTTCTCTTCACAATTGTAGAAAATTATTTCCGCTACAAACTGTGAAAAGTAATTTCTCTATCAATAATCATCCCTCATTATAATGCCACAACATTTTACATTTATAAAGAAAGGGAAGAGAGAAAATGGGAAGTTCTTGGGAAAAGTCTAATAATAGAAAATGCACATTAAATCCCTTTTGACTAGTTCTTGTGAAAAATTACCAAGTCAACATGTTAAACCAAATGATGTCTCAACATCTCAAAAATTTCCATGTCCGATGTAAAAATGGAAAAATAGAAACGAATCCTTAACTAGACTTGTGTTCATTGGCTTGTTGATTGACTTCGTTATCATGATACATGTAGAAATTTTGAATCATTTGTTGCAATTATTTTCCGTCGAGATCCATAATAGTATCATTTCAATACGTCAAATGTGTTAATTACATCGATCTATTTTCCAAGAATCTTATGAATTATTTTAAGGATTTTGGCTAGATTATTCAAAATATTTTGATAAGCATATAGTTTATCAATTGATTGTAAATCAAAATCAATACTTGACATGTAGTCCTTTTCCAATAGATCCTTGATTTCCTTGAAGATATCATCTTTAGGTAGCATATTCAATTATTTGTTTAGGACTTGGTAGGGTACCTTAGAAAATTAATCACTAATATGTTTAGTGGGATAAATTCCTTCTTTCCTAGAATTTTACAACTTCTACCTATCATCTTACAAAAGTATGATTCAAAATTCAATGGCTTTATAAAAATCAAAATGTTTCCCTCTTTCTCTAGTTACTCCTTCCTATACCAAGGTATCTCGCATTGACCTTCTTGAGCTCATTCGGGGCTTCCAGAGTAAGCTCTTAGTTGTTGCATTCCTCACCAAACAAGTCATTCCTTTTCTCAATTTATGATTTTTCTCTTTCAATATCATTATGAATATCAACAATGTCCTTAAAAATATTCTTACCTTGTCAAGGAGCCTTTCAACCCAACTCGTTAAGCACTCGCCCATTTTTTCCAATCTTCTCTACCTTAGATATAAACGATGCATAAAAATTGGATGGAGCAAGAGAATACATAGGAGTTGGTTTGGTGACCTTGAGAAAAATGTTGTCAACTACTTAAATTTTCTTTTGAGACAATAATTAGTATTTTTGGTTTCTTTGAGTTTCACAATAAATTTATATAAATCCACCTCTAGATCATGTTGTGCACCCTTTGTAGTAACTTTCCCCAGTGCCACTTTTATTATCTACTAGCTGAAAGTAATGATGTCTTCCCTACTATTATTGGCAACGGGAACAAAAATATCAATAAACATCTCTCCCGATTGATAAATGGTGACATGGGAGAGTGTTTTTGGATTCTTGGATGCATGCTAGAGATTAGGAGTTAGCATACTAAAATCAAAGGTTTTAGGCGGAGTAACATTTTCCTCTTCTTAGGGGTTTGGATTATAAGCCAATATGGAACCGAAGAGGGAGTTGATTGTTGTTGGGGGAGTTGTGATCACGAGGGTATTACCTAGAAGATTTATAAATGTGGATGATAAAGGGAAAGTAGTAGAGAAATAACAATGGAAACCTTTGAAGAGGGACCAAGAGAAGAGATCAAGGGGTATGCTTGAAGATGGTGAAGGAAACTAGGTTATCTAAGGGTACCCAAGGAAAAAATAAATCCTTTAAAAAGAGGGGAAAGAGATGAAAATAGATGTATCATAAGAGATATGTGAGGAGATGAGGGTAGTGAAGAAGAAAAAGGGGCAATATATTTGGTGAGCATATAGATATGAAATTATGAAGGTGTAAGAGATGGAACATGAGGGGGAGAAGAAGCGAAGCAGATGGCATATGAGGATTAAAAGTGGTAGGGAGAGACACATGTAGGGATAGGGTTACAAGAGGGACTATATGGGTGATGAGGAGGGGAGAAACATGAAAGGAATGAGTGGCCATGGTTCTAATAGAAGTTCCTTATCCTTGTTGGAGAGAAGGGGAGTCTACTTCAAAAATGATGGTGGGTGGAAGAGAAGGAGGAGGAGACTTTCCTTTTCCATTAAAAGTTTTTATACTTACCCTCTTATTAGGAACTTCACTTTTATCTTTGGATTCTTGGGAGGATCTCGACTTTGACATGGTATTCATATTGATCTTTGGAAAGTTAGGATCCTTAGAATGAATATTCAATGAGAAAAGCCACTAGTTAGTTCACATAAAAATTTGAGAAAATCACTCATTGATAGATGTTTTTTCCTTGATGGACCAATCAATGAGGGAAAGCTAAATTTTACACTTTCATATGCTCATATATAGGGACCAAAACTTCCCATTGTCCACTATACCTTGAGGAATATCCCCAATATTATACTTGGTTGCTTCATCCAAAGTAAGTCGGCTATATTATTTCCTTTTATGGAAATCTCATCCCTACAAATCAATCCACACATCTTCAAGTTTGAGGATGTAAAACTTAAAAGTATCGATTCTTTTTAACCCTCCTTTGTAAGTGAAGCCAAATGTTGAATGAAAGGATTTGAGATTCACTTCTTTCATCTCAGTAGTGATATTTTTAGCTTTTATTACTAATGTACATGAATACCACCCCATTGAGATCAAGAAATGAATTACCACCTTATACTTACTTTGGTGGGAATTATGAAGGTCAAAACATTACCTCACTATTTCCATCAAAACCCATTTGTCACTTGGATACCTTAGAAAAATTATGGAGAACCTTGAATCCCCCTGCCGGATGTAGGTGAAAGTTAGGAATTGAAGGAAAATGTATCCCCAATGAGATACAACATTCCAAGCTAAATCGGTGCATCAACACTTTGAAATTTCAATGTCTAATTTACATATGATCCTATCAAAGAAAGCATCATTCACCCTTCAAAAATTCTTAAGAACCTTTCAAAGATAAAATTGAGGGTAGAACTCATAGACATGGTAGAACTCCTTGTCCCCTATATGTTTAATCCAAGATATATTTCCATTCCATCTCGCACCATATTTGATGTATGACATCATGTAAAACTTCCATGTGGTATGTAATTCTTTCAATGGTTATGTAGAGTGTCACCGATGAACTCCCCCATCTAAAAACTTTCTTAGTCTTACCCATGATAGTGAGGAATTTATACATCCATTCTTGGAACTCTTTTTCTTCAAGATGGCCAAAACATCTACTTAGGATTGTAATGATGTCATTTATTTTAGGGATGAAATCACTCCTAGGCAAGGTATTTGAGAATCTTCCAATTACATGCTTGGATTTCTGAAGATAGATTTTATTTATGTGTTTAATGCACATTATAAATATTTTATCCCAATCCTTTTGAGAATTATTGTGATCAATATCTACATATTCATTAAGATCCAAAAGCTTGAGAAGTTCCTCAAAATATTTTGTGTCTAGGTGGATTACTACTTCTCCATATTGATTCTTTATAGCATTGGAATCACCATCATAATGAATGGCTATTATAAGTAAAAAATATGGAGATTGCAAAGAGATAGGGATGGTCACGAAAAGAGGTAATCCACTATCATAAATGCATTGCATCGATGGTGTCTTGGAGGGAATATTGACTTTGCTCTATAATTCATCCATATCAATGTGTTTAAACTTTGTATATTTGGTATCAATGTATGAAGGGGAAACAACCCCTTGATACTTGTATTTCATTTATTTCTCTTCTTTGGATGCTTCGTTGGTTGTTCGCTTCCCTGATTAAAACATTGAAGGATGAATTGGATAAACTCATTTAAAAATTCCTCTAAATTCTCTAAAATAACAACCAGACTCCTACTCTAATTTATATACCAAAAATATTGAAAACATCTTATCGGGTTTCTTACCTTGATTTTTACCTTTAAAATCCTCGATACACCGATTGGGAAATTGTTGTTGTTTCGAACCTTGAAAATCTTGACACACTTGTTACAAATTTGAAATTTTTGAGTAACATAAAATATCCAACACAAGAAAATGGGATTTTAAGAATTGTAGGTCATTATAAAAACTCTGATATATCAATTCATAGTTTTCGTCAAGGTGGACATGTTAAAAATGTTGACAATATTATGTTAGGGTTTATGACATGTCTATCATGAAGAAAATCCTCACTAACATTAGAACATGGATTACGGGGAAAAAATATTATCTTTATTTTCATGACGACGAGGAATAATGAAACAAAAACTCTCCATTAAATAAGAACAATGAGAAGAAGGAAAGAAAAAACCTTAAAGTTAAGACAAAAAAACCAACAAGGAAAACAACTACTAAATACTTCAAAAGATGATGAAAACCCATTAAAAAGATAAAAAATTACTGTAAAACGAGATGGGTATGAAGAAAAATCAAGAAAGGGTGTCCAAATAACCAAGAAAATCACTTTCAGGAGTTGAAAAAACTGTAAGTAGGCCCGCATAGTAAAAATTAAATTCATACAAGTAAAAATAACATGGAAAAAATGAATTATTTATAACTTAACAGGAATTAACTACACTTTTTGACACGTGTGGGTCTGACTCAGTAATAAATGTGCTGACCCATGTTCAATAATTTGACTACAAAAACAAACTATGTTTATATGTTATCAGGTTCTGAAAACCCAACATAAAGGATTTGTATGTTTTTGGGGATTGGGACTTGGCTAACATAAGACATGGTTTACGATGACATGTTTTGATGTATCTTATACCCAAAACCCAATATACAAAGTGTGTTGTGTTTTAGGTTCGGAGAATAACTAACATGTGACAAATTTAAACCCACAGATGTTTCAATGCATGGGAAGCTTGGAAACGTGAAACACGACAGTGTTTCAGAGTTAAAGTTTTGGAAAAATTGAATATATAGCATGTGTTTACCACTAAATGTAGAAGATGCAACTACCTTACCACATAATAGCATAAAATTAACTAATAGAGTAAAATTAACTTATAATGCAACTAATAGAGTAAAATTAACTAATGCCCAAAAATAGGAAAAATAGAACTATAACTTGAATCCTAATTTTCAGCCTCAAGATGGTGGATTTAGGACCTGAAAACATGTCAAAACTTTCCCCAACTAGTAGGAAAGTTGTAGAGCATGTTCGTCTCATCAAAACATGTGGTTTAACAAAAAGGGACTCAAACGGACACCCGGAGCTCAAGTTATGACCTTATCAAGTTCTTGCTAATTCTAGCACATCGAGAACCTCGTGTCAATAAATTTCCTTGTCATCAAGCCAAAAATCAAAGAGAAAGATGATTAAAGAGAAAACATGAAATAAAAAGTAAACAAATAGAAATAAAAATAAAAACCAATAGCAAAAGCACACACTAAAGCAAAAGGAAACTATAATACAAGCAAGAGACAACTTTCTCTACTACCTAAATAATTTCAAATATTTCCTACTATGAGGTAATGGAAGATGTGTTGTGTCCAATTAGGATAGATAGAAATTATATTATACACACAAAAGGCATATTTTGAAAGGACCTCTCCACAAAGATTCAAAATTTCCATGCATTCCTTTGGCTCTCTTCTTTTGTCCCATAGAAGGACCAAATATCCAATATGAAAATCTTGCTATTGAGCCTTTTTATCGAATACCTTCTTGACATTACCCTAAATTTTTATGATTCTCACAACCACCTTGGATCTCTTTTCCTCTAGCTCAATTAGGTACAAGACTCTCTTCTCAATAGAGCTCTGAAATGTATCATCTTTAATTGTCTTAGCCAACTTTAAAGTCGACAACTCTAGAGAGATAAGAATATTAGCCTCTACACCATAAAGGAATTGAAAGGAGACATTCCTATAGCCCTTTTAGGAGTGATATGATCCACCCATAGTGTATCACACAATGCTTTGTGCCATGTCCTTTGCTTATCATCAACAAGATTTTTGATTATCATCAACAAGATTTTTGATTATAGTCACTAAGTTCTTGTTGCTTGATTCCACCTAATCATTTCCTTGAGGGTAGTAATCAAAGGCATGGGCCATGGTGATTTGATACCCATAAAAAATTTAGTGAGATCATCGTATGAGAAATTTGAAGTATTGTCACCACAATGTTATGAGGAGCTCCAAACCTTACTATAATTTTCTCATTAATGAATTTTCAAATAAATTCGTAAGTAGAATATTTTATGGGAATGACTTGGACACCCACTTGGTGAAGTAGTTAGTGGTTGTTAAGACATAAAAAAGTAAAAAAATTGACAAAGATTTTAATACAAAAATTAAATAAATTCCCCACTATTTAAAAGTTATGTTAATCATGAATTTCCGAGGGGAAGTGCTTTGCCAATTTTGTCGGCCAAAAATTGTTGAGAAGCTTCACATTTTGCCACCGATGTGGATGCATCATGAAATAAGGAGGGATAATAATACCTAGCTCATAAGATATTGTGATTGGAAATAGATGCCAAGAAATTACCTCCACAGGTGAAGTTATGGAAATATTATAGAAGATTACCTTGTTGATCTTTATCCACATAATGGAGAAAACTCCGTCAATAGCTCTTTATATAGGACATTGTCCCAAAGCATGTATTTAGCTGATCTTAGCTTCATAGTCATTTTATTCTTCGATATTAAGTGCTCTAGACATTGTACATAAGTTAGTAAATGTGCGATGTTCAAATAACGCTCATATGTTGTACTCACAAACAATACCATGGGCAACTCCCCATATTCTTCTACATTTCTTATTTCCTCCTCGTGGTCAGTTCTTGGTAATAAGTTGACATAACCCTTTCCACATACAAGTTTTTTATGTTTGATCTTTGAATCATACTCTTTACATTAGCAATCTATTTACCTAATTGAATTCCCTATTCTTGCAGAGTTAGGATAGACTTCACTGCAAGATTGCTGAGTGAGGAATGTGGTGCGAGAATTCAATATGTAATACCTGAAATGTTTCACTTCTCCAACCATCACGTACGCATGTTTTCAATCCATGACATCTTTATTCATGAGATTTGAAAATATAACTCATAAAATTAATGGGATACTCAACACCTTCAACATTCAATTGGACCAATATTGTAAATATAATATGAGAAGAGGCATATTTGTACATAAAGAAATCCTTCAAAATTTAGACATACCAAAGATAGGGGCTTGAGCAATGGCTTATTTGATTTCATTAAAGTAGGATTTTATATTAGTATTCCACTTTGAAATGGAACCTTACCCTTCATCATCTCCAAAATGTGTCGAGTATTTTTATAAAATTAGAAATAAACCTTCTCAAGAAATTAAATTTTTGAAAGAATGAATGCATGCCACTTTTACTCGTAGGAAGAGTGAGACTTTATATAGCCTTGACTCACTCGAATAAATCCTTGTTCCTTCCTTAGTCACAATATTCCCTAGAAAATTTCCTTCCATGAATCCAAACATGGATTTCTTAGGATTCAAGGAAAACCCACGTTGGCGATATCTTAACAAAATATCTTCCAAGGATCACATTGATCCTATCTCTTCTCGGAAAATATCATCAAATCATCCAATTAAACCATAATGAATTTTCCCATTAATTCCTTGAAGGCCATGTCCATCACTATTTGAAATGTGGCTCCATTGTTGATCACTCCAAAAGGAATTATACATTACGTAAAATTACCCCAAGGAGTAGTGAACGACATCTTGTGTTGATCCTCAATTTCCACCTTAATTTGATTTTACCCTTAAAATCCATATAGTATGAGAACCATTTCGAATCAGTCACCATTTTCAATACTTGGTCCATGATAGTTAAGAGGTAATTATCTTTGAGTGAAGCTTGATTAAGATTTTAGAAATCAACACAAATATGTATTTCTCCATTCTTTTTCCACACTGGGACAATTTTCGCAATCCATGCGTAATGATGAATAGGAAAGATAACGTAACATATAATATATTCTGAATTTTTTGTGAGAATGGTACCATAAATATTTGGATGATAATGATAGTGCTTTTGTCTATATGGCTCAAAGATTCGACTTGAAAGGGATGTTGTTTTCAACATCTTTAGGCATGAATGATTTTAGGTCCAGTATATGACCAAGCCAATCCATTCATGTATTTCCTTTGTAATGCCAAAACCTTACTTTCTCCCTCATGTGAGCAACATGTACCAATATTAACGATCCTAGGTTAATTTTCAACTCCAAAGTTTACATCATTAACTTCAAAGCATAAGAGTTAGGTTCAACTTAGTTTTGTCAGTGAAGTGATCATGCTTATCAAACAATCCTTCAAGAGAAACCATTCCTTTGGGGATTTTGTTCCCTATGATTCTAAGGACTTTTCCATCACCGGCTTCTTAGTGTAAATAAGAAATAGATTCATGGAAAATAGATTGATAACCTTCAAAGTAAAGTTCACTAAAATTGTCATAATTTTAAGAAAAGTGATGATCTGTCAATCATCATTAAATACCTTCCAATTGGATGCATTATCGGGGAACTAGGATGGTAGACTATCTCAATAATATACTTTTCCTCCTTGAATTTCAGATGAGGTAGAAGTAACAAGGAAGACAGTATAAGAGAATCAACTTTATCATTGTGTTCTCTTGATACAACCTTAATATTAAATACTTCAAATTTCTTAATGTAACATAGTAAATTAACTAAGCTATATCAAAATAAACTAACACCATGTAGCCTCTAAACATAGTTAATTTACTAAGTACATCATGATTAAAGCTTAATGGAAACTAGCTAATAAATGCAAGAACATGAGGAAATAGTCAACTTGTTAACCCCTACTAAAACATACGATTACTCTACAACATGAGCCTCTTTAGATCATGAGTAATCAAATTTGTGTGTTTGATTACCAAAGAGAGGGAAAGATCTCACCAAGAAATGGCTACAAGGACAAGCTTGGATCTTTCTTTCTACTCAACAATGGTAGAATGGATGCACAAGATGAATTATCTATTCCAAATAATGGATAAGGCTATTGATCATATGTCTTATATGAGAATATTAGCAAAAGTATGGTCTAGTGCCAATTTGTAGGTGTGAAAGGATGTAGGAGGGTCCTTTATATAGCTTTCCAATTTGGGAGAAGCTTGAATCCCAATGAATGTGGGATAAAGGATAAAGTAGATTTAGACTTGTTAAGCTTGATTAGAGGAATTAACAAGTGATTAACAACTCATGGGAGTTGAAATGGTTTAATTAATTAACTAGGATTAATTAATAGGATAGAATAAGCTTTTTAGGCTATTTGAAGTGATTTAGGAGGAATTTGATATGATTTGAAGCATTTGAAAGAGGGATTTAGCAAATAAAATGGTTTATTGATTAAATACATTGTTAAAAAGGCTTAATTAACTCATAATAGTTAATTAATTGATTTGAAGAGGATTATAACTAATGAAGTGTCGTTAATTGGCATCCAAAATGTGATAAAGGATAATTAATTAATGAATCATTGTTAATTGATTAAACTAGAGAGAAACATTAGCTAATTAGTGATAAATCACTAATTATAATGGAAATGATAGGAAAGAGGGTAAATAGTGCAATCTTAGTATTAAAATTGCTAAGTGGATTTTAGGTGTCTACATTTTCCCTCTTTGAGTCAAGTAAGTGAATGACGTCACTTCAAAGATAGTAGACAAGTATAAAAAAGTAAATTTTGAAGAGAAATTAGTAGAATGAAGGATGCCCCCTTGAGTGTTGATGGGGTGATAGAAGAGGTCAATCGACAATCAAAATATGAAGGAAACAAATAGAAGAAACAAGGTGGGGGAGGGGGAATAAAATGATCCCTATTTCCCTAGGTGTTTTGGAAGAAAAATTGATAGTGATAAGACATGATAGTGAAGAATATGGAAATATATTTTTCATCTAGCTCATTCAATAATTTTTTTTTTTCATTAATTTGGTGATATGATCTACATCATCGGATCTTATTAAAATATACACATACAAAAAAAGTGTAAAATAACATGAAAAGCTATAATACTAACATTTTTTCATTGCTAAAACACTAAATCAATGAAACATACATAACATAATGCAATATGATAAAGTAAACAAGCTAACATGATAGGGAAACAAATACAAACACACATACTCAAATAAACAATGTTCAAGACAAATAAGACTAATATTTTTGTTATCAAGCTTTAGTTCCCAAATGTTCAAGTTAACGAAAAGGGTTCAAAATGGCACCCCAAGAAATGATACATGCGAGGTGAATATAAAAAGGACATAGGGTCCTATGAAAAATAAATTGTACACTATGAAATAGTACCAAGAAACTCGTTGTGCAGGAGTACGATATAGTAGGAAAACCAACTTTGTTAATGGAGGTAGATCTAGATGATCAACAAGTCATCTGCGATAAAAATTGAGGACCAAAGAAAGATGTTTTATAGGAAAAAATTCAATGTTTTAGGAAAACATGTATACTAACTTCATTTGCGTGCATGCATTTTTACTAATTTTACAATTTTTTTGGATTTTTTTAATCAATTTTTAGGATTTTGTTGATTATTACCAATGTTTTGGGTTTTTTGAATTATAGGAAGAAAATTATCTATAAGAATGAAAATGTATCTGGAAATCGCCAAAAAAATGTTGGGAAGAAAAAAATATGGCCCAGTAGAAGACAAGGGCGCCGGAAGAAAAAACATAGACCAAAGATAGTGAAAATGGGCAAAAAATGACTATTTAATAAAAATAATCATCGCGACGAGTTGTAGAAGAATATAGAAGAATCATGTTAGTCATCTAACCCCTAGAGGGTGAGAAAAATGAATAATTAGGTCAAAGTGGGTATAAATACCAAGTCGGGAGGGTCAAAATCCATCAGTGACGAGTTATTATTACATGACCACCCTTGGGAGATTTGGAGATGTTTTCACTCGACCTTGAGAGAAATGAATCGAATTGTAAGCATAAACAACACGCTGATTGAGTTTGAGAGTTTGGGAGGCCTTCTTACAGCACTCCAAAATCGATATGTAAACAAAAGTTTTTCCTTTTTGAGTGCATTTAATATGTTTTTGAGCTAGGGATAAAATGTAGGTTTGTGCTTGAGTCAAGCCCTAGGGTGCTCTAGTGGGAAGGGTGTGTCTTTGGCAAAATGGGTTACGTGGTGGTGGAATGGGGTTACGTGCTAGACAATAACTATGGTTTAGACTAGGTTAGGCTTACATTGGAAAAAAAAAATGAACAAGTTACTTAGATAATGGGTGAGCTAGCGAGGCTTGTGCTAGTGTGAAAATGAGAGAGTTTACGAGAAGATGCATGCGCTAGTGCAAAAATTTGTGCCTTAGGAAAAATATAGAATAAATTTGAAGATTCGTAGAAGATTTTAGGCATGAATAGAAGAACATAGAATCAATTAGAACACCTTAGGAATATTTTTATCAAAAGAAATGATGTAAATGTGCATTGGGTAATCTTGTAGGAAAGATTATGCAATGTGTATATGCGTGATCAGCATGGGCTTGGAGCTTACGAGCAAGTGTTTTCATGCCGAGAGAGGATTTTCTTACTATGAAATTAGAGGCTATGATCCTCATCTATTTTTCATAGTTTCCTCACATCATACTATATCACACCATCTGACTTCCTTAATAGAGAGGTGGTGGAGTGAGAGTAAGACCTTTAGACTGCTAACTTGGTGAGATGACCGTGACCTTAGAGCATTTATGGTGGATCCTCGTGAGTGCTTGATTCAGGAAGATTGGTGAGTTATGGTAGGGATTGCAAATGGATCCTCCTATCATTTGGGATATGTTTCTTTGATAGGACATACCACAATAGGGTATGACAATGCTCCTATATAGATGTATTGAGGACCAAAATATTACACGGATACCGGGCTTTCTAGATGGATCTTGTCAATGGCTAATTGTTGTCTGACAAGACCGGAACACACGTCCTATTTTTTACGGGCATAGTACAGCAGGCTAATGAAGGGAGACATTTTCTGGCCGGGTTCGTTTATATTGGACCAATTGTATTATGATCTACATTTAATTTCCTATCGAGGCTAGAGGATCTTAGGACCAGCACAGACTATTAGAGATCTTGACATGGGACCACATTGTGATAGGGTGCCCATTAAGAGTACTATGAGTCGGGGGCTCCAGATGCGCCCTTCTACATGGGATGGGAGCCAATAGGTAAGGAAGTTAGGGCACATATGGGTGATACTACATTTTATAAACATTCCTTTGATGACTTATAGCTCTACATGAGTACTGAGGACCCTACCAAATGTATCGGTGGGCTGATGACAACATAGATCTCAACACCATTGAGGTGGATCAGGTTTATTATTGGTAGTAAGATTCCCATCAAAGAGTGGTACTATGTTTACTAGGTAAAGTGATAACTTAGCCATATCTAGGGCATACTAGGAGATCATATGTGGTACACGTGTAGGACATGTGAGACATTTGATTTCAGGCCATGGATTAGACTATGGTGAGATCATGATAGTAACTTGCTTATATCATCCCACAACGATGGGTTACACAACCACATGTGGTAGACCTTAAGACCATGCTAGGTAATGGGGTCTTGTATTCCATAGTGCTTCCGATGTGCATCACGATCCAATAAGCTATGATAGAGGGATGTATAGTTGTAGTATTACAGGATTATAAGGTTATGATTTAAGAGATCGTGCTAGACTAGAGCATCTAAAGGCCAAGGAATCTTTACTGAGGCACAGGGTCAGGTGTGGCAGTACAAGTACCACCATAGGGTCCTCCCGCATACAATATCCATTTCAGCAACATGTGCTCATGTATAGGCACAATGGGTTCTTATAGGTGCAAGCACAACAAGTGCCCATGGTACAAGTTCCGCTTTCACCACCATGAGTGGCCGACCTACATCTTACAATAGGTGGATATGGATGGGAGAGATGGGGCTCACCTCGACATTTTGCATGTGGTGGATGGGAATCACTAGCTAGATCACCACAGAGAGACCCCACGATATAGTTGCCTAGGCATGGGCTCATTCTATCGAAGATGGGCCAATAGTGGCAACATTACTGGTACAAAGGGACATGACCATGAGGTGAGGTTATATAACATACATTATGGTACAATATGTTTATAGATAATTAGAGTAGGTGGCCATAGAGTGGGACTAGACTAGAGTAGACAGAGATCGGACCATAGCTACGTGAGAGAATTTTAGGACATAATTGGGTGTGGGTATAACCCGTATTATAGGAGAGCATGATGCACTTTATCATGCAGGTGATACTAATGAAGCCGGAGATACTAGGGTAGCTCATTATAGGAATCTATATCATGTGGCCATTTCGAGAGGGATAAATGACATCCACATATAGTCGATCATACGTAGTAGATCCGAGATTGATATCACATGGGTTATCTACGTCTACTAGATCTCGTAAATATGCCACCACCAGTAAGGATGTAGGCCAACTTGAGTCACAAAGTTAGAATTCCTAGTGTTGGCGAGAATCACCCATGACTATTTATTAATGTAGATGTATTTTTGATTTCTACCTCATGATGAAGGCATATTTTCTTATGAATGTATATATATTGTTTTTTATTATTCCTCAATATTAAGGAACATTTTTGATCCATGCCCATGATGGATAATGTTGTATCTGATATATATCGAGACACACATTTTCTACATGGACATTGATATTTATATGATGATGGACTTGTTTATTCTATCACATTTTACTTTATGAGATAACATTAAGATATCACATTTTGGTTTATAAGATATGATATTTTATCCCATGCTTTTTTATTATGGTATATAACAAGGGGGAACAAATATAATACCTCTTTCCCTCTTTGATGATATTATATGATGTTAGCTTAGCATACATGTGTAATTTCATTTGTATGATGATGTATCTTAGCATTTATTGATATGTGATGATGTTTAGATGTGATGATAGATGATATCAATGATGAAATGATAAACAACTATAAAATAAAACAATAAATGTTAGATGGGAATGTTTTGTCCTACAGTGGATCGGCCGGATCAAGGCCAAGAGGATAGTCAAAAGTACCTCGTTCGCCTAAAATTTACAATCCTAGATATATATTTTTGGGGATAATTTTAGTCACTTTTGTACCTACATTTGAAAACATCTCCTATAAAAACCTAGGTGATTCACCGGTAGTATACTATGGTACTACCACCAAGTAGCTTACCAATACCATGAACTCGCATACTCTAAGCACCAGAGATTGTTGTTAGCTTGTTAGTAGTTTAGAGTTAGGTGACAATGATATTTTTTACACGTGCATGAACCATTGAATTTGCTGATGTGCAAAAAAGGGGTTATTGTTACGTGCATGAAGGATATAGTTACAAATGTACAACAAGGAGGTAGTTGTTGACGCATGACATGGGGGTTAGTATAGTTGACGATGTGACAAAGAGGTATTGCATGATGATGACAAGGGGGTTATTGCATGCACGGGACAAGGAGGTATAAGGATATGTGTGACAAATGCATGATAACAATGGGGTTAGTCGATTACATGTGATAAGGGGTAGGACATAAAGTTTATAGATGACAAGGAGGTATTGTAGATGCATGACAAGGGGTTAGTTGTTGATGCGTGAAAAGGAGGTATTACAGACGTATGAGATGATGATGAATTTTGTCTCTAACGCGCAACTTGGTTCTTTTGTTGATGTAGGACTCTGTTCAGAATAATGGAAGGTGCTAGTCCTCAAAATGCGAAGACCCTAAAAGTAACTAAGAAATCTCAAAGTCCTGTTCAAGTATTTTGGAAACTCTCTGATACATATATTACAACTACCAACAACCATATAGCTACCACCGTAAAAGAATCAGAATACTTGACTGTGTGGAAGGTAATATTGAGGTGGACATGCATTCTACACAGTAATCAAACAAATGACACCTACGATAATATGCCAGATCTTGAAGATATAACTGTTGAGATGCCAGATCCTGAAGATATTCTTCCTGTTGGGGTGCAACCAGGAGTGCATCAAGATATCACACATACAAATACTCAAAAAAATGGAACACAAAAATCAAATTCAAATTTTGGTTCACGAAAGAGGAAACCAGTGATTGTGATATTGCTCAAAATTCTACTCAAAAAAGTAAAACATTGAAAATGAACAAGAATATGTGGACCATTGGTAGGACATACAAGTTTGATTGGGCTGCCAAATTTCTATTTATCGAACCTATACAATCATCTAATTCAAGAAGAGATCCCATCTGAATGTACATGTACAATATGTACGTGGAAATTGGGAAAGCAAAAAAAATGCAAATGAAGTTGGACACTATAGAAAAACATTGTGGAAAACAATATTTGACTGTAATGGGGTGGATGGCTAGAAAATCAAAACACACAGTGGAAAACTAAAAATAATGCATGCATGTTAAATACAGCAATGGATTATGAAGCAGAGTAGAAAAAAAATGTAGACATCTCATGGAAAAGGGAGGAACGATCACATCACAAATTGGTAAGATGAATCAAACAAATCTACATGCAAAACTCATACAGTTCTCTACTTTATTTCACATACTAAAGAAAGGAAGACCGATTTCAGATTTCCTTGATTTCAAAGTTTTGTATCAATATAATGGAATGCCAAACGTACCTCAGTCTCATTGGTCTAAAAGTAGTGGATGGGAAATGGAAAAATGCCTTTCGATGATAGAGAAGGAAGATTTGAAAGAGAATGTAAAAAAATCAAAGTTTATCTCTTTCAATTGATGAAGTGACAACAATCACAACACTACATGGGTATGTATCCACGTCTATACTTTAGAAAATCATATAAGGACACCTCATCTATTGGGTGTTATGAAAATGGTTGAAAATCAGTAATGCCAAAACCTACATAAAATAGTTGTTTCTCATTTGAAAGATATTACTGGAATGACTGATTATGAAATTGCTACGAAGTTGGTATGCATCGAGCAGATGGTGCATCTATCATGCAGGTCACCGAACAGGGCTGTGTGTTAGATTACAAACAACAGTGGCCCCATATATGCTACCAATTCACTGTATGGCTCACAGAATGAATTTAGCATATAAAATGGTAAGCAACTATGAAAATGTTGCTAAATTAGAAGACCTTATAAGAGAACTTCATGCCTATATGGAAAGCAACCCAAAGTGATTTCTTGAGTTCCAAAATTTACAATTGGAATTACAGATGGCAAAAAAACTTCTGAAAGATGTTGAGACGAGATGGATCTCTTTGTATGAACCTGCATGCAGAGTTCGTGAGGAGTATCCTTCGTTGGTTGGTTTCATGCACAAATATCATCATGAAGTTGATAGGGCGAGGGACTTGTTGTTCCATTTAACTGATTTGGAGACATTTCTTACATTGGTTGGTATTCTTCCAATGTTACAGGAGATCAATACACTGATGAAGCATGCACAGGGGAGATTAATCTATATTGTGGATTTTATACGGATGAGAAAAATGGTATGTCAAAGTCTTGATATCTTGTACTATTCCCAAGATAGTTTTGATACACCTGTTTTTTGAGAATTGAAAGCTTTATTAGATCTTAAAAATCCCAGTAACTATTTGAGATTTAATATCCACGATCACCTCTGCATCACTATTAATGGGAGGGACATACCACTACACATTTTGTAAAAACGTCAAGATATTACAGATCGAATGAGAAGATGTTCCTGACACGTAATCTCTTTGAGTCTATTATAGTTGAAACAAGAATAAAGCTTAAAAAAATTTAGAATCCTTATCATCAGAAATTAGAGAACGTTTCTCCAAAGATAAAATTCTTGAAGCAATGGGTGTGATGAATCCTAATTTTTGGAATACTGAAGGTGGTCATGCAGACTTTGTAAGAAAGCATTTCCATAAATCCATGGGTACAATAATGGAACATTTCACAAAGACTTCAGAGTTCAAGGGTATGGAAATCAAAGGTATACTGAATGCTGATTTATTAAAGTTTCAATCAACAAATTTTGCAACAACAATGAGGAACCAATATAAAAATTTAGACGAACCTTCTGAAAGTGGTGCTATTACAAGGTTATGGTGAGGAATCTATCAAAGTTCTATCTTACAAGAAGACATCAATGAATATTTCAGATTATATGAGTTATGCCAAACAATGATTTTGGGGTCTATGGAGGACGAAAGGGTTTTCAGTGCTTTATCATTTATAAAATCAAAACTAGAAAAGGTTGATAAAAATCTAGAAAGTTACATGAGGTGTTATGTATCTCGCTACTCCATGGAAACCTTTCCTTTCGACAGAGAAATTACGCATTGGAATTCCCTTTGCAAAAGAAGAGGTGTGAATAATACAACTACAAGTACAACTGTTCCCAACGATGAGAGTGGAATTGGCGCATCATCACACTCTACAGAAGAGAACATCGAGTTTGAAGAAGCTATTGATAATGGATTGTTTCAACTTTAAATAGGTATCTCCTTCACCTTACTTTTATTGTTTTTCACCTTAAATTTTGTTTCAGCTCTTGTTATCATTAAAGATGTTACATGTATATATATTTACATTTATTTAAATACAATTATTTCATCTTTTTTTTTTTTTTGAAAACGTGGGTTGACATCCATCCGAGGAAGCTCACACTTCTCGGACTGACAATGTCAGAAACTCACCCATCTATCTACTAATCCATTTCTCATGTTGAGTTTTCTTAAATCAAAGATCTAACACACTACGAAGGATGATTTCACAACCATCTAAAACACTAGAGGTAACTTAAACCCTATCATATGACATTTCTTGATTTTTTACAATTATGTTTAATTTATTTTTATATTTGCAAAATGCTTTGATATATTTTTAAACTTTGTGGGATAAAATCACACAATCAAATTTTACAAAGAGGAAGATTTTTCCATATTATACAATTCATAATCCATGATCCATTATACAATTCATCATCCACGATCATGCTTGAAGCTAAATCTACGTCCACATAAAATTCATCATCATCCATATATATCATATCATTATCATATCATAATCCTGACACTCCAATTATTATTAAATTCATCATATCATTATCATAATCCTGACACTCCAATTATTATTAAAACAATTATTTATCTATTTTAAATGTGCAGAAACGTCTCTGTCCTAACACATTCCATTTTTTTAAAAAAATTATCCATTATCATCATTCATCATCATCTATATCCATTCTAATGTCATCATATCATTACAAGTATAGAGAAGAAGATTTTGAGAACGTTTAAATGTCTCTGTCGTACTACATTCCAAATTTTCTTAAAACAATTATCCATTATCATCATCCAGATTCCATGATCGTGCTTGAAGCTAAATCTACGTCCACATACAATTCATGATAATCCATATCTATGAGACTATGATTCTATTGTAATGTCATCATCCACATCTAATGCAATCATCATTACAAGTAGAGAAGAAACATAAACACCATATACAATCTAGAAATTCTATACATAATATATAGGAAGTTATAAAATTAAAGATTATATAGTATTTCAAATTTTCAAAGGCTATCAAATTCAAGTTTCAAATTTCAAATCCAGATAATAAAATTCAAATGCCATGACCATCACATTCAATGTTTCAAATTTTCAAATATAGATTCTATTTTTCAAGTTTCCACACTCAATAATGAAAATTTTCAACCCTCAATTTTCTATACCCCTTTCCACTCATGTACTCCTTTCCCCAATGGCTTCTCCCTGTACCCCTTTCCCCAATGGCAGAAATAATCCTAACTTATGAGATCTTCCACAACACTGTCTAGATTCTTTAAAATTCTTTCTTCTTGCTTTGTCACATCTCCATGGGATAGCAAATTTGGATCAATAACTTGCCTTGGTTTTGAATAAAATTTTAGGGTCAAGCCATGCTCTTTAATTATCCACTTCAGTGTATTGTTTTGTTTGTTAACCAAAACAATATTTTCCTTCAAATTCTTCACTCATGGATAAATCGTTTTTTCATGGTTTCCAAGTGAACTTGGAAAACCTTTTCTTGACTCTTCAAATTTTCATATTTCAACTGCACAAAAAAAGTGATGTCAATTCAACATATTACTAAAATAAGAAAACTTCAAATTAACAAAAAATATTGTTTGAAAGTGATAATACTTACGACCACTCTATCTCTCTCTGGCATTTGCAACTACTACCAGATCCTTGTCCTTAGACCATTTGTTAAAATATGCCTGGCCTCAACACTAATATTTTCCAATTTGTTTAATGTCTTATCCAAAATGTCATCTTTATAGTTGTTGTTATACGTGATAGTCCCACTTCTTACTTGGGTAAGTAAGGAATCCATCTTCGCAGGTTGATTCTGACTGCAACGTATAAACTATCCCTTTGCCAATAATTTTCATAACGACTTATTATCTCATTGATAAGTACTTTATCCCTTCTCTCCCATTCTATGAGCTGACTGATATGAGGTAGAATAAACTCATCGACATGGGATTGAAAATCATAACCAATTAAGTTCTCTAAAGGAAAAGGTAGCAACTGTTCACCATCTGTATCTGAAGAAGATGATCTCACTGGAGAGGTATGGGGCTTTCGGGTTGATCGACTGCTACTTGTTTCTACCTTTGGGTGGCTTGATCCTATTTGTGATAAAATAAATCAATATTCAAACAAATAAATCTAAAGTGAAATGTAATGAAATTTGAATAAATTATGTTGAAATAGAAGTATACCTGCTGCCTTGAATCATCTCACGTGTATTGAAAAATCTTATTGGGTCATTGCTATCAATGCCCAAGTAATCTTCATCTAAATTTATATTATTTAAAACCGATATGCCCATTGTGCATTGGGCAAGCCACCAAGTGAGAGGGTTGGAATTCAAAATGAGGAGGCAATGTTTAGTGTCCCACTAGGGGCCGGAGGAATTGGCATGCGTTTACCAATGTTCTTTTTCCCGATCCTCTGGTTGGCATTTTGAATATTATTGGTGGAGGAGGGGTGGTGCCATTGTTTGTATAAGGAGGAGGACTGCAATGTGCTGAAAAAGTTCAAGAAAAATCATATGAAAAACTAGAAAACTATGCAAAAACTATGAAATTAAATGAAGTACTATTCAAAACTTGTACCTTGTTGTTGAGGGGTAGCTTGTCATGGTGCTTGAGGTGGCCGTGTTGGAGTAGTAATTGGTGGTTTTTGAGTTGTCTGTTGCTGGGATTGCTGAGGTGGTTGTTGAGAAGACACAAATGCATGCGACTGAACTGAGTGAGTTGGGGAAGATGGTTGACTTTGAGAAGCACGTGTATGGTCCAAAGTCCCTGCAATGTCATCAACATACAATTGTATGTCAATTCAATATGGTAAAATTTAAATGGGAAAATGAAAATACAAATTTGGAATTTGTAAATAATACATGTAAGGGTATTACTTCTCTGGCATTTAACGAATTCAAATGGTTGGTGGTTCGAGATGAGTGAGCTTCCATTTCAGATTGTGAATCTCCCGATGCCTCAACTGTGTTGTTGGCCTCTTCCTCTTGATGCCACCTTTTTTGGGAAGGGCCTCCAAAAATCTTCTCTCAAAGCAAAATAGTAAATAGTTAATACCTGTTGTCAGTCTAATGTCAAAATACAAACTTTATAGTTTATACTTGTTGTTCTTGAAATGGAATTGACAAATTCATCAATGCCTCATCCATGCAAGTGGGAATTGGTTTGTCTTTTAAATTTAAAAGAGCCTCATAATAAAGGCCAAGGAGATAGTTTGTGGTGTGAATGACTGGTTTTTCTAAAAGCTTTGCATTTGTAATGTCAATTCTTTTTTTTTTTTGATAAAAAGGTGCACCAATCAAATTTTTGCTTTGCATGATAGTTGCAAGAATGTATGCAATGGCCCAATTTGGTATATCTATTTTCCGACCCTACAAAACTATTCTGATTGAAAGAAGGAAATCATAGCAGCAAGAAAGTGGTGTGCAATTCCTTGCGTATCCACACCACGTCTGGATTTATTGACATGAGCTGCAAATGCCAAAAAAATTGGAATTAATATAAATTTGAATTGTATCAAAATCAAAAATTGAATACAAAATGACGAATGAAAACAATTTACACTTACAATCAACATGGAAACCAAAATTCAATTCGAGATATTTCTTATCATCTTCGACGAGTGTTGCCTTCATTGTAACAATGGGTAAATTTTTGAATGGGAGGCCTGTAAACCGATGAATATCAGCTGGGTCGATACCAAATTGAAAACAATCAACCGTCATCCATAAGTAACATTAAATAGGTCATCCTCTGTATTGTATGAGGAGAGAAGGTAGTTCAAAATATCATGGTCTATTTTGAAATGGGGCATCTTAACGAGCCCACCAAACTCACATGCATCGATCAAATCCTTGTATTCCAATTCATTTGTAAAACAGTCTAGATGTGGGGGCACAAAGGGTTCCTAGTAGAGTATCTTTCCCATGGATAGGGCTTGTGGGTTGACTGGATTTTCCTCTTGATTTTTTGTCTTGAGCTTGGGATGCACTTGTAGTCACCATTGTAGTTGTCCTTGAGCTTGATTGTACCTAACTTGATAATGGATTCCTAGTATACAAGAAAATTCGAGAGCCGAAAAGTGTAAACATGAAAATGACCGGCATGGGAGGGTATTTATAGACAAAACCAAGGTTTAAAGGTCGTTGATGTGCATCAATGAGACTCATTGACATGTGTCAATGAGCCTTGTTGATGCTCATCAACAAGCCTTGTTGATGAATCAACGAAAGCCTTGCTGATGTGTGTCAAAGAGCCTTGTTGGCGTCAAACGATCCTTGTTGACGCACGCAATGAGCCTTTTGACGACACATGTCAATGAGCCTTGTCGACACATGTCAACGAGCCTTGTTGACATGTATCAACAAGTTTCATGACGAGTGTCAATGTCATCAACTCTCATGCTCTCTAACTCAAAAAAAGTGGGAAAATTCGTTTCAAAAATTAGTAAATTCACCTTTCAAAAAACCGGTTCTGGGATATTCACTAAGGTATTTTCCACCTCCAATTTCCAAGAGGTAGGGCCCCTTACTTAATAATAGAAAATATTAAGATGTATGTCGCTCATTGGTTCCCTAAGTTCATGACCATCGAGTTAACAAGCTTCAGATGCACTCTAACCAAATTCAAAGTGACCACAACATATGGCCCTAACCAGTTAGGCTCAAACTTACCTTTCTTTTCACGATCCTTGGTGGTATTTGAATTTTTTTCCTTTAGAACAAGGTATCCTACCTAAAATTGGAAAGGTATCATTCTTTTATTATAACCTAGACATACTTAATTTTGATACACTTTAAGGTGATCAAATGCGTGAAGAAGATTCTCATCCAGTAGCTCTAGCAATTCTAGTTGAGCCACTCTGTAATCCTCCTCTTTATCCAAGTAATCTCTTAGCTCTATGTGCAAAGAGGGGATATCAATATCAAGGGTAATACGGCTTCCATGTCGAAAAATAGGGAATATGGAATAACACCAGTAGGGGCACAAATGAATGTTTTGTAATCCCAGAGAGCGGGATGAATCTATAAATTCCAATTACGACCAATTTTATTCACCATCTTCTCCATAATATGAACACAGTTTTATTTGAGGCTTCACCCTTCCCATTACATTGAGTGTAGTAGGGGTTGAATAATTGTGTCAGATTTGAAAGCATTGACACAATACCTTCACAGCTTTTTCCTCAATGAATTACCATTATCAATTATAATAAAGCGAGAGGGGATGTCATACCGAAAAATGATATGGTTCATTATGAATTTGGATATCTACACACCAATGACATAGGTGAGAGGAAAAACCTCTACCCACTTCGTGAAGTACTCAGTGGCAGTAATAATGAACATATGGCCATCAGAGGATGTAGGGGTAAGCTTACCAATGAGATTGAGTCCCCACTTTGAAAAATGACATGGTGTGGTAATAGGTTGCAATTATTTTTCTTGGGGCATGTATCAAGTTGCCATATTTCTTACATAGAAAACATTTATTTACGTACTTGCAATAATTAGTATCCATTGTAGGCCAATAATAGCCTACTCTTAGTATTTATTTAGCTAGAAGACTATCCCACTTGTATGGTCCCCAAAATACCCCCAAGTAAGGTGTAGTGAGCTATCCGTTGGATTAGGTTTATTTTGTTAGAATTTGAAATTTATGAAGGGAAGGTTCCATCATGAAGGTAATTGTAAATGTCAAGGTACGAAGGGAAATGGGGACCAACAACTTCACATACCAAACATGACTCGTAATGTCATATGCTGTTGTATTTAAGTACTCATTAATGAAAGGAACTATTCCTGTGTAGGATGCATAAAAGAACAACTCGTAGCCATAACATCCACCGCATGATTATATCCTTTAGGGATGTTCTCGAATATGATCTATACAAATAATTATTTCAATGTATCTACTAATTTCTTGTAAGGAATGAGATTCTCATCCTTAACCTTGTATTCATCAGTAACTTGTTTGATGATTAACATGGAATCACCATTACATTAAGTTTCCTGATATCCCAATGTATAATTATTTTCAACCCTGTAATGAGAGCTTCATATTCTACTATGTTATTGGTATATGGGAAACTAAGTCTAAACGCTTGTGGAATCAGGTCTCTTGATGGATTAATGAGCACAACTCCTACTCCTAAACCATGGAAAGTAAAGGATCCATCAAAATACATCTGCCATGTAATGGACTCCTCAAGGTACATTATAGAAGCATATGGAAGTTCCGACTTAATGATTTAGTACCTAACAAAGGGGCTTTAGCTATTTGATTCATGAGCACCTGCCATTTAACTAATTTCTAATGGACATAATAAATATCAAATTCACTAAGTAGGATGATCCAATTGGCCATCCTTCCTGTAAGTGTAGGTTTTGATAACAATTATTTCAATGGGTCAACTTTTGATATGAGATTGGTCTTATTATTTAGCAAATAATGATGAAGTTTTGAAAAGAAAAATGACGGCCAAGAAAGCCTTCTCAATTTGTGGGTAGTTGAGCTCATAAGTAATCAATGTACGAATAAGGTAGTAAACAAATTTTTCTTTATGCTCTATATCATATTGGGCCAATAGTGCACCAATTGTAAATTGAGTAGAAGAAACATATAATAGAAATGGTTTCCCTGCGGTAGGTAGTATTATAACAGGAGGTTTGGAAAAATATTCCTTAAGAAAATAAAACGCTTTGTTATTATTATGGACCCCAATGAAAGTCAACATCTTTCTTCGAAGATGTTTAAATCAATGACACTTGTCTACGAGGTGGGATATGAATCTTCTGATTGCTTGAATCTTCCCCTGTAGACTACACAATTTATTGATGTTCTTAGGAGGAGGAATTTATGTTATGGCAATAAAATTTGTAGGATATTCTTCAATTCCTCTCCTTGAAACAATAAAACCTAACAATTTTTCTGATAGCATGTCAAAGACACTTTTTAACAGGTTGAGTCTGACCTTATAGTCTATAAGACGCTAAAATATGCACCATAATATTATTGAGTGATCTGATCTAGTGTTGGATTCACCTAATATGTCATTCACATAGTCTTCCATTATGTCATTAAGCATATTGTGAAAGATGATAGTCATAGCCCATTGATACGTTGCACTTGCGTTCTTGAAGTCAAGGGCATGACTTGGTAGTTAAATGTCCCCGATGGGGTTATAAAATTTGTCTTGTGTTGATCTTCCTTAGCAGTTTCAATCTAATTATACCCTGAAAAGCCATCCACGAGTGATAACATTTCATAACCAGTTGTTGAGTCAAAAATCATGTCGATGTTAGAAAGAGGAAATTCATCCTTAGAGCTTGCTTTATTTATATCTCTGAAATATGTACAGATTATAATACCGATGGGTTTCTTCTATATAAGGACTATGTTTGAAATCCACTCTGAATAATCAATAGGCCTGATGAATCCTATTGCCAATAATTTCTCTAGCTCTTCTTTTACCAATAAGGCAATGCGAGGATGCATATTTCTGAGCTTCTATTTTATAGGCTTTTCCTCTTTATGAAAAAATAGGTTATGCACTACTAATTCTAGATCTAACCATGACATGTCCATGTAAGACCAAGAAAATATATCTAAAAATTCAAGCAAAAGAAGAAAAAAGGTCTTCTCGGTCTTGGAATTAGTTAATATCGACAACATAAAGTTAGATAAAGGTGTTAAAGCATGACGCTTTGTACTCGGTGAGCCAAAGGTCCCTTAGAAAATTTTAAAGAACATAGTTTTGAATATCCTGTACTCATTTAGAGTCCATTATACCATCACCTAAAAAATTCTTGTTATTGTTTGGAAATGAGTTTGGTTTTTTGTTAAGCTTTTAATTGTGATTATCGTGTGAGAAGGGATTTAAAATCCCTTTTACCAAAAATGATTTTTAATTTGGTTACCTTTCTCTATGAACGCTTCAAATGTGTTTCCACAATCCATCTGTAAATAGAAAGTAATCTCGTTGTGTTTAGGTACAAATATGCTCAGACTCTATAGAAACTAGCAAAGCTTTCATTGTTTCATTGTTTTGCATTGCACAAATCTATCATGGTAACATCATTTTCCATGTTAAAGGAGAAGTGATGCACAAAGTGTTATGCTAATTCCATCCATGTAGAAATGGACCCTTTAGGTATATGTAAAAACCATTCAAGTTCTTGACCCCCTAGAACTCCAGGGAAAAGGTGAATGAGATAATTATCACTAAAAGTAACCTCTTGACATGCCATGTAAAAGTATTTAATGTGGTCTCTTGGATCATACTTTCCTTGTATTTTTCAAACTTGGGACAATCAAAGTGACGAGGGAAAGGTACTTACAACATAGCCCTGTCAAAGGGATATGAGCATAACTCCTCAAACTAATACTTTTTACTCTGGCCTACATTGTCTTGTTATAAAGAAGTGAGGACTTTATTCGTGGATAACCACTCTTCGTTGAAGTCTTACCCCTATGTAGGTGGTGTTGGACTATATAAGTGGTTAAGTCTAGTTATTTCACCACCTTTATTGTCTGTGTATAACTCCTCATATGAATCTTTACATTTTTCCTGATGAGGAGTTTTGGTGAAAACTCCTAATATGAAGCTCAAGATTTTTTTTGGTCTTAGAGTCTTCATAGGCTATTTGTTGATATGTGAAACCAAAATCTCCAATTTGCGAGTAAGAACTTGTATTTTTAATCTATCGTAAACTCTTGGGTTGGTATCTCTTTGCAATTTTCATGAGGAGGAGGTTGTTCATGATTAACATGTTCTTCATGATCCTCATAATGAATTTTGACAATGGGGATGCAATATCCTCCATCATTTTGAGAAGGCACTTCTTCATCATTATGTTTCCCAAAAGTAGAAGCATGACCTGGGTTTAAGATGTCATCAATGTTACGTAGAGGATTCTCTACTTATTCCTCTCCATGAACCATGTTAGCAAGGAGAGAGGGATCAAATGTAGGTGGAAACTTATCCCCTAACTCTACAACACACATAATAACCTCATGTCTATTTTGAAACAAGAATTTTTCTATTTGGGTGAGACTAAATTCACAGTCCACCCGAGGAGAACTATCATCACCACCTCTATGATAAACCATTGAGTTGTATTCAAAAAGTGTTTTTATCTTGTCATTTACAAAGGAATTTGACCCTAATTTTCAATGCCCCATACTTGTGATAGGATGCATAATAGGAAAGGTTTCACTAATGTTGACTTAAAATGGCCCTTAGGAAGAACCAAACAAAGACGACAACATAAATCGTCACAAATAATGTAAAATAATAAATGACAATGAATCTAATTGATCAAGGAAATATGAACCAAGGACACCAAATAATAAATAATGGCCCGTCTATAACGTATTGTATAACAAGAAGTATCTAGAACAAAGAAAACAATTACAAGAGCAAGATCCAATCACAAGAACATATACTCCCTATGTTTTCCAAGATAGGTTCGTGACAATAACGACAACACAAAAAGTTAATACTTTGATAAATTTTGGAAAAATATAAAACCTAAGTACTAAGATGGTATTGACATGGTTTCTAAACAAAGTATACTTAAACAAGTTTAGAGACCAACAAAGTCCAAGTATTGAAAATGGAAGCTACAAATGTGAGCGGCATAACAACACAATTTGGACATGTTAATCAAGCTTTGTAGAAAAAGCAAGATATTAGTATCAAAATGATGTTGACATGATGCAAGTAGCATAATGAAAACACTTCTCAAAACTCAAAGAAGTGTTGGGATTAAAACTAAGCCTAAGTATATCGTGAAGTTGATAGCTATGAGAGCAATGTAAGAATACAATGTAGAGACTTAAATCAAGTTTCAAAAGGAAACAAGATGTATAAAAATTGTATCAATATGATCCAAGAAATGTAAAAATAAAGAGGAAGTCAATGGTGAGGAAACCTAACTAGAATATGAAGTCTAGACATGGGTATCGAGATCATGGATTTCAAGATAGATGTACCAACAAACTTTCAACACTTACTACTACGGTCACAATAAGGAAGGATGTAAGCGGGTTTAAAAGTTATGGACACAATATTTGATAGCACTACGTATGTATTTTATCTTTTGTCCCAAAAAAATCTCATATCTTTGTTAATTTGATACAAATTTGGTAGTTCCTCACCTCCTTTGCTCCCGTAAAGAGCAATAAAACCAAGAAAACTTAACTAATCTAGTTATAAAACTTAATATTTATCTAAAAATGCTAAAAAGAGGGTTAGTAACAGAAATTGAAACTAATCTACAAAAACTTGAAATTAATATAGAGGATAATGAATTAAGTCCCACCGAGTGTTCCAAATGTGAACATACTAAATTAAATAAGCTATATCAAAAGAAAATAACACCAAGTAGCCTCTAAAAAAAGTTAATTTACTAAGTACATCATGATTAAAGCTTAATGGAAACTAGATAATAAATGCAAGAACATGAAGGAAATCATCTACTTGTTAACCATTCCTACTAAAATATATGATTACTCTACAACATGATCCTCTTTAGATCATGAGTAATCAAATTTGTGTGTTTGAATACTAAAGAGAGGGAAGGATCTCACCAAGTATTGGCTACAGGACCAAGTTTGGATCTTCCTTTCTACTCAAGAATTCTAGACTGGATGCACAAGATGAATCAACTAATCTAAATAATGGAGAAGGCTATTGATCATATGTCTTATATGAGAATAATAGCAAAAGTATGGTGTAGGTGTGAAAGGATGTAGGAGGGTCCTTTATATAGCTTTCCAATTTGGGAGAAGTTTGAATCCCAATGAATGTGGGATAAAGGATAAAGTAGATTTAGACTTGTTAAGCTTGATTAGAGGAATTAACAAGTGATTAGCAACTCATGGGAGTTGAGATGGTTTAATTAATCAACTAGGATTAATTAATAGGATAGAATAAGATTTTTAGGCTATTTGGAAGTGATTTAGGAGGAATTTGATATGATTTGAAGCATTTGAAGAGGGATTTAGCAAAAAAAGGGTTTATTGATTAAATACATTGTTAAAAAGGCTTAATTAACTCATAATAGTTAATTAATTGATTTGAAGAGGATTATAACTAATGAAGTGTTGTTAATTGGCATCCAAAATGTGATAAAGACTAGTTAATTAATGAAGCATTGTTAATTGAACAAAATGGAGAGAAATGTTAGTTAATTAGCGAGAAATCACTAATTATAACAGAAATGATAAGAAAGAGGGTAATTAGTGCAATCTTAGTATTAAAACTGCGTAAGCAGATTTTAGGTGTCTATAATAATCAAAACCCTATTCATGTAGGGCATTAGGTGATCATTATTCACCTGATATATCCCATTGACCTAATTTATAATTAGCTTAACGTCACCTTGGGTTTTGATATTTTTTATTCCTTTTTCTTTCTCCATTTTTAATCCCAATTAAAGGATTTATATTTGGTTGTGTTATTGGTTTTTTTCAATATAAAGTTTAAAAGAAAATGGAGAAAAAACTCTTTATTAGGAGAAAAAAGCACCACAATGTATTCATATCCATAATTTGAACAACTACCATCAAAATGCAAAGTCTATAACTCATTAGGATCACCCTCTATCACATAAGTAGAGCTAAATATTTGATCAAATGTCATAAAATATGTACTCAAACTAGTATCTTTGAAAAGGATTTGCGCTTTGGGATCATACAACTTAGTGAAAAGGTACTTCTCTTGGCATTCGTGGATTGATTGTGCACATTAATCCATTAAAAGGTATCCATTCTTGTAAAAATCCATGTGGAATTCTCCTCCCACATCCCTACAAAATACTCTTCCCAAAAATATTCCATAAGAAGCTACAATAGCTACAACAAATATTGTCATCTTGACCATCTTCTTAGGAAATGTGGAAAATGTGAATATATCATCCTTTACCTACCGTATTAGAGGGACTTTCTTAGTTTCCATTGAGTAGAAACATCAATTTTTTTGGTAAGAGTGATCCCTAAGAAATGAGATATCTTGGTGGGAATAACATTGTCAAATGTTTTTGAATCTATGATACAGTTGTTGATCTTGAAACCATTGATGAGAAATAAATAATAAAATGGCTTAATTTTTCCCGATGAAGAGGTTGAAGCCAAATTGTTTTGGGACAAGGTAGGCATGATATTGGGAAGGAGTCCTTTAGAGGAAGTAGGTGAAGCTACAATTTTTTTATCTTAATAAATTGAGTGAATCTTTTGAATTTCTTGGGATTAAATTGAAGGTATTCCGCTTCCGACATCTAAATTTTAGTTTTCTTGGCATGATTTATGTCAAAGGCATTATAAGAGGGCTTGAATGAAGGTGTGGATACTTCATTAATTATTTTCGTAGGAGCGGTATCGGCCTTAGTAGTAGCAGAGGAAGAAGAATAGAAGTATGTGTCACATTCTTGATAGGAGGTTTCTACTTTATCTATATGGGAAAATGAGTACCTCTTTTTGCAACATTATGAATAGCCATCGATCTTATTTTTCTTTGACATTTTATTTTAGTTTCTCCACTTCTTTTATTTTATTTTGTGAATCAATAAAATATCAAAGGATTTGTCGTTCATATCATTCACTACATCATTGTAATCATCTTCTTTATGTTTTAGGTACTTGATATTGGAGTCGTTGGCTGATTTATCATATGATTCATCCTCATAACCAATTTATTATTAAGAATCTTTAGCTTCATGACACGTTTCTTCTCTTTTATTAACTAAATCCATGAAAACATTGAAGGTTGGAGCTTTAATAGACAACCTTTGCTAAGTAGATGGTAATTTATTTTTATCCCTCATGCGGAGGATTATTGCTATTGAAGTTTCTTCTTGGATATCTCTCAGTAAGGACTATTGGGTACATTATGAGATATATATTTATTTAAATCCAACAAATCATTTGATAAACTCTAGATAAATAGATGAGTAGTACTTTGATTCTTGGGTTTGGAAAAATATCTCCTTATTTTGTTGGCCAAAATAAGCTCATCCTCAATCTTTATGGTCGTTTATTTCCCAATAGATAGGTTAATAATATTTGAACTCTTTATCAAGAAGCCAACTTCAATTATTTGATTCTTAACGAAGAAATATTTATGATTCTCATGATTAGGAGTAACACATTCTATAATCTTATGGATTAATTTTTTGATTTTTGCTACAAAATCATGCATCGGCTCATGTGGATCTTTTTCAGTTGAGTAATTTTATTCAATGATGCATGTACATCCTCTTCTAGTTTAAATTAGGATTAGAACCTTGTTTTCATAGTAGCCCAAGTATTGATGGACTTAGGAGGTAAATAGTAGAACCATTCTACAACAATTCCTTGAAGAGTTTCAATGAATAACCAAATGGACACATCCTCATGAGCAACACCCTTAAATCCACAAGCTACAAAGAACACAACTATGTTTTTGTTGGGGTGTTATTTTCTATCACCAATGAACCTTGGGAAATTCTTCTAAAAATCATGTGGTAAATAATGCATAAATTTATCCAATGAAAGAGGGTCGATATTTGGTGCCCAATGGACTAGAGGTGGAGGTGACACAACCATTGTTTGAAAAGATGTGTGGATGTAGGAATCTGGATTCCACTTAGAAATAATGATCTACAAGTAGAAGCTACACTTTCTTCTTATATAGTCTAGTTTTTTCGTATAGGTGATGAGTTGTTTGAATGCCTACTAGAATGCCATTTAGGAGCGAGATTACGATTATGCATCTACAATAACTCAAATGTAGGATTCTCCACACCTCTTTCCTTATCTTTCTACGATTGATAATTTTTCTTTCTCGTTTTGACTAACAAAAGAAACCTTAGGGAAGAGTAAATACAGAGCATGTAATTAGCGAGATAAAGATTATCTTGTGTATTTGATCCCTAGTGGAGTCACCAAAATTGTTGGTTGGATATTTTGTTAGAGACAAAATATGAGGACCAACCACATCATGTGGGATAAAGCACCTCCTCAAATAAAGGGTAGGAACCCTCTTTATTACTATTCTATAAACACCAAAGAGAATCCACAAGATTTACACTAATCTAGCTTTTGGGGTTAGATCTCATCGCTGTAGATGTAATTATTTATAATAGAAGGAAGAATAGATTCATAATTAAGAAAGGTTTTTAGGAGAAAAGATGGAGTGGAGATACGAAAGAAAAGGTGAGTGGAGTCATAATTTTTCTTTACTAAATACAGATCCGAACATACTAACATGAGATAATATAGTAAAAAAATGAAATCATATGTAAAAGTAATAAACTAAAATGTAAAGGTTAAAACAATTTATTGAACTTAAGTAAAATACATTGATCAAAGACATAAAATTTCTCACAATTTTTATTGCACCTCTTTTATTCCTTATAACAAAGATCAAAAACACTAATTTTCTCTTCTCTTCATAATTCCAAAAATTTATTTCCACTATAAAGTATGAAAATAACTTGATCAATCAATAATCATCCCTACATAGAATGCCACAACATATTAAATTTATAGAGAAATGGAAGAGAGAAAAAGGTAAGTTGTTGGGGCATAGTATAATAATAGAAAATCCACATTAAATTAATTTTTATTAGTTCTTGTGGAAAATGAGAAATTCAACATGTTAAACCAAATTATATATCAACATATAAAAATTTACATGTGCGGTGCAAAATTAGAAAAAACAACATATCCTCGATGATACTTCTACTCATTGGCTTCCTTATCACCTTCCTTGTCACGATGCGTGTAGAACTTCTCAATCATTTCTTGAACTTATTTTTCATCAAGTCCACAAGAGTATAAGTTCAATACATCACATGTGTTAAGTAAATTGATAAGTTTTCTAAGAATATTCTAATGTCTTTTAAGGATTTTGGCTAGATTATTCAAAACATTTTGATACACAATCAATTTATCAATTGATTGTAAATTAAAATCACTACCTTCCATGTAATCGATACTTGAATTCGTTGAAGGTATCGTTTTTAAGTAGCATATTCAAATCTTCGCTTAGGACTTGGTAGGTCACCTTAGAAAATTCATCATCAATATCATTGGTAGCATGAATTTCTTCTTCCATGTCCTTTTGCAGCTTCTCCTTAGCCTCTTGCAAAATTTTGACTTGAAATTCAATGGCTTTGTAAAACTCAAAATTTTTCCCTCTTTCTCCTGTTACTCCTTACTATACCATATTATGTGCATTAACCATCTTGAGCTCATTTAGGGCTTCCAGAGTAATATCCCAGATTATATTCCTCATCAAACTCATCATTCATCTTATCAATGTTTGATTTTCTGTTTCAATATCATTATGAATCTTGACAACTTCCTTAATAATACTATTTCCTTAGTCAAGGATAATTTAAATACAATTTTCAACACCTCTCCCCTTTTTTCCAATCTTCTATTCCTTAGTTATAAACGATATGTGAAAATTAGTTTGAGCAAGAGAAGAGATAAGAGTTTTTCTGGTGACCTTGAGTAAAATGGTTGTTATCTTCTCCACTTTTTCTTTGAGCTCATCCTTGGTTTATTAAGCAGATTTTCCAAATCCACATGTAATATTATTGTGCACCCTCCATGGTAACTTTCCTGAGTGCCAATTTGGTTATCTCGGTAGTTGGAAGTGGTGATGTATTCCTTAATCTTATCGAGGTGGGAATGAAAATATCAACAAAATATCTCTTGATTGATCAATGGTGATGTGGGAGAGTATTTTGGGCTTCTTTGATGCACAAGATGGAGTAGAGTCAATATACCTGAAATTAAAGTCTTCATGAAGGAATTTTTTTCCTCTTAAAAGTTTGGCTTGTTAGCCAAGATGGAATGAAAGATTGAGTTGATTACTTGTTAAGGAGCTATGATTATGAGGGTAAAAATCAAAAGAGTTAGTAATGTGGATGCAAAAGGGGAGAGAGTTGATAAATTCTCCAAGGTGAAAATTGAAGAGGGAGTAGGAGAAGAGATAAAGGGGGAAATGGTAGTAGATGATGAAGGAAACTGGGTTATCTAAGGGGAACCCAAGGGCAATCTCACTCTTGTCAAAAAAGGGGAAAAGGATGAAAAACCTGTGTTATGAGTGATACATGAGGATATGAGGGCGGCGAAGAAGAAACATGGGAAATAAATGTTGTGGTCGAGGAGATATTAAATGATGAAGAAGTTGTAGGAGATGGAACATGAGTGGGAGATGGAGGAGGAGATGGTTCATGAAGAGGAAAATTGGTAGGAAGAGACACACGTGGGATCGGTGTTACAAGAGGGAATGCATGGGTGATGAGGAGAGGATAAATAAGAAAGAAATAAGTAGCCATGGTTCTAATAGAAGGTCATTTTCCTTACTAGGGAGGAGGAGAGCCTACATAAAAAATGGTGGTTGGTGGCAGAGAAAGAGGACGAGACTTTCCTTTACTAATAAGAATTTTTATTCTTACCCTCTTCATAGGAAATTTTCTTTTATCTTTGGATTCATGGGAGGGTATTGCCTCTTATGTGGTAGTTATCTTGATCTTTGGAAAGCTGGGATCCTTATGCTGAATATTCAATGAGAAAAGTGAGTGGTTAGTTTGAATCTAGATTTGAGCATCTCACTCACTGATATATGTTGTTTCCTTGATGGACCAATTAAAGGGTTAGAACCTAAATTTTCCACTTTCATATGCTCATATATGGGGTCCAAAACTTCTCCATCACCCATTCTTCCGTGAGGAATATCAATAATATTATACTTGGCCACTTCATTGAAAGTCAAATGACTATAGTCTTTCTTTCTTGTGGCCACTCATCCCTATCAATCCATACATAATGAAGTTCAAGGATGTGAAACTTCAAAGGCGTAAGGATTTTCAACACTCCTATGTAATCAAATCCAAACCTATGATGAAAGGACTTGAGACTCACTTATTACATCTCATTGGATATATTTTTAGCTTTTATTACCAACATGCATGTATACCGGATAATTGAGATCGGAAAATGAATTCCCGTCTTATGATTACTTTTTTGAACATTTAAAATTCTAATAATTTCCTCACCAATTCCATCAAAATCCACTTTTCACTTGGATACCTTGGAAACAATGAATCTTCCCACTCAGATGTAGGTGTAAGTCAATAATTAAAGGAGAATGTAACCCCAATGAGATACAACATTCCAGGCTGCATCAGTGCATCGGTGTGCTTTGAAATTTCCTTGTATAATTTCCATATGATCTTTATAGAAGAAAGCATCATTAAATCTTTAGAAATGCTCAAGAATGTATTTAAGAGAAAATTTAGAGTAGAACTCATAGGCTTAGTCTAAACTTCGTGTATCATGTGTGTTTGATCTAGGATATATTTTCATTCCATCTCAAACATATGTGACGTATAACATCATGTAAAACATCCATGTGGTATGAAATTCCCTTAACTAGTTGTGAAGAGAGTCACTAAGGAACTCCCCTCATCTCGAAGAATTGTTTATTCTTTCTCATGATAGTGAGGAATTAATACATCTATTCTTCGAACTCTTTGCTTTAGGAAGACCAAAAAATCTACTTAGGAGTGTAATGATGTCATTGATTTTAGGGATGAACTTACTCTTATTCAAAGTATTTGGGAATCTACTAATTACAGGATCGACCATCCTCATGAGCCTATCTTGTGCCCTTCTCGCATCTAATGGGTTGATTATGCATCTGATTCCCTATTAATTGAGGAGTGAATCTCTCCATAATGTTTTATGTAATATTTATCTATATACATAAATGCATATAATTTTCCTATATCAAACTTCATGGGAGATGTAATTGACCAATGCATGTCATGTTTTAAGAATCTATTCTTTGAATGTGTATAAATATGAATCTACCAGTTGGTATAATATTCTCTCTCAATTTATTCTTTTATTATGTGGCTTCTACTCTTTCTTGATGTTCCACTTTAGACCAACTTTTAGTATCCTATACATGGGAATACATTAAATCTTTAGGAATGATGTAGAAATTATGCTTGATCCTATTCATGGGTATGATGATAATAGTGACCTCCAAATGTGCCTCCATTTGGTTAGATATTGTATTAATGTTCATATTCCCATCATATGCCCATTCATTTCCAATTAGCATATTAGAATAAATTTCATTAGTCTTCATATTAATGACCTCAAAATATCCCTTCAAGCTTGACTCCCCTACCCGAATTTCCACATCTTCTAATCATCTAATTAGATCCACCCTTTCATAATCTACAATATTTAGAGTGATATGAATATAATATAGTGTTGGAACACCCATAAATTCCCATGAAGACCTATAATTTATGCTCATGATACTTCAAAAATTAGATATTGCATCCCTTATTTCATATCCTCCTAAAATTATATTCAAGATATTATCTATATCCCAGTGTCTCTTGGTTTCTATGTAGAATATGGGTTTCTTAGACTCAAAAACACCATTGGTTTTAATTTATAGTATATTATTCAACAAATTATAATTATTTTAGGAGATATATTCATTAAAAAATACATATTATCTGATTTCATTGATAATCCAAGATGTATAAAAGACCTATAAATGAACAAAAGAAGTATAAAACCCTAAAAAGAAGTATGTGAAAGACTAGGTCAGAATGACCTCAGCTTCCACAACAATGGGCTTACTAACTGAGTGTTGCAATACATTTCAGACCCAAATGTAGTTATGGTGTGTGTGTATAATGTTCCCTAGGTGCTCTTGTGCAAGTCACACTTTGTGAAGTAGCGAGAAATAAATATGTAGAAAATGTAATAGAATGTGTGAATGGAGTAGAATAGAATAGAATGTGTGAATGTGTGAATGTTCCCTAGGTGAAGTAACATTTTTCTTGTAATGGAGCTAATGGATGAAAATGATCTCCAAGTGGATGCAACTCTAGATGGATGATAGTAGTGACTAGTGCTTGGTCCTTCATTATAGTCTCATAAATTTATATTCATAGGGTTATCTTGATCTAATTTCGTAATTAACCCAAAATGGACAACCACCAAAAAGATAAGAATTTGAAATGACTAGAAAGTTCCAAAAACATGGTGGGATAGTTCAAAAGGATCGTGGCACCCCTAGTGGGACTAGGGCACCCATGGGTGCCCTAATAAAGGATAAAATAACATGAAATGATAGAAGATAAGTCGACATGTGGGTGTAAGATGTCGAGGAATGAAGAAATAAAATAAAATAAGGTGGAAAAAATAAAGGGGTTAATCGGTACTTTATTCACTCAAACCCTTCTAAATAGTAGTATGAGACTAGGACTAAATAGTGTCTCAAGTGCATGATTTTGTGACTACATTTTCCCCAATTTTTATTGGTGAGCAGGAAGCTTGGTAACATAAAGTAGATAGAGATGCATACCGATGTCCATGAAAATTGTGGTAGAAAATGTGCCGATGGACTACATAAAGTGTGGAATGATAAAAATATGGTGGATCATGGAAATTAAAGATGAAAATGCGTTAAAATGTGATGAGAGTGAACCTAGGGTAGAAACACGTGTGTATCTACTGATGTGTGTGATGTACCTGTATGGTTATTATGGTGTGTGCTATCGTGAAGAGTTTTTGTTGATTTCATTGTCACCGTTGTTTCCCCATTTGACTGTTGCTTGTTTCTCATATGGATAAACCTGCAAGGAGAAAATGATCAAATAGTCACATATGTATTTATGTAAAAGCACAATGTAAAAGACACATGTAAATGTAAAATACATAAATGAAAAAGTGTAAATGGAATATGTGCACGATCCATGTTGAGAAAGAGAGTGTAGAAGGATATCCTATACTGTCAGGGTTTTTGGGTGATCCAATGCCATAGGCCAAAGAAGTATAGGGAGAAAGTTGTGTTATTATCCAACCTTTAACTTCTTCCCTGAATGTGTGTGGATAAATCTATGTACGTCATAGTTTTTTGAGCGATCCAACACCACCGGTTGAAGTAGTGTAGGGAGGAAAACCCACTGTAACTTCTAAGCTTGTAACTGCTTCCAATAAAGCAAAAGAAATCAGGTCCTATAAAAGCCGCTATGTATGGGGTTCGTAGAATGGTTTGAATCCACTTGTTGTATTTAACCCACAATGCTACAATGGAAAGTGTAGTGAATTGAACCAGTGTAAACACATTGTGTTAGTATGTAAACCCCAAATTATGCCTCCCCTCTTTGGGGATTCATGTGACATCAATGATAGGAGAACACAACCCCAAAAGAGGACTAACCGCATGTACTCTAAAACTATGCCCTACAAGGAAAGGAATGCACTTGGTAGAAACCAAGGCATGTATAGAAAAGAAGGCTAGTTAGAGACAAGTGTCATTACGAACAAGCATGCATATAGAAAATAGTGTATAAGCTATGCAATCAATGTGTAATCTACCAAGCAAAGTAATGTAAACACGTAAGAAGAAAAGTAAGCCATAGAAATTAGGATACAAACATGGGACATCACTCACGATGTAACTAGACATGCAAGGTCATCATGGTCATAAACAACAAAAAATGTGTGCATAACAAACATACGGAAAGACACAAAAATAAAATAAAACAATAGCAGACAATAGAAAAAACAAGTATGGAAGAAAATATCCTTACATAACAAATGTTGCACATGAAGCACATGTTAGCATGTTCGAAAGATAACTAGTATGTCAAAAACGTGTATAACTAAGTAATGTAATGTGCTAAGTACAAAACGAAATAATAGCACTTGCAAAGAGATGAATGTGGATGTCCCAACTGACTAGTGTAGGAAGGATAGAGGGGCGAACATCCATGCTTCATGTAAGATACTTATATCTGGGATCACAACTAGAACAAGACATGAATACAAATGTTTGGATGATATAGATAAATGACATACAACTAGTCTAACTAGCATGTGTAATAAAGTAACCATGAACAAGAAAAAGTAAGAAAGATTAAAAGCAACCATAATATACAGTATGTTGTGGATGGATGGAATGGAATGTAAAATGGATTTATAAGATCTGCGTTCCCCCGAGTGAATGGAAATTTATATAATGAGGTCCATTTGGTTTTCCCAGCAGCTGGGTCAAGAATGAACCATAAATGAGAGTGCATCATCGGGAAATGGTCAAATAGTGTGTGTTGTGTCTAGTGCACTATGATGAGTATGTATGTGTAGTGATGATGATATGTGACATATAGAAGAGATGTGCATGAACCCTATAGCCAAATCGTATATCATGAGAAAATGAATGCATGAGTGATGCGTTATCCCTAAGCATATATCACTATAAGATGATAAAGTAGGAGTGACGGTGGTGTAGCCTATAGTGTATATCAATACAAGATGAATAAAAGGGGTGGTGATGCAGCCTATATTATATACCAATACAAGATGAATAGAGTGAGTGACAATTTATCCTATAAAGCATGTGTCACTAGACTATAAATGTCACATGATGAAAGGTTTAATGATAAATGCGTGATGAATGTAAGGTCCATTTGATTTGTAAACCCTTGTCATCAACTATGCACCGAGGAGCTAAAGTGCATCACAAGGTAGTGAGTGCGCAACATGTAGAAGGATGATGTAGTATGTGTGATGATACTAGATGAGCATACAATGAATACAATATGTAATGTACGATGTATAATATGTAATACAATATGCAATGTAGGATGTATAAGATGTAATGTCGAGATGTAATGTATGATGTAGAAAGACAAGTTTAAGATGTGTGATGTGTCCTAAGTGTCGTATGTATGATGTAAGATGTGTAAAATGTTTAAAGTGTAATGTAAAGAGTGTTGGTGTAAACGCGCTCACACTTATCTTTGTGAACTAGATATTTTGCACCTTAATAAGCTTATTTAGGAGCATAGGTAATAATTAATTTTTAATTAGTTTGTGGGATATTTTTGTCTCCCATAACTTATTGAGTTGTTGAACTATTGCCTCCACTCCTTCATTTATGGAGTTGTTGAGCTATAGTAATGTAGTTTATACGATGATGTAATGCTAGATGCATATGTGATGAAGACTAGTATAGTATGTAAAAGATGTGTAGGATGGAGAAGTGAAGTGTAGTATGTATAATATAAGACAAATAATTTGAGATGTAATGTAGAGATATGATGTGGAGAATGTAATGTCATATGTGTAAATAACTTAATAGGATGAATATTATGAATAATATGTAACGCTATAAAATAGATGTATGATATATGTATAGTAACATCTACTATGAGATATTATGTATGACATGCAATATGTGAATATATGTGATGTGTAAGACCTACTGTGCATTTTATGGGGTTCATGTGTAGTAATCCCTCAACATCAAGTGTGAATTGAAGAAAAATAGTATGTCATCGGAAATGACGACGTGAGAATATAGGATGCGTATGCCTATGGTAGGAGATTAATGTATGACTATGAAAAGATGATGGATGCGTAGATGTTAAGAGTGTGATGTAGTACTATGTAAGGATGCTCAAAGGGGGTGGGAATAATATGCCCCAAAGTGTGTGAGAGATGGAAGGATAGTCAAAAGACACTAAGTGGATCAATGTAAGGAGTATTTACCTTAACAAAAGTGATGGGACACAGAGGTGATAGAGGAGTGTGACCATCATATGGTTCATCATCATAGTAAGCTTCATTTAGGTCCCAATCATCAACATATACAGGGTCCATAGCAGATGTTGGAATAACAATCTTAACTTTAGGAGGTGGTTGTTGAGCATGGTCTGATGATGTTGTAGATACCTTTGATGAAGGAGGAGTGAGATCATCCTTAAGAGGAGGTTTCTTAGTTTGAATTGGTAATACAATAGACGACTTAGTAAGAGGATGTGATTTAGAGAAAAACTTAAGAAGTGATGACTTGTTTTGATTTGGTAATGTTGTAGAGGACGGGATAGGAGGAGGTGGTGAACTAATTTTGAGAGGTTGACTTGGTGATACCGTAGGTGGTTGCTTAGGTGGCTCTTGACTAACCAAAGAAGGCACAAAGGGGACAGACTTAGGAGCCCATGTGGATGTAGCAATTGGAGAGGAGGATGTAACATGACATTGGGAAGTGAATGAGATAAACCCTTGATGCTCAAGATGTTTGACTCTATGTTTTAAAGCATAGAAATCGTTGTCATTATGTCCATTGATTAATTGATAATTACAATATGGAAAATTGTAGTCATAAAATCATGCACTTTAGACAATTATTTATCCCGGTCTCATACTACTATTTAGAAGGTTCTCAAGGAAATAAAGTACTAATTAACCCCCATCCTTTTGGACATCTTATTTATTTTATTTCATATTTTACGATCTGCTGCATATAATTATCCATCCATTTCCAAATATCCCGTGTTATATTAACCTTATTTGGGGTGTCCATATTTTCGTATTAGGTGCCTATGGGTTCCTTAATCGCATTTTGGGGATCCCTAGTCCCCTTTCCACTCTTTGTCCTTTTATTGGGTCTTTTCTATCCATTTTTCATCCTTATATTTTATGAGGTCGGTATTTTTGGGGTTAATTATGAAATTAGACCAAGAGAACCCTATAAATATAAAGTTATGAGACCATAATGAGATACCTAGCTTCACTATCTACTATCACTCCATCTAGAGTTGTATCCATCTATTGAATTGACATCCACATAGATCCATTATCATCAAGGCACAAGCTAAGACTTCTTCATCACACTTCATAGGGGAAGGGAATCTATTCTATTTCATGCATATATTCTATTACATTTTATACACATAGTTATTGCTCGTTACTTGAAAAGTGTGACTCTCAAGAGATACCAAGGCATGTTCACACACACTTGCACATAGAATTACATTGGGTCTAAGATGTAGTGCAATGCTCTGGCTTAGTAAGTCCACCATTGTGTTAACCGAGGATAGTCTGACCCTTCATATGATTTTTTCATTTTTAGGGTTTGATGCTTATTTTAAGTTCTTGGAGGTCATTATTTCATCTTGAGATATTTCTAGAATTCGACACAACAAACTAAATTTAGTGTGACGGGTATGAAGAGTTTTAGATTACTTTCCGACCTCGTGAAAACTAGTTCCAAACATTTCTCCTAAACTAGAGCATGCATGGGCACTCCGGTCTAGCCATATCCACCCTAGTCCACACGGATACTCTAGATTAAGTATTTTCAGGGGATTCAACACATTTTTTCTACTCCCAAAATTTCTAGTTGCACCTGCAACACTTTGCGCTAGTCTCCAAATATCACCTGAGTTCTTTCCTCTCCTTTTCCTTGTAAATTAGGGTTATAATTCATTAGTTTATTTTAGATCATTAATTTACATACTTTATTAGTGCATTTATCTTTTACATTATATGTCCTCCTAGATAAGAATACCTACTTTGAACTATATCATTTTAATTCATTTTCGCTTAATCATTTTGGTGAAACCAATCCATATAATGGATAACAACCATATACGAATCACCCATTATTTTTAAATTTTATAGCTTTGGTCATGTGTTTGTCAATGTCCCTACCAACCCTTATGGCTATAACCATTTCCCTTCATTTATTCATCTTCCATCTTCTCGGCATAGATTATACAACTTTAAATGACGCTATTGTTTCTTACCTATGTACTATCTATCCTAATCACCTAACAAACCTTCTCGAATAAGTACAAAATCCTTCAACTAACCGTAAAGTACAAGCTCCTTCATCGACCATATAGTATAAAATCCTTCATCCGACCATATAGTTCAAGCTCCTTCATCTGACCATATATTACAAGCTCCTTCCTCTAATCATATAGTACAACCTCCTTTAGTACAATTTCCTTCATTTTCCCTCTTTACATTCTCCCATTCAAATTTTCGACACCCCACATGACTCTAACGCCACTCTTTACAAAGTTGATATAGTTCCTACAGTTCCATCGCCACTTACTCATTTCACGGATGATATGCTACCTATCTCTCCAACATGCCAATTATAGCCATTTGAAGGTACCATTTTTATGAAATATGTGGTTCACTCCATACCTCTTACTAGTACTACTATTATTATTCCATATCAGGGGCCTATCAACTCCATGGATATCGCTTCATCATATTCATCCCCATCACCACCAGTACACCTACCATTCACTTGTAATATCTTCATGAATGATTCTTATTGGGAGCATATACCACTTAATACTTCCTATCGGGCTACTGTATGTTCACACGATGGCCTCCTTTAGCTTGGGTTTACATTTGAGGACCTTCATTCTCCTTTATATGACTCACATTTATATCATGGATCTGTTATTCTCACTGCTGCATATGGACTTCACATTTTTCATCTTTTTATTCACCTTACACATTACCATACTTCTTCCCCACTTACCCTTAGTCAATCTTGGTTAGATTATATTGGAGGAACGCTCGATCCTGGTCATATTGATATAGCTTTTCCCATGACATTTGGTACTATGCACATTTACAATAGTTCCTTTCTTTGTTACTCACCCAATTTTACTATTTGGTATTCTCAAGGGTGCCCATTTCCTCCCTTTACTTGATGAACAATACGCCATGACAATGTATTACTTACGCATTTAGGGTTATCGAATAACCAACAAGACACCATTACTTACCAAGTTTCCTATGTTATTTAGTATGATTTTGACAATGATTATGATGATCTTATAGAAGATTTTTCTAGTCCATCATTACCTCCTATAGATGATAATACACCACCACACGAATTAAGCACTATGCTCAATTGCTTCATTTTTTTACCCCGACCCCAACAAACCTTCACGTAACCAACCCCTCTTAGACTCGATTCAAGCTTTACACAATAAATTTGTAGTCATGAACTCAATCATTACATCCCTTAGATATGAAATTCAACACTTAAGAATTTTTCTCAATCACATGTTTATGCTCCTTCTACATCTTATTTGCAAACTATGTCTACTACATACCATATAACCACACCTCAAATCATACCATTCACTGAAACTCTTATATTTTAACATAATACTACACCACATGACATCATCTTCGAGCTCCTTCATCATTTCTTGGTCACCCTACCGCCTACTTATCACTATCCTCCTCATCAATTAGTAAAACGCTAAGATCGTCCATACTGCCATTATCACCGACTACATGGGCATCATGATAATGATTGTCATGCGTTGTCACAAATGATCAAACACTTTGAACATTTAGGCCTCCTCTCATTTTCCACGCCACATTCTCCTATGTATCCATCCAATATTCCTCAAGCACCTTCTGAGCAACAAACCCTTGCAATTAGTTCATCATCTCTTTCTATCTAAACATCCTTGATGGGGCCATGTCAATAGCTTACCAATATTGCATCGTTTATCCTATCAACAACACATTTTCAGCCACAAAAATTTTCTTCACACCTTCATCCCTCCCATGCATATATAATTAATTCCTCACCGTAAAATTTGTCTACTATACCTCCTTTATTAGAAAATATCCATACACTTCCCATGTTAGATGAAGGAATATTTTCGTTCTCCATCATTGGATAGTACATTCATTTGTGGGGCGTAACACTTCAATCCCCCAACCTTATTCTACCATCATTACTACATTCACATACAATCAATAGTCATAATCATCATATACATGCTAATAACATCATTACCCGGTGACAAACTCTTGTGCTTCGGTTCACACTTGACTATTGAGGGATTACTAGACTAAACCCCACACACTACACTATAGGCATTACATGTTACATGTCATTACAAATTTCACATCCTACATCATACATTGTACATTATGACATTCACGCATTTTTACACATATTCCATATATTATACTAGTCTTCATCATGAGTCTAGTATTACATCATCATCCATACTATATGCATCATGTTACATATCTACCATTACACCCTATATACTATATGCATTTAGGCACCTTACACACTAAACCACCATTTCATTAAATTTGGACTAACCACCAAAAATATAGACTTCCAATAACATGGTTCATGGTTTTATAAACATGAAATTCAGTTTCCCATTGTGTTATTATCAGTTTCCAATTGTGATAATGTTGGTTTCTAGCAGCAGTAAATGTTGGTGATCAAATGTGTCATTATCTCGCATTTTCAATTTTTCAAAATCAGTAACCAAAATTTTAAATTTAAACTGTGGGGCACCATATAATATTGTCATGTGTTGAATACATATATAGGTTAAAGAGGATTCTTATTATAAATTTAAATTTACTCACTTGAAGGGAGAATGGGAGGCCTCTTATTCTCTCCAATATTTTTTTTTACTTTCCTATTCTATCATTAGAGTTTTTAATCCTATTTTCCATCGTGATTTTTTTCACTTTCCCATTTTATCTCTTCATTTATTTGAACTTTGACAGAGAATGGAATGCATCCTCTTCTCGCCTTCAAATTTATGCATCCTCTTCTCAGTCTTCAAATTTTTACTTTGAGATAGAATGGGGCCTCTCATTCTACCTCTTGATTTATTATTTACTTTTAAAGATATTAGAAGGCCTCCCATTATCCATATTCATTGTTTTTTTAATTTGAGGGATAATGAGAGGACACCCATTCTCCATCGTCATTATTTATGTAATTTAAGGGAGAATGGAATGAAATCCATTCTCTATATTCATTGTTTTATCACCTTATGAGTATTTAACACCCAACTTATGTTAATGATTTGGAATTGGTATCTTCTAGTAGGAAACCATTTAGTTAGGTTTAGAATAAAATAAAATAGTTTTGAAGATAAACTATGTAGTGAGGACTAAACGAAAACCATCCATAGGGCACACATAGAGACAAATCAAAGCCAAGAAGAATAAATATTAAAAATAATATTTTGAAAAAAATGTCATAACCTTGTAACTTATCCATTCATGACCCCCATCTAGTGCTAAATTTTGACGTTTAATGTCACATGCCACTCGTAATATTGTTTGATGGTCTAAAAATTATATGGATGTCATTTGGCATTTAAAATTTAATATGCACATCAATTTTTTTATTATAATTAAATTACAAAATGTACATAAATTGAGTTAAATTTATATGGATGTTTTTATTTGTAATATTATTATTATTATTTTTATTTGTAATATTCTATCATAGTTAGAAGAGTTATATTTAAATATGGATAATAGATTAGACTAATCAATTTCATAGATTTTCACATATTCATTTTTTCTTAGAAAAATTAATGTTGCACTAATCAATTTGAATATCCATAAACATCATTAAAGTTTATAAGAACATTAAAACAAAATTTAAAATTACAATTTAAAAACAAATTTGAAGAAAATGATAGAAATGACCTACTCAATGTAAACTTGCAATTATGTAGAAAATGAGTTACATTTCCAACTTCCAACTTCTAGGCTTGTAAGGCCAATCTTATAATTTCACCTTTCTTACAAAATCCCAACTCTAATATATCTAGTCTATTATCCAATATTTATTTGTAAGAAATCAAAAAAAAAAAAAAACCAATTACAAATCAAAATCAATAAAATAGAGCTAAACAAGAAATCAAATAAATCTAAAAAATAAATCAAACAAAATTAATTAAAAATCAATATTAATGGATGTTTCTATTTTATCAATGAGATATGCATATATTTATATTTCATCAATAAAATATTAATATAATTCTATATTTTTATTTTATTTACATTGCAAAAGAGCTAGTTAGTCGAGCTAGCTCCTCCATCTAGTCAGTCGAGCTAGTGCCTCTATCTAGTTGGTCGAGCTAGTTGGTGGAGATTGGTACCCAGATAGAGATCTTTGTGACTCGCCCTATAGATCTATATGGCCCCCTATATCTATATGGGGGGTTGGTATGACTTATATAAGTAATACGAATGGTATCGTGGTCCGGCCGGTTATACCATAGAGTTTCAGGGGCTCTATGAATGTCTGCTCAAATCCCTATAGAACTCTATGGTGCCCTATAGATATAGAAATATATGGGTCGAAGTTTACCACTCTCTATTTCTCTCTTAACATCTCTTAGCTCTCTATCAGCTGATAGGGATAGGGGGAAATTCCCTCTATCTATTTATATGCCAGAGGAGAGAAACCAAAGAAGTGTTAGGAAATCCATAGTTAGTGCTCCACATATATGTGTGTTTAAATAATAATTACTGAGAGTAATTATTATCATCTTAATTTGTGGTAGTAAATATGTCAATAAATAATAATTACATTGGTAATTATTATGTAAATGGTAAGTTAGTGAATATTTGTTATATTAAACAACTATAACAAATATTGTTGTATGAGTTTAACCACTCACGTGTATAGAGTTTGGGAGAGATATTCGTGGAGGTGTAGTTATACCTACATCCTAAAATATAGGAATTATATTCCTATATATATGTAAGTATTGCAATATGTAAATGAATTATGAGAACAAATTATTATGATTTGATTATTAGCATTTTTTTGGGTTTGATCTCTGCAACTCTGACCCGTCCTCAAGATTTGGTATCAGAGCAGCGTTCTAATCCTCTCTCAGTGATGGTTTTTTGAGTGTAACTAAGGGAGCAATGTTGTACTTGCTCATGTGTATGCATTTTCTATTCAATGATTTTGGAATATTTTTGTTTCCTACACTTTGTCTCCTCTATCTTGGCCATATATTTAGTGTTGTGCATTCATATCTCCAGCAGTCAAAAGAAGGATTTGGCCACGTATAACTTCTTGCAGCTGTAAAAAAAAAAGAAAGCATGATTTTTTAGCGATTTAGGCGTCAAACTCAGTCAAGAACAAATTTCATATCATGCAATGAAATAAAATAAAATGAGTACCATTGCAAATCTCTGGAAATAATCTTTCTGACGCATTAAACGGTTTTCAAATTGGAGCTCTGGTTCTCAAGTTATGAAGAAATCATTGTTGGTCACTTCAAAAATCAATGTGAGTTTCTTGCCTTCACGTAGCCATTTCTGATTGGCTAATTATTTTATAGTTTTGCAAAACTATAGTTTGAAAATATATTTTTTCTATATTTTTTTCTTAAATAATTGCAAATCGAGGGAAAATAATACATTTTTGGCCAAATTAATACTTTTTTGGCGCCAATTCTTGAGGTTATAAACATTTTTGGAATCTACATTTATTCTCAGTTCTAACGAGTGGTCACACGATAAATTTTCTCTCCATCTTGAGTAAATTTTTAATCATTGAGCCAATTTTAATTAAATTGGGTCTTTTTAATGTGAAACTGAAACCTTAATAACTTTTACATGGTAACTCAAAATAGAGTGCGATTTTTACAAAAGTGCTTGTTTTTTCATCCCCATCAAATTATTTTCAATTTCGTTGAAAAATTCCAAGTTCAAAAAATACCCTCTTTTTTGTACCCTTTCGAGCCTTATTGAGTAATAAATGTCAAACATTAAAAATTGTAAAGGACACATTATCGCTAGAATGTGACGTCCAATTTGTGGGGGGTTCTTCTTAAGCTTTATGATCAAATCTAGCTAACCTAGAAGTATGACAATGGAGGATGGGGGCATAGTAGGTTAGAGGTCATTTAGTGACCTCTCGTCGATTACCACAACGACGGGGCCATATATCGGCTTTGGTGACTGTGCGTGTCTATATGTGTAATTTGATTTTAGTGCTTCCAGTGTGGTACAACTTGTAGTTTTCAATAAGTGAAAATTTCACATTGAGGGGAGGGAACATGATCCAATGTTCCATTTCCATTATGTTAGATTTTTCTATATATGTATGAGCTGCAAATTTCAGTAGAATTTTCTATGTTATTCCCTACAGTGATATGTGATGAGGGCTAAGAATAGTACTTGACATATCATGATGTGGTTGTAGGTAAACCACTTGAAAACCTTCATTTGTGGTTTGTGGTAAACCAATAGAAAAACCACCATTCTTTGTTGTTTGTAATCCATTCGTAAAACCATCACTTTGTGGTTTGTGGTAAAGCAATTGCAAAACCACCATTCTCGGTTTTTGGTAAACCGTTTGCAAAACCATCCTTGAGGTTTGTGATCATCCTGTGAAAATCACCAGATCATGAGCAGGTGCAAGTATAAGGCTAGGTTTTCCCCATGTTCGCACTAAGGGGGGAATGTTAGGAAATCCATAGTTAGTGCTCCACATATATGTGTGTTTAAATAATAATTACGAGAGTAATTATTATCATCTTAATTTGTGGTAGTAAATATGTCAGTAAATAATAATTACATTGGTAATTATTATGTAAATGGTAAGTTAGTGAATATTTGTTATAAGTTGTTATATTAAACAACTATAACAAATATTGTTGTATGAGTTTAACCACTCACGTGTATAGAGTTTGGGAGAGATATTCGTGGAGGTGTAGTTATACCTACATCCTAAAATATAGGAATTATATTCCTATATATATGTAAGTATTGCAATATGTAAATGAATTATGAGAACAAATTATTATGATTTGATTATTAGCATTTTTTTGGGTTTGATCTATCTGTAACGTGACGACCCATCCTCAAGATGCGTATAGATATGGGGGTATTACTAGGCATCATAGAGTCCATGATTCTCTCTTGAATCTCTATATAGCTGGGAGGATGGCGGTTATAGGATATATAGAGTCAAAACCAACGGAAGGAAACAAAAGTAGAGATCTCTCTCTTCACTCTCCCTCTCCCCTCTCTATTAGCATGGCACTAAGACAACGAGAAGGAAAGGTGGAGGGCCCTATTTTCGTTTATGTTATATTTACCATGAATCTCACCAATTTATAATGTATAGCATCTATTTAATATATATATATATATATATATACACACACACACACACACACACATACATACATATGTATATGTATGTATGTATGTATATATGTATGTATGTATATGTATGTATATATGTATATGTATATATATATATATATATATATGTGTGTGTGTGTGTGTGTGTGTGTGTGTGTGTGTGTGTGTGTGTGTGTGTGTGTGTGTGTGTGTGTGTGTGTGTGTGTGTGTGTGTATGACTGTAAAATTTTGATAATACATGTCATTTTGATGTTTAAGTTATATATTTATATGGACAGTGATATTCTAAAAGTGGTTATATTTTAACGGTTAAAATGACTTAAAATGTCTAAACACCTTACAAAATTCAACACTATCTGGCCCCATCCTAATCATTGTCTAACCCAAGGAATAATTGATTAAATGCCCAAATTAAATAAAATTTAGGGCGACTAATTTTGAAGTAGCACCATATTAAAAATTAAATCTTCATTCAAAATGCTAATCTCTCTTCTAATATATTGTGGGTGGTTAGGTCATCCATCTATCTTATGCCATTAATCTTCTAAATTGGTGATTTCAATGCAATGACTGGTAAGAAGAAGCACCACAGTTTCTGAAGTTACAACTTGAGACTCCATTTTTGGGAGAAGAAGCCCCTTTCCAACCATTTATTCATACTACTCCCACACTATGTTTATTTCCTGATGCCAATTTGAAAGTGAATTGCTTCTTTATTCAAAAATACCTACTAATTTTGGGGGTTTCCAATCTCTTAAATCATGTTATTGGTACTATGTGCATAATCTAAAAGATGAAATATTCCTATGAATTATGGAGTTTTGCCTAATCTGATTGGTACATTTTTCTTTCCCTCTCCTCATTCTATAGATTTTCATTGTCTTACTTGTTACTCGAACATTTGTTGTTTTTCTCAAAACATTGCAACAACCTAGATCATTGTAAGGAAAACCATCTCTTTGTTTTTTCTCAATTATTGTTATATTTTTTTCTTTTCTCCCTCTTCAATTGTTTTTGGAAGAAAAAGATTCAAATCTTCTTTCAAGATTTTGGTTTGGATTTCCTAGCAAAGGATTTTTGTCAATTTTTTTTTGTAGTAGGAGGTTTTCTCACTGTTATGAGGTCAATAAGGTCAGCATAATCATATAAAGACTATGCGTCTGTCATATTCTTTGAATTATGTATTTACAAGTCATAAGAAAATTGGAGGATAAAAGAACACAAAGAGGATGAGTAACAATGAGGGGGATCAAGAACAAGATCAAGAAAAGCAAGAGAATGAGGAGTACAACAATAGCTTAAAAACAACTATTTATTGTAATGATATACTTGAATTGGTTTATGTGTGGTACAAAGTAAGCCTTGATTGGCCAAAGGACCTTTTAACATTACATAAAGAGCCCCATATTTAGTAATAGCATATTACCTACTATATTATATTATTCCATCTTTTTCCATCTTTTAATTAACTTCGGTAGCACTCAATAATTATCCCAAGTAGACAGTTCCAAGGATATCAAATTGACCACTACAATGATAAGCATTCTAAGATATATTGTATTTCAGCCAGTTTAGAAACTTATGAATACGTTTTCCTTATTGTATTCCTCTACAAAAATTAGAAGTTCCACTCTCAAACAACTTTTGACCAAATGGTACGAAGATGTAGAATATCTAGTCTGATTGAGTAAAATGAAAACTATTTGTGCCCTTTGTTGGGAGCCTTACAGCTGGTTTCTTTAAGTACACAAAAGTCAGGAAGAAAACAGGAAGAGGAAGGGAAAATATATTTCCCAAGATCTTGAAAAAAATATTTTTCTCCCTTCATGTAACTGCGAGGGATCTTTTAAATCCCACCATCAATTGAAATATCTATTACAAACAACCAAACTCCATATGGGCATAAATGACCACATTTGATGTATAATTATGCATATATTTGATTAGCATCCGTTGAAGTTAAATAGAATTCTTTACAGTGAAAAAAATATCATTCTTTCTCAACTAATTGAGGTTGTCTCAAATATTTCTTAAATTGTTGTTTATCAAGTGTTGGATATCCTCCAGGATCAAGTGTGTTGAACTTATTATTTCTCATGTAATTAGATTCCTCAAGTGCAGTATTTATTCTAAGTATGATTACTTGTGTGTCATAGAATTTATAGCCAATAAGATTACTTTCTCACCATATCTTGTTGAAGTAATTTACAAAATTTCCATATTCAACTTAGTAACAGAGCTAGGGTTATGTATGGTTAGGACCTCAACCTGCATGTGCCTCTAGGAAAATGTGAAATAGCAATCCACACTTCTAGATAAAAGTTGAAAGCTCCGTTTCACATAAAAATGTTGTTTTAATTGACTAAAAATATTTTCTAGATTTAAGCCCAGAGGATAGATGAATGATAAGGAGCAATGGTTTTTACTGGATTGGAATTGTTCAAATCTTTATTGAAATTGCATACATATAATGACAAAAAAAAAACAGAAAAGGAGAAGATGTTCTAGATACCCTTTCCTTTACAAACTCCAAAGAAACTTTACACTGCTACTCAATAACAAATTGTTTTGCATTTTAGGTTACATGTGTTGCAGTTATTTGCATAAACAGAATTTACAACACGAAAGGACCTAAAAATTAGATATTTAATCAATCCTTTGAAATTAAGATACATACAACCAAGGAATGTGATTGTTCTCAATTAAAAGTACAATAATATTAATGTAGGTCTTACCTGTAATGTCTTTATTAAAGGGCATAAGAGGACATGAAAGGAAGATGATATTAATGTAAAACATTTAAGTTGGACAATACAAGGAATGCAAGTTCATACAAGATTTATAGGCAATGGTGACTTTTAAAATGCTGAAAAAATAGATAAATGATTGATTACGTAAAAACGATAAAAATTGATGGTTCTCAATTCACCCAAAATTTACCATGAAAATCATATGAAGAATGGAAGTATGCACTTTATTCTATATATTACAACAATATAATTAGGAAAAGAAGAAGGTTCAAAATCATAGGCTTTGTGTAATCCATGTGATCCCAGCCAATGCGCTAGTTATTGTTGTCATGAACCACAAGATATAATGTTTTCCCCACCCAAATTTAATCGAGAAATTGTATGAAATGCAGATTGTTTAAGATATATTTTTAGATACGATTTGAAGGTACTTATGGTTTTCCTCTCCCATGTTTGGATGGATGTGGAGGTGTTGACATCAAGGATTCCGTCGTGGATTCAAGTTTTTATGTAATGGCAAGCTGCGATCCTATGAATATATTGTTTTGTCTTCAATGGAAACTTCAAAAATGGATTTTATGGCCCGTGACTTGTTATTATATTTTATTATATTATTTTTCTAATGTTATTATGTGTTCAGAAATTTGGAGGTTCGAGCTTGTTTAAATTTGAAAAATAAGTGCCAGTCCACAGGGAAGCACAGATGGATAACCCTTCCAAGAGACTGGAGGCCTTAGAGGCTGAGATAAAAATGCTGAAGGATGAGGTCAAAAACCTAGCTAAGCAAAAAGGTAAGAAAAGCATGGAGGGGAAGGGAGCATTGATGATGGTCGGATTGAAGACATATACAAAAAGCTGACCTCCTTGGACTCCCTTGGGAAGGCTAAGAATAGGCATGATTACAACATTGCCACCTTTAGGGCCATTGAGGAATTCATCGTGGGGCATGCCAAAAGTGTTTCCAACCTTAGCGGTGTCTCGGCTGCAGTTTTGGGGCAATGAAAAAGAGAGCAAAAGAACCATCGAGGAGCTCGATAAGACGGATGCTGCCCACATGACCGCTTTGGGTATGTTTCATGCTTGGAAAAAAGTCAAGATCAGTGTTGATCAAGCAGCCAAGAAGTAGTCCTGCATGTCTCTTTTGTTATTCTTACTGTTTCTTGGCTGTCGGGTTACTGTTTTTTTGCTGATGTTTTGCTGTTAAGTCTCGCTTGTGTAGCTGTTTCTGGGCTACGTGGAATTTCATTGTATTACCTGGACTTGGTTAGTCCTGCTATGTTTCTCACTCTTATTCCGGCTTAAAGGCCTTATTTTGTATTCAAGGGTATAGTCCCTTTCAAAAAACTATTTGCCATTATTAAAAAAAAATTTGAAAAATAAGAAAATAAATGTTGACAATCTCAAGTACCTAGATGTTGGATTTTTAATTCTTGGAACATCATTGGAGTCGAGTTTCCCCTCATTTGACATAAATCAAGCTCCAATAATACAACTTGGTCCAAGGGCTTCGATTACTAAAGGGACTTTCAAGAGAAGAATCGAGCTTACAAAAATAACCCTTTTAGATTATGTGAGAGAAAATCAAGAGATTCCTAGTTTTTTTGTTCTTGAACGTTTTCCTCACCTTCATGAACTAACAATCCATAGCCAATGTTTCCAGGTAAGTTAATCTATACATTGAAGCTAAATATTTCAATGTTGCAACACTACTTCTATTATTTGTAGCAGGTCATGCATCCATCTTGTATGCATTATAGATGATGATACTCTGCTTATATTAATCCACATTATTGTCTTGTTCTTTCTTTATAAGGATTTTAAATTATTATAGGCTTACATGTTTTGGGATTTTACCTGTTCTTTTTTCTGAGCTTGACTTTCATCTTATCATGAATCTTTTTACCCTATTATTGTCTCTGTGTCACAAGTATTATCCAGTCCAATTCTTCAATTTGGGTCATTTGTAGATGATAAATTCTTTATTTATTTGTTCTCTATGAATGAACCCACTTTAAATTTCATCCAGGAGATGATATATGTGGACATAAGATAATATGTCATCCATCCATAGATAAGATAGATGGATGACATAAGATAGTATGTTGTAGTGAAACTTGCAATTCGAACATAGATGGAGGACATAACCACCATGTTGGGATGATGAATTACAACCTAAGTATGAAAGGAACTTAAGGTTTGGGTGCACTGAACATAGGGTGTGTACATTCATGCGTAACTATAGTGAAACAAGGGACACTCAAGAAAGCATAAAATAAAAACTTAGCCATTTTGCATTATAAGACTAATTATAGACATGGAGTGTGGAGCACGTTTTGTAGAAGACTTGAAGAGCACACAAAGGCTATTTTGGTCAAGTAGAATATCAATCGACATGCATATTTTTGAGGCTATTAATAGGATTAGAATGCAGTTGTATTATTAAATAATCTATTAATAGCGAGCTTGCATACTTTTGTATTTATCATGTAAAGGCACATGGCTATTATTAGCATGTATTCTATTTTGAAGGTGCTTAGGTGGTGAAGGGAAAGTCCCCACCCCTATAAATATGTATTGATTTTCATGGTTTAGAGTACCACTTTTGTAATAGAGTTATGTTGCTAATTTATGGGTGCGCATGACTTATGATGACAATACTATGTATGTATTAAGTTTTTGTGTTTTACATTCATTAATATAATTGATCTTTGTTGTTGGACAATGGTAATTGATATAAATGATTAACTAAAAATAGATTTTTAGGCTTTCCAACTATTTTATAAGTTAATCTAAATAGAAACTAAGTGCTCTATTGAAGTGTTAAATCTAAATATTTTTGCTTTTATATTTGAATGGATTGAAATAATAGAAATAAGAAGGATATGTTACTAACTTATAAATAACTTACCTCATTATGTGCTAGATTGATTCATACTTGGGTGTGCGGACTAGTGAGACTATGGTGGAAAACTTCGGGAAGGAAAGAAGAGACTATTTATCTATACTGAGGCACCTATGAGTGTACTGGGGGCACCCTAGTCTAAATTTTGGGCAATCTGCGAACGAAAAGAAACTCGGGATCTGCATTAGGTAGTGTCACAAGAAGACCTAAAACCCTGCCTATTTGTCACAATGGATTCATTGAATGAACTAAATAATGACTTGCAAAACAAAAGGTTAGTGGGGTCAGACTATCCTCATCCACCAAACTAGAGGAATTATTGCTAAGTGCTAAACTACATTACGGACCATGATGTAGTTATAGTGCATGTGTGTGTAATTTTGTGCCTAGGATGCCCTAATGCTAATGACATGATAATAAGGGGAAATAAAAAGATGCAAAATGCAAAATAATGGATGAAATAGAATGAATACAACCCTTCATCTTGTACTTGTGTGATGAAGATATAGAAGAATCCAAAATGCAGTCCCTTACCTTAGTAGATAGCTTCCTTTGATGTGTGAGATTTCCACCGATAATTTATTGAGTATTCTTTGTATATACAGGGATATCTTTCTCAAATTTTGGCACTAGTGACCCAAAAATCTGACTATGACCTAGGCGAATACATGAGGTAATGTTAGGACTGACCTCAAATAAATAAATTAAGAGAAAAATTATGATGAAATAGGTGCCTAAAATCATGTGTTGGAGCACTCTAGTGTAACACTTGGCACCCTAGTGTAGACCTTAAGATGAAAACTAAATAAATTATGACATGTGAGACACCCTGAAAGATGGCCAAAACTACAGAGACAATCGATGAATGAACTGATAAAACAAAATTCCACCTAAAAACTGACCACAAAACCTAGAGATGGGTCACTAGTGAATAATTTTATCATAGAAGATCCATATATAAATTAACATACATGAAAGTATAAATGTAATAGTAAATGTGTGATGTTGTGACTACATTTTCCCCAATTTATGATGGTGAGTGGAAAGCTCAATAATATAAAGTAGATAGAGATATGTACTGATGAAAAGATAGAGAAGCCCAAGATGTAGAAGAACACACAAATGTGTAGTAGAAGCATGCCAATGGAACCATAAAAATGTGCCAAACCATGGATCAACGGAATTGATCCATGCAACACAAGTGTAAGTGTCGCGATGAAGTGTAGAAAATGAAAATCATGATGAGATGTTTTGAATTAGGTTAAATATCGAATAGGTGGGTATGGAGTGATCAGTTCCCAACCCAACACTTGTATATGAATGGAATGATGGGAGGATTTGGGCATCCTGACACCAAAGGAAGAGTGTAGGGAGAAAAGTGTGTTATTCTCCAAGCTTTAACTACATCCCCAAGATCTAGCCGCTACAGACGGACTCAAATCAAAAAGTGGTGAATTTTGGATCTAGATGATTTCAATTAAAACAGTTGACCCATATAGGAGTGATAAGGGGAAAGGCACTCTTGCCCCCACTTCATGGGTGTCGCCACAATGTAAAGGCTTCCAAGTTAGGTCATGAGGAAGCAAATGTGATAGAGAATGAGATGGCTTCCATATTAGGTCATCTAGAAGAGAATGCAAGTATAGAATAAAATCCTAAGTTATGTCATCTAGGAACAAAATGGTGAATGTAGCTCCCAAGTTAGGTCATCTGGGACTGCTCAAGTGGGTTTGAATGGTCCTGATTTGAACGTGTTGATTTTGATTGGTTGATTGGTTGTGTTTTATTAGTTAATCATAGCGAGGTTTTTGCTAATTACCCCTAGCTTAGCACATTAGGGGGAAAGTTGCTTAGAAATTGATGAGACAATGTTAAAATGATTTTTAGCTACTTGTTCCCCCTAGTTAGGTAATTAGGGGAGATTGATGGTGAAGTGTCATGATATAAGTTGTGAGGTGTTGGATTCATGATATTAGGACACATGGTGACACAAGGGGGATTATAGGGGACTCCCCTATGATATTCCCCCTTTCAGCGAAAGTGGGAGTGTTGATTAGAACACACTTGAAGCCGAAATTAATAGTAAGAGGTTAAAACATAAATGTAAGGAGTATAAAAGAATGGTAAGGTATATAACATGGGAAAAACATGTGTAGTACGGTGGTAGGTGGAATTCTAAAATAATTCCACAAATGGGGTACAAATTGGGGTAAAAACGCTCAAGATATGACCAAAACAATGTTGCATGTATTAGTTGTGGTGATAAGCATGAAATGTAGGCCATAGTAAAGGTGGAAATTGTAATGGGCTTATAAATAGTAAAGTGAAAAGGTAACTTATCACTTAATTTGTTTCTCGCATGAGTGTTAGAGTTTATACGAAGTGATTAGGGATGCCTCAAGTGATACCATTACGTCTGACCCGGTTTGAGAGAGTAGCAATTGTGGTAGGTTCACATACTACTATGCGAGTTAGTAAGTACATTATTTTTCTTAAATGTAGGGTGGAATAGGTGGTTGAGGTGAATTTTTGCATTTGTGAGATTTTTAGATTTCTTAGCATTTGGGAAATGGGAAAGAGCGGTGAGGGCGCTAGTGACCCTGGCATGGAGCGCCTAGATCCGGGTGTTAGAGTCCTTCTCTGGGAGCCCGAGTCTTGATGTTGGATGGCACCTAGTCGAGAAATTTTTTGTTTTGGAGGTAATGTTATGGAATTTATTTCTAACATGTTAAGTACTTGTTTGTGACCATGTAAAGTGTTCTAATCATTACATTTTTTGTTGTTTTGAGTTGTGCAGAGGGATATCCATTTGAGGGAATTCTATGGTGGTTGGAACTTGAGTACACTAATGGGATTGGGTTTTTCGATGACGAGTGGGATTTGTTGGACTATGTAGGCCTACGAAATATAACATGGATGGGGATGTGCTCACGACACTAAAATTTTCCTCCGTAATTTCTATTTTATTAATGTATGTATTAGGAATAGGATGTTGTTAAGTATAATTAGTAGTGGCGTCAAATAGAAGATAACAACACCGTTAGTATGGTGCCACCAATAATGTAGAGTACGGTAACAGTCAAAGTAGAATAAAAATGTTGTAAAAGTAAATATTTGTCATAAGTGGTCTCGTAATGTTAAAATGTCAAAGTTGGGATAAGTAGTGAAGCAGGGTCTACATGATTAGGAATTAGAAATGTTATATTTGTAATAAGGACAAAGAGCGATGTCATAAATATTTTGTGTATTTTATTTGTGGAAAAGTCTAAAAGGTGGAACCATGTGAGATGATAAGGTTTATCTTATCTTAGAAGATAAGCCTACATGTAAAGGCAAGAGTTTAGGCATGGAATATGATTGGCCGGAAGATATTTCCTATCCTATCTTAGAGATAGGGTGGATAAGCCTGAATTCCTATAAATAAAGAGGCCACCCCCCTCATTTAGCATAGAAGGAAGTAGTGAGAAATATTGTATGAGTAAGTGTGTAAAGGAAGCCATCATTTTAAAGGTGTGTTAAAGAAGCCATTAAGAGGTGTAATTGTGAAGTTTCTCCCATAGTATTGGTGGAAGGCAAGTGAAGTCAATAACACTTGAAGTACCTCATGGGTGAGATTGTAACAATTTCATGTTAATATTATAATTTACTCTGATATTTCAGATTTATCATCATTCCTTCTTATCATAGTCTATGGTATTCTTGTGTTATGTTTGTTGTTGTGTTTCCAGATTACATCCACCAAACTAAAGGCTGTGCATTAGTAAATAATCATAGCATGAGGAGTTCCCGGTGAAGAATTATCATAGTGCCGGATTGGTGATGACATTTTTGTTTCGTTTAAAAGGACCATTCCTCGTTGGTGTATTTTCGAGAGATATTCCCACTTAGTCGAAACATTTGGAGGGTAACCTTGTTTTTACCATGCATAGTGGTTACCATGGTAAAGTCACTTTTTACCGTGAATAGTATTTACTTTGCTTGATAAGAAAGTCACTTTTACCATTAATAATATTTACCACAAGAATTTCATTTTTACATCGTGAATAGTGTTTACCACAATAAATCGGTTTTTACCATTGAAAGTCAAGTTTTACCATATTTTACCGTGGTCATTTCTATTTTCTATTATAGTGATTCCAATTATTTGTGTACATAAGTCTTGTTGATTGTACTTGTGGGTTGGTATTTCACTGTGGTTACTTTTGAAAATGGGGAAGATTCCTATTTTTTCAGCCCAATCTAATGAAGATGCTTCCTCTTTCATTTAAGAGTTTAAACAATCTTGTATTTGTAATGGCCTCATAAGAAGGGAACAATGGACTGAATTTTTCCTACCTTTTTAGATGGTTCAGCCCTTAGGTGGTTTGAAACACTAGGTGATAATGTGAAAAACTCATGGGATTTATTAACTGAAAGTTTTCTTGAAGAATTTGGTGAACAATAGAAATATGCAGATCTCATGATTGAGATCACAAAGCTAGCCCAAGGAGAGAAGGAGAAGATAAGAGATTATCATGCTCGTGTTCTAGAGCTAAGGAGGAAGCTCGATGCCCAGATCCGGAAGGAAGGATTAGCGGATGGGTTGATGAATGGCATGGATAATCTCCTCTGTAAGCACTTCATTCTTTGGATGAAGCTAGAGATCGACAACGAGTGAAGTATGACCACCCAACTACCATTGAACAAGCAAAGGAGATTGCAAGAAGGCAAGAAGAAAGCATGGAAGAGGAGCCCAAATAAATTGTTGTTAAAGTAGAGCCTACACCAACACCTTTGGTCTAGAATCCACAACCACTCTCAGAGCACAAATATTTCTCCTAGTACATCTACTGAGTATGAAGATCTGCTCAAGAAGATGGGTCGATTAACTATTAATCTTCTTCAAGGAAAAGAATTTAGTTCTCAGGGAGGAGATAGAGGTCTAAAAAGAAATATTTCTGAAGTTGTATGTTATGGTTGTTATAAAAAGGGTCATTATAAGTATAATTGTACGAGATAGAGCTTCTACATCCGTACAAGAGATAATGATAAAGGAAAAGCACTGTGAATTATTTTGATGTAGTAGATAAGAGCATAAATAATGAAGTAGATGTATTTTAAACAAAAAGAAAGAAATAAAAAAAGATAACCAAGATGGAAATGATCCTAAGAAGATGAAAGGAGAAACTAGTAAGAAACATAGGAGAAGAAAGTTGGGTGTGCAGGATTTTCTAATTTCACAGGGACAAGGACCATACTCCATCTTAGAAGATCTGTCTAAAAGGCCTATAAATATTACATATGGTCAACTCTTGGCTATGTCTTCTGAGAAGAGGCGGGAGCTGCAAAGTGGACTCAATGCTCGACGAAGGAAGGAGGTTGAGGTCCCTATTTTTGGAGGGCAGAGGTGGATCCCTACGCTCCACAAGCTAAGGTATTATGTAATGGTATTTCAATTCATGATGTCTTAGTTGATGGAGGTGCTGCAGTTAATGTAATGACCGAGTCTGTAATGAATATGTTGGGTTTAAAAATTGATCGCCCTCAACACTTATGTTAAGGTCATTAAATAAGGGAAAAACTAAACTAGAAGGTGTAGTTTCAAATGTGGCAATATCTGTTATGGGTGTTGTATGTGTGGTAGACTTTCAAGTGATGAAAAATGGTATTGTTGCGTATCCAATGTTGTTGGGAAGACCATGGCTAAGGAGATTTCATGCAAGAAACTACTGGAATGAAGGCTTCATGACACTTGGACGTGGTAGAGAGAGGGTGAAGATAAACATGATCCCTCGACATCATAAGGTAGAACCTGTGGATTCAAGTGATGAAACTAATGATTAGACATCCTCTGATTACTCTAGTACCAGTGAAGTGGACACAGAAGATGAAGAAAGTGAGGTTGATGTTTTGGTCATGGATATCCTTCCAATCACACCGACTCATGAACCCATAAAATTATCTGAAGAAGAAATTGATGATCATCTCCAAAAAATAAAGATTGGTGATGTTGTGATGGAGAGTGAGAAGGAATCCTACCTCCAGCTCTTTCAAAGGTACATACACCTATTCACTTTTGATTACAAGGAACTCCGTCAAGTAAGTTGGGTAGAACATTCTATTGAGCTAGTAGATGGTGCTAAGCCCATAAAGCAAATGCCATATAGAATGAATCCTAATTTTTCCAAGATTGTAAAAGAAGAAATAGATAAGTTGCTTGATGCAGGATTCATATTTTCTATGGAGAATTCAAAATGGGTTTCTCCCATTGTGATCTCAATAAAAAGAATGGGAAACTACGCATTTGTGTTGATTATAGGAAGCTCAACAAGGCAACAAAGAAGGATCATTACCCTCTTCCATTCTCAGATCAGATCTTAGATGAAGTAGCTAGCCAGGAGTGCTATAGTTTTGTTGATGGATATAGCGGATACAACCAAGTTCGTATAGCAGAGAAAGATCAGCTAAAGACCATGTTCACCACTCCTTGGGGAACGTTTTCTTATAGAGTTATGCCTTTTGGGTTGTGTAATGCTCCGGAAATGTTCCAATGCTTGATGAATAGGGTGTTTGAACCCTACATTGGGAACTTCATCAGAGTATTTTTGGATGATTTTTGCATCTATGGGAGCAAGATGGACCACCTGCACTAGATGGAGACAACATTTCAAAGGTTAGATGAAGCACAAGCCTCACTAAACCCTACAAAGTGTGTCTTTGGATGTTCTAAAGGTGTTTTGTTAGGGCATGTTATATCCAAAGATGGTATTGGTACTGATCCTGATAAAGTTTCAAAAATCAAAGAGTTACCATTTCCTATGAATAGAAGTAAGTTGAGATCATTTTTAGGCCATGTGGGTTACTATAGAAAGTTCATCAAGAATTTCTCAAAGATTGCATAGCCACTAACCCAATTCTTGAAGAAGGATGTTACTTATGAACCAGGAAATAAGGTGCATGAAGCTTTTGAACAACTGAAGGAAGCCCTGGTGTCTTCACCTATTTTAAAGAATCTAGATTGGAGCAAGCCATTCATTGTGTATACTGATGCCTTAGATGCAACACTAGGAAGTACTTTGAGCCAAAAGGATGAAAATGGGAATGATCATCCAGTTTACTTTGGGAGTAGACAAATGAGCAAAGTCTTGAGGTAAATTATATCATGAATCGAAAAGAGGCTCTAGCTATCATTTTTGCTATAAAGAAGTTTAGAAATTACTTGTTAGGGAAGAAATTTATAGTTGTAACACATCATCGCTCTAAAATATATTGTAAATAAGCCTAACCCATCAGGAGGATAGCAAGATGGATAATTTTGCTACAAGAATTTAATTTGATATCATATAATAGGCTAGGAAAGAAGCATGTCAATGCAGTGCACTCTCTCGAGCCTATGATGGTTTAGGTCCATCTTGTGATGATGATGATTTCCCGATGCAAAGATTGTTATCCCTTGACACAATCCCTAGTGAATACATAGATATTTGGAATTATCCGAATGAATTCAAGTTTCCTCATGGTGCCAATGCAAAGACTAAGAGAAAGATTACTCAAGCCACCATCCATATTCTATTCTCACATGGAGTATTATTTCAAATAGGACTCGATGGATAGACAAGAGGGGATAGTTGGACGTGATCAAGGGAAGGAGCTGATAGAAGAATTCCACAATGGTACATGTGGAGGGCACTTCTCTCGGACAACTTATAGCAAGAAGGATCTTGATGCAGTTATCACCGCCCACTCTTTTTAAAGATTGTTATAATTATTGTAAGACATGTGATATTTGTCAAACACATGGTAACCATAAGACTTCATCACTCCATTATGTCCTATTCTTCCACTTGGTCCTTTTGAAAAGTGGGTAATAGACATATGTAGGTCCACTTCCAACTACCCCATGCCAAAATAAGTATATTGTAGTTGCCACAAATTATTTAACCAAGTGGGTTGAAGCTACCCATTAAAAACAAATTCCATGGATGAAGTGGCAAGGTTCATATATGAACGCATTGTCACTAGATTTGGTTGCCCATTAGAAATTGTAATAGATCAAGGAAGCCACTTCATTAATGAGGTGGTAGAAGCCTTAGTCAACAAGTTTTCTATTAAGCATAGGAAGGCAACAACATACAAGCCAAGCACAAATGGACAGGGAGAACAAACAAATTTTGTGTTATGTCAAATTCTAGCAAAAGATGCAGCCTTGCAGGTACATAAGTGGGATAAAAGGATTCATGCAAAGATTGTGGGCATATAGGAAACATCAAAGTCAACAACAAGATACTCACCATTTCAGTTGGCTTATGGCATTGATCCAGTTCTTCCTATTGAGTTTGATATTCCCACTGTGAGAGTTATGAAAAATGAAAGGATGGATGAAAGTGATTCAGTAAAAGAAAGGTTGGTACATCTTCATTTGCTAGAGGAAATGAGGGAAATAGCAAAGGATACAAACTATAAGAAGAAAATGAAGCAGAAGGAATACTTTTATCAAAAGATCCGTTGGTCTCCATTTCATGTGAATGACTTGGTTCTAGTATATGATTCTAGATACAAAAAAAGAAGGCAGAGAAAATTTCTTCCCAAATGGATGGGGCCCTACAAAATAGTAGTTGTGCATGAAAATGGTACATATTGACTAGAGGAATTGGATGACACTCCCATTACGAAATGGGTCAACCATGACAAGTTAAAGATTTTCCAAGCACTAGAATAGTCTACTCCGAGGACGGAGTAGAAGCTAGGAAGGGGGAAGATGTCGACACTAAAATTTTCCTCCATAATTTCTATTTTATTAATGTATGTATTAAGAATAGGATGTTGTTAAGTATAATTAGTAGTGGCATCAAATAGAAGATAACAACACCGTCAGTATGGTGCCACCAATAATGTAGAGTACGATAACAATCAAAGTACAATAGAATGTTGTAAAAAATAAATATTTGTCGTAAGTGGTCCGGTAATGTTAAAATGTCAAAGTTCAGATAAGTAGAGAAGTAGGGTCTACATGATTAGGAATTAGAAATATTATATTTGTAATAAGGACAAAGAGGATGTCATAAATATTTTGTGTATTTTATTTGTGGAAAAGTCTAAAAAGTGGAACCCATGTGAGATGATAAGGTTTATCTTATCTTAGAAGATAAGCCTACATGTAAAGGCAAGAGTTTAGACATGGAATATGATTGGCGGGAAGATATTTCCATCCTATCTTAGAGATAGGGTGGATAAGCTTGGAATTCTATAAATAAAGAGGCCACCCCCTCATTTAGCATGGAAAGAAGTAGTGAGAAATATGAGAGTGAAGTGTGTAAAGGAAGCCATCATTTTGAAGGTGTGTTAAAGAAGCCATTAAGAGGTGTAATTGTGAAGTTTCTCCCATAGTATTGGTGGAAGGCAAGTGAATTTAATAACACTTGAAGTACCTCATGGGTGAGATTATAACAATTTCATGTTAATATTATAATTTACTTTGATATTTCAGATTTATCATCATTCCTTATTTCATAGTCTATGGTATTCTTGTGGTATGTTTTATTTTGTGTTTCCAGTTACATCCACCAAACTAAAGGCATGTGCATTAGTAAATAATCATAGCATGAGGAGTTCCCAGTGAAGAATTATCATAGTGCCAAATTGGTGATGATAGTGGCCCATAATATTCCTATGTTGAGCATTGTGTGAGACATGATGTGTAGACAAATAAACATTTTAGTTACTACGGGAGAGATGGCTGTGACGTTGGGGATGTATATTGCATAGTAGAAATTGCCAGTGGTTGGGTAAAGAGTAGATGTGATGGTGGTTGTGGATATGGAGTGGTAGATGTGTTTGGCTAGATGATATTTTTAAGAGCCTAGGTTCCGATGGAGGCCCATATTAGTTTGGATGTGATATAGTAGTTGAGGGTTTCAGGTTTGTGGAATTTCATCAGAGTTGTGATAACATCTTGTATAGCAAAAAGAGGGAGGGAGTTTTGGAATCTTGTATAAGATGCAAGACATATGTTTGTAAATAGAGGAGGATGGGAGGATATTTGCATGGGCTCGATGTGTGTTGGTCCATATGCATAGGGACTTGTATTAATTTATGCACGATGAGTATGGTGGGGTTATAGGGGCCACCAAATTGCTACATGTATGGGCATATAATCATATAGCTATTTTGAGACTAGTTGCGGTCCACGAAGAGTGGGCTCAAGCTAGAGATATTTTGTTGATGTTAGGTGGATATTCGTGACAGAATATTGACATTTGTATCTTCAATGCCCGATAGACATGATGGGATTTGAGTCGGTGACATGGTGGCCATATCACGATTATAGGGGATGACCTGAGGATGGGATAACATTGCAATGTATTCGAAGGACCATGTGGTTAGAGGACCTATTTCTAGGTGTAGCAGAGTTGTTTCAGGTGGAGAGAGTATTGCAGTAGTTTGAGATGACACATGATGTGCCCCTAGAGCCATATATATGGCTATGGGCTGTTAGAGCCCCTAGGAGGAAGGAGCTAGGAAAACGGCCCACTACAGAGAAGTTGGTACCATCAGGGTTAGATGTGGTAGAACTAGTGATAGTGCTATGGATGGTGATGAACGTGGGAGTACGGAGGATTATCGAGCATAGTGGCAAATGCACATCGATGGGTGCTACTATATCAAGTATTTCCGTATGTGCTTTGGAGTTACTAGTAGGAAGATCGGTGAGAGAGGTATCCTTCACCCCGTAGCAGTGGTTGTCATAGATCATAAGTATTTGTGTATACTTAAAGTTGTGGTTGATAAATTATTGATATAGTTTTTGTGTATGCGGTTGACGAACATGAGATTTTTTGTGATGTATGTAGGAGATCCCTATTGGTTGTTGATAGTTGACAATTTTATCCGCACATTGACATGAAATGTGGCTAACGATGTATTATGTGGAGGGATACTAGAGCACGTGGATGACATTGCAGGTGAGCATGCCCCTCTGTTTGAGCCAGTAGCCATAGAAGCATGACATGTATGATGCTACTTAGCGAGAGGGATGAGGCACATGAGGAGACTCGTCATGCCCGAGAGGTGGTAGGTGGTGGTCCCTTGGCTTAGGACATGTTTTTGTGTTATTTGAGTTATAACGTGAGTCCTTGGAGAAGAACATAAATATTTCCATGTTAACGTAGATAGGTGGAGAAGTTTCATGGCCACAAAATGTGGTGTCACATCAGTGATGAGGCGCATCAAGTTCTAGGGATCTCGTGATACACGAGAGTGATAGTGATGATGAGATTTGATAGTGATGATTGTATATGATGTAGGGGGCCTTTCCCCAGTGATGAAACATGTTTTTGTGATGATGATTGTATGAACACTATATGTATGGACACCTATTTTTGATATATATGCGAGATCGATATTTGAGATGTTTTGTTATTTGTGATGTAATGGATATCACATGGTTGTATGGTTATTGTTATAGCATGTGTATTGTGTTGTATGTGATGAATATAAATTTGTAGGATTATGTTAGTAAAAGTAGATAAAATATGATGATGATGTAGATAACTAATGTAATATGATTGATAAAATGAATAAAGTATGTGTGAACATAGGTACTATAATGGTGATAATAGAATAAATATGAAAATAGATAAGCCTAACATAAACAAGATGTGAAAATGTAATATAAGGGAAATATGATAAAATGATGAAAACGAGGAGGGTGGAGGAGATTAATGATACCCCCAGTGTATGATGAATAGGCTCATGTGATAAGACCCCTCAAGAGTCAAGGATGAGCCACATAATAAAGAGTGTTTCATTTGGAAATTATTGAGGTGCACTAGATGAATGATGGATCATGTGGTGAAAGGTTATTAAAACTAAACCCTTAACAATATTGTAAGAATAATAAGAACACACGTGCGTCATCGAGGGTAAGGTGATAATGATCACCTACCAATGATCAGACGAAGGGTGGAGGTGGATGCATATAAAATGTATGGAAGCATGAGTGTATGGACCAAAGTTTGTGTTCTATGAAGTGACCATGGGATATATAGAGAATGGTGGAAACTCATGGGATGGATGTGTTGGATAGTGTGAGTGAGGAAGATCTAATGAATATGGAGGTGGAAGCAATGGAGGTGGTGGATAACATGCATAAAACGGTGGTGATTGACAAAAAAATTGATTACTAGGTGGATAAGACTCGGGGGTGTATGCCTATACTTTATTGGTGAAGGAGATAATGATTTCTTATGAAAGGAAACATATATGACACTAGTTTCCTCCAAATGTTATAAATCTCTCATAAACCAAGACAATCATTTTCACGATGGCCACTAATGTGATGGTAATTACAATAATACTAACCATGTTGGCATTATAAATGATGTAGAGGGTGGTGGTGATTGGAAGCAAAATGAATTAATCACTCATCAAGTAATATATGAAAGACATCATGAGTTTGAGCATTATGTGAAAAACATAGAGGCTCATAGTATGGAGGTGAAGTAGTAATGGTAGTAATTGGTCATAAGGTGAAGAGACATGTGTAGGAAATGGTGAAGGAGAGAATGAGGTTGTTGCCTTTGAACTTTGGGTAGAGTAGGAGTATTACAATTTATTTGAGTTTTAGCTAAGGGTGGAGGTTACTGAGGATGTACAACTGGAGATGTAGGTAGAAGAGAAGAGGGCATAGTAATTAGAGAAACATGGGAGGGATTTTCTAGAGGAGAATCAAGAAGGTCTTGTTCTAGAGAAATAACCTTATAACACAAAAGTATAAAAGACTCACAAGTATCATACTGTAAGCATTTATTTAGAGGAGAAATAAGACCACAACAGAAGAGGAACTTATTTTCCAAGTCACTAGGATGAAATATAAGTTGATGTATGCATGCATTAAAGCTTAATTTGTAATCCTGAATAGGTTTAGAAGAGAATTGTTGGAGAGTGGGAATATCATCGTATGTGACCCTAGGCCCATTATTGATAATAAACCTATGAAGGAAGGAATCCTCCATGTCATAGAAAGTGCTAATAGAACAATAAGGGAGATGTGTATACCATTGAAGTGCATCATCAACTAGACTAAACCGAAAGGCCTTAAGCAAGAGTCAATCATTGGAAAAAGAGGCCATAAGAGTGCGATAATGTGCAATATGAGCATGAGGGTCTCTGCAAGCATGGAAACATGTAAATTTGGGCATGATGAAATCCTTAGGAAAGGTGGATTTATGGATTTTTTTGGGAACGATATTACCATGAAAGGAATTGTTATCTATAGATGCGTAGTAAGCCCTACTTTCTAAGGTGAGAGAGTGAACCTGAGACTGAAGTTGACCTACAACATGCATGAGGGATAGGATGTCATGTGATGGAATAGAAGAAGATGAAAAAATGTATTAAGTGGTTAGAGCTTTCCATTATGTGTGATCATAGGTATATCAAGAGGTGAGATAGTAGGCTCCAAAGCTAAGGATGCATGAGGAGTGTGTGTCAAAGGAGCCACATGAGATGATGAAGGGGAAGTTTTACTAAAAATATTAAAGTGACATGTGATGTAGGTTAAGTGGAAGAAGAAAGTGTAGATAAGGTAGGATTAGAATGAGAAGAAACACAATAACGTGGAGACTCATGCACTATGGTAGAATAAATCTTAGGAGAAGAAGAGGAATATGGAAGAGGGAAGCACTCTCGGTGGTGTAAAAGAAGGAGATTCCTTCGAACGTGAAATGAAGTGGTATGGTCCATGTTAGCCAGAATAGTACTATCAATAGGATCATCAAGGTAATAAGAATGTGCTAATGAACTAGAATGGGATGTTGAAGAAACACAATGAGAAGTGGTAGGAGACATGGGAGTAGCGATAGGAGTGGTGGAGGAGAGGTAGAAGGCATACTAGGTTGGGAGTAAATGCTTAATGATTATCAATGACAAAAGTATCTAAAACATCGGTGACATATCAAAAGAAGAATAAGAAGGATCATAGGCCACTAGATGGGATGGTGTACAATGAGTAAAAGCATCGGGTTCATCAACAGGATTAGTTGGCACATGTTTTTGACCTTCTAAGAGGAGTTGTTGAGTGGCATCGGGTAAGGTCATAGGAGCACTATATAAAGTTGTAAGTTCAATGATGGTAGCCTCATCATAAATAGGGTTGACACCAAAATATGACATGATAATAAAAAAAGAGCTATTCTAAGGAAATATGATCAAGAAGAAAAAATGTTTGTAATGACGGGTTCACGAATGATTAACTAAAAACAATGTTTTGTTAGGAATTTCAACTATTTTATAAGTTAATATAAATAGAAACTAAGTGCTATATTCAAGTGCTAGATCTAAATAATTTTTCTTTTATGTTTGATAGATTAAAATAATATAAATAAGAGGTATATGTCACTAACTTCTAAATAGCTTACCTTAATGTGTGCCGGACTATAGCCGACTGGTGTGTGGACTGGGTATACTATGGTCGAATGACTTCAGGAAGGAAAAAAGATGATTGTTTGCCTACACCGAGGTACTTGGGAATGTCTTGGGAGCCCAGGCACTGCACCTGCAATTCCAGGTGTTGGGAACTATGAAAAGCTTAGGATGTGTGTTCGAAAGTGTCACAAGAAGATCTACAACCATGCCTATCTCCTGTCAGTATTATATTCGCTGAATGAAATGAATAATGACACGAAAAATAAAAGGTTAGTGGGGTTGGGCTTTCCTCATTTCCTACCAAACTAGTGGACATATTGCTGAGCGTTGCACTACATTAAGATACACGATGTATTTTTGATGTGTGTGTGTGTATAATTTTGTGCCTAGGATGTCCTAGCGCTAATGATGTAATAATAAGGGGTAAAAACTAGATGGAAAATGAAAATTAATGGATGGAATGGAAAGAATGTAACCCTTCCCATTATGCTTGTGTGATGCGAGATGTAGAAGAAGAAAATGAAGTCCCTTGCCTTAGTAGATAACTTCCGTTGATGTGTGAGATGTCTTCCCATAATGTAGTGAGAATGTTTTTCTTATATAGGGATATCTTTCTAAAATTTTGACACTAGTGAACTGAAAATGACGACTATGACCTAGGGAATACGAGGTAACCATTACGACCAAATGCAAATAAATAAATTAAGACCACAAATTATGATGACATGGGTGCCTAAAATCATGGACTGGGGCACCCCGGGGTGCCCCAGTGTAACCCTAGGTGCCCTAGTGTAGACCTAAAGATGAAAATTGAACAAATTATAACATCTGAGACACCATGATAGATGGCCAAAATTGCGAGAGACAACTGATGGTTGAACTAGACAAAACACAATGACACCTGACTAACTGACCACAAGACCTAGAGATGGGTCACTAGTGAATACTTTTATCATGCAAGATCCATATATAAATTAACATACCCAATGGTATAAATGTAATAGTAAATGTGTGATTTTGTGACTACAATAATCGAGCATGGATCTTGTATGGTAAATTCAACTATGGTTCTTGCATGATTATTCTTACAAATGGTAAAGAACTAGATATATTTTATGCACTATAATATACTTAATTATCTATTATAGATCTATAATATTTGTATAATCATGCTAAATTATATAATAAGCTAACATAAACGAGGGACACAGGTACCCTTGCACACTTGGTGGCGCTCGATTCGAGATGAGTAATGTGTCGATCTGCCTTGGGATTTTATGGGTAAATCTGGCTGTTTGTATTTTGGTTCCGTTATCGGGGTCTCTTTTTAGTTGTTTACCAAAATGTTACACGATGAAAGGCGTATTGGTTGACTTCTTCTAGTATTTAACATTGGTTAGACAATTTGGAGGAAGAGTATGCTTACTGATTTAACATCGAGCTGAATTTAATGCACACACATGGGTTGAACAGAATTTGTATCACGAGCTCTACGATAAGTTCTTCACCATTTTCCATATAGAGATTTATGAGTGGTTGGTGGCTTATGCATCAAAGATAAATTAGAGGTTTTTCACACTTGTTTAGACGTAGGAAGAATTTCAGACTTTGTATGATACAAATATGACTTAGATGCACGCTATAGATCATTAGTGGAGTCATGTCTTGAATCGCTACATTATGGAGTACACGGTTTCTAGTTATTCCTATCTACTGACTTCTTTGGGGTTTAGTTCATGTATGCGAACTGAAGGATATTATCTACGTGGTATCCCCTTAGTGGTAAAGATCTTGATCATGACCCTATATTTGGAAGAGCATCCTATGGCTAACTTAACCCCACTACTATGCGGGGGTAGGAGAAAGTGTGGTGAAAGATGGCAGATCTAGGCATTTGTATAAATATAGAGAGAGGAAAGGTGAATTAAGTTTAATGAAGTCCATGAGAGGGATTTAGAGAAGTAATGAAAAATTGTGGAGAGAATGGTGTTTCGAGAGAGATAGCTCATGAAGGATTTGGGGCTCATGTAGAAGACGTGGAGCTAGAGCAACTAGAACTCCCCCATTTGGGAAAGCATGGAAGCGCACCCTCTTTAGTTTTGGATGAAGGTTTGTCTAAATAAATGCGAGAACTACGGAATGCATCTGATCCTACACGAGGCCTAGCCACGACGCTTGGATTTCCAATTTCTACAACAACTATTAGTAAGCAAGATAGAGTACCGAAAGATAAAGTTAGTTTTTAGTCAAGTTTAGGAATTAATCAGGTAGCTTATTCATCTATGACAATGCTATTGGTGTCTATGTTATTTGGAGGTCCAGTTAGAGGTATGTTTTCTAATGTGTCATCAACACGAAACATGGGCTCGCAAAATGTTGGTGTCACGACTCAAGTAAAACAACTTCATAGATTATAGGAGTTCAATTTATCACAATTATTAGAACACAAGGTAGTGCATCCTTTGGTCTATTTCCTGCTACAAGGGGATGACCAAGGGATTAGGTGGCTTAGGATCAAGTGGTTTTGGGGGTGTAGGAAACATAGGAGGTAGTATAGGATCTAGATCTCAAGTAGGCGCGGATCGCACCAGCCCCAAAAAATATTTATGGAGATGTCTCTTCATCTCCTAGAATACAAAGTCATAAAATATGCAACTGAGCATGTGCAAATGTGTGAGATACTATGGTGTGTGAAGGGGATATCAAGCACAAGAGTGTAAGGCAAGTCAGTTTGTAACTAATTTGCAAGGGTGCACATATAGTTAGTACAGAAATATTATTCAAACTAGTTTTGTGTGGAATATATTGCACTACGTGATGATTTCTTAGCGAGTTCCATATACCTGAGTTTTAGTAGAAAAGCATAAGTGCACCGAGGGATATAAAGAAGGGCATGGTTGAGATTGTTTGGAAGTATGATGAATAGTTCAAAACCCTTTTGTCAAAGTTATCTTATGACATACATCCGATTCAGCATTCTCAATGGTTCATTAGAGGGCTAATCATGCCTTTCGAAGGGCACTCTCACTCAAGACTTACACAGATCTGCACAAGGCACTCGAGGAAGCCTTGCACCCGAGGCGATTGGGAGTGTAGACAAAGGAGTGAGCCCATTCTTGGAAGATCATATTGCAGCAATGGTGAAATAGTTAGAGAAATTATTAGCTAATTCAACACATGAGACATGCAAGTGGAATTTGGTGCACAAATTGTGAAGTATAAGGACATACTAAGGATAGTTGTCCCCATAAATCAATGCATGTCATCTTGTTGACTACAAGATATATCACTTGGATCATGATTCAAGTAGGTGCCCATTGCTACAATGTGTGATAACAAAGAATGTGTCTTTTCACTATAAGATTTACAGGTCTACCACTCATGATACAAAGAATTGTAGGTTGATTGATCAGATTCATGATGTAATTGATATTGGTGTGCGACGGACCAATGTTCCAAATAATTCTAAGGAACAAGGTGAGAATTATGAGCATAATCACAATGAAGGGTGCTCTAATGGTGGCTGAGGAAAGGTCAAGGATACCATGGATGATTTAGAGGCCAAGATCGTGAAGGTGGAAGAAGTGAATTTCCATGAGGAACATGCTATACATGTGGATCCCCTGATCATTATAGACATGAATTCCTTCAGAAAATTATTTGTTCTTTTTGTGGAAAGAACCATAAATATGAAGAATGCCTTGATTTTTATGAGTACTTGAGTAAGAAGAACAAGTAGCACAAAAGCACAATAATGGTTAGAGTACAACACGTTGTGGAAGATCAGTGGATGTTGAAGTTAGCACCTGATCCTGAGTTGGTACCTGTGAAGATCACTACATGCGCTAAGGCTATGCGCACTAGGGAAGTTCCAAAGTAGAAGCCTATCATTACAAAGGAGGAGGTACTACATGTAAAGTATCTAGACCCTATGCATCAAAAGGAAGTGTATCAAGAAACCATGGAGGTTATTAGGAATTTATAGGGTGAGATATAATGTTTAAAAGAATAGTCATGGAAGTTAGAATAGAAGAAAGAAATTGAGCTTCCTCAGAAGGATGTTGATGATTTAAAGGATGTTTGTAAGATGTCATGACAAGAGAACATCATTCCGTTATGGGGGGAATGGTTAAGGGGAGAGATGCCATGCACTGGAGTTGAGCATGAAAGATAGATTTTGCATGCTAACCTGCCTCCTCATAGTCTTGATTATGACAATGAGCTCTTTCTGAATGTTGTTGTTTATGGGTGGATTTTTAGTAACATCTTGATTGATACAGGTGGAAAAGTGAATGTACTCACTTTGGACGTGTGGATTCAGATGGGAAGACCACCATTACAACCATCTTTAAATGTGTTGTTTATGGAAAACAATACTAAAGCCACACCAATTGGAGTCTTGAAGGATGCTACTATTACTCGTATAGGGGGCCAAGTTCACTGAGGAAATTGAGGTCTTGCCACCTACGAGAGGCATACATTTTCCGTAACTACTTGGGCACCCTTGGTGTTATGCAAATAACGTTGATCTGCACTTCAACAAAGGATATATAAGTTTTGAGAACAAGGAAGAGCATGTCATCATTCCTTTGAAAAATGGGAAAGCTGCACCTTATCTAGAGCCCTTAAGTGAAGAGGATTTGAAAAAATCTATATGCACACCATTAGAGATCCAGAAGTCCTTGAGCCATCAAAGGAAGGAGTTATCTAATGAGATGATACACAATCCATGAGTGATACTAAAATTACTGCATGTGGTAACTAGGCACACAAAACTTATGAAATGGGTGGATGTGAAGTGAGAAGTGCATTACATGTGTAAGAAGGCTGCGTTTTGTGGAGTCATCCGGGTAGTAACCAGGTACCAAGGTACACTAGTGAAGGAAATCTTGAAGTGTTCTGTGTGCTATGGAATTTCAGTGGACAGATCAAGTGGAAAGAAGGAATATGCTAGTTTATACTCTATGTGGGATGATAACGCATTGGTGGATGGTTCATAGGGATAATATTTTAGAGTCTTTGAGAAATGATAATCACCTTCTCTATTAGATTTCTCCACAAAGCAATGTGCTTACTCGAGATCTATGGATTTCACCATAAATATCCTGTTCAACACCATGTTCAGTAGTGTGAGAGGCTATGGATAGAGGGGTAGGAAGATTTACCACCTTCACTATGGGTGCACAAGATCTATTTCACCTTGTGAGGCTACATGCATGCATGGTATGTCTATGTAGAGTTGAATAAAGAGATAGGGCATTAGCAATAACGATTTGTAGGTATGATTTAGAGCTTTGAATATTTTTCCACTAAAACTCTAGTGAATGAAGCATTATAGGTTATGAAGCACTTGACTATGGGAAATAGTGAAAAGGATGAGGAACTTATTCAAGAGTTACTAGGTGAGTCATACATGGAGGCACACTTTGAAGAAGAAGAAACAAATGTAGAATAGCTTGGGTGCACCTTCCTAGAAAAAGAAAAGGATAAGATGGTCTATGTCATTGATGATTAAGAAGTGGAGAATATGGATGTTGAACATACAAAGGGTACATGTCGGAGTCTTAGACGGTGTAGATGAAAAGGTGCGTGCCTACCATGAGTGATGAAAATAAAGAATGTAAACATCGAATATATGTTGATCCTAAGGAGGCCATTATTAGAGATTATTGGTTTGACTCGAGGTTGTTAAGATAATCGAGCAATTGCGTGACTTCCAAAACCGGTTCCCTTAATGCTATCATGAGTTGAAAGGGGTGCATAAATATTTGGGTGAGATGAGAATCAATCTAAAGGAAGGTGCGTGCTCGGTTAGGAATATGCCTTACGGATGAATCCTAACTTGTGTGTTAAGGTAAAGGAAGCTATTGATGAGATGCTGAATTTTAGAATAATTGAGCCCATTGAGGAGTCAAAGTGGGTTGTCCCTATGATGATCAGTATCAAGAAAGATGACATAATGAGAATTTGTATGGATTATAGGGATTTAAATGCTGCATGTGTAATAGACCCCTTTCCCACACCATTTACGAGAGGATATTCGGAAGGTGTTATAGGGTGTCGATTTTCTCCTTTACTAATGGATTTTCTTGATATCATCAAGTAAGAATAGCTAAAGAGGATCAAGAGAAGAAAACTTTCACCACAGAATGGGGAAGTTTTGCATACATAGTTATGCCCTTTGGATTAAAGAATGCACCTACAATTTTTTTTCGCATTTTTGTGAAATCATTTCGGGACTTCATTCATAAGTTTCTGCAGGTTTACTTAGATGATTGGACAGTGTATGGGCTAGTGAAAGATCATTGTGATAACTTAAGGCTGATGTTTGAGAGGTTGCGAATAGTTGAGCATCTCTTTAAACATTAATAAGTGCATTTTTGCTACACCTTTTGGGACTTTTCTAGGGCATATTATTTGTAAAGAAGGATTGTTAGTGCATCATGCTAAGGTTGTTGTTATTTTGGGCATGGAGAAACCTACAAACCAGAAAGGTGCAGAAATGCTTGGGGCACATAGGATATTATAGAAAGTTTATCAAAGTTTATGTTAAGATTTCTAAGCATTTAGAAGAATTATTGAAAAGTAAAGGAAAGTTCCATTGGAATGAAGTGCAACAACGTGCATTTGAGACACTAAAGGAAAGTCTTACCACAACACACATATTATGCATTTACCTTGATGGACCAAACCTTTTCATGTGCATGTGGGTTCCTCTTGCATGGCCATTAGCATGATATTATCCCAGCTTGGAAAAGGGATTGTTGATCATCCCATTTGATTTTCAAGTAGGAAGTTGACCCTAGTAGAACAAAACTATACAACTACAGAGTGTGAGGCCTTTTCTATGATTTACACGTTGCATAGGTTTTGAAAATACTTGCTGGAAACACCTTTTATTTTCTATAGCAATTATATGGCACTGAAGTAATTGGTGAAAAATCCCATTCTACTGAGGGGCACATATACCGTTGGATTCTCGTTATTTCAGAATTTAATTTTACAATGATGGTTAAGCTAGTCAAGAGAAATTCTAGACCAGATCACTTGTCAAGGATTAATTCAGGTGAGGATGTGTAGAGCATTAAGGATACAATGATGTTGGATGCAAAATTTTTAAGATTGAACCATATGCCCTCGACATGGAAGACATTGTTGTATTTCTATGAACATGTCCTGCACCTAAGGGAATGAAGGATATAGAGAAAAATAACTTGAAATACGCATCATGTCCTATATGTTTGATAAGTGGAAACTTATACAAACTAGGCCTCAATGAATTTTTGTGCTAGTGTGTACTTGAACATGAGCGTGAAGCTATTATGGAAGAGGCTCGTGGAGGTATTGTAGGTGGACACTATGCATGAGATACCACTTGTGCACCTAGATTTTACTCAATGATCTGTGGTGGAAACATTTTATAAGGATTGTAAAGAATATTGTAAGGCTTGTGACCATTGTCGGCACCTTGAAATCCCGGGATAGAGATGAAATGTGTTTAAGGTGGATTACTAGTGCATAACCTTTCAAAAGGTGGGAAATTAACTTTTTGGGTCCTATTTGCCCACCTTCTCGTAGAACTAGATCATGCTACATCATAACTTATACATATTATCTTACAAGGTGGGTAGAAGTGGCACCTACAAAGGATTGCATGGTAGCTACAACAGGAAGGTTTCTATGGGAGAACATTATCAGTAGGTATGGGTTCCCATTGAGTTTGGCAAGTGATAGGGGTACTCATTTCCTTCATGAGACCATGAAGATACTCTAAGAATGGTTGCACACCATAAAACAACACCCTATCACCCTTAGGTTAATGGAACCATCGAGGCCTTCAACGGAAGGAAGGACTTTGGGATGATAAAGTCTCACGATGTAATTTGTCAAACAGACAACCTATAAGAGGTTGAATAAGGAAAAACACTTTTAGTTGGTGTCTAGCATGGAGGTTGTTCCACTAGTGGATGTCATGTTACCTTCTCCACATATTGCACATGTAAGAGATTTTTCTAATGATAAATCACTTAAAGAGCGCATTAATAAACTAATGCGGTTGGACGTAAGGTGCATTATAGCATGATGCAATCGAAGACAAAGAAATCTAGCTAGTAGGCATGGCATGATAGACATATTAAGGATAAGAAGATTGAAGTTGGATAGATGGTTCTTCTTTATGATTCAAAGTTCTTACACCACCCTAGAAATCATAAAGTGCATTGGTTGGGACCATATATTGTGACTTATATACTTGATTCGAGTGCTTGCCAATTAGAGGTGTTAGACGGCAACACCGCTTTCCTTGTTATTTCAATGGGAGTAGGCTAAAGCCCTACTATAAATAAGTCTTCTTAGTGTTTGTAATAAGGTAATATTTCCATTAGCTTAGATTTCCTTAATACAATTCCTTTATATGTTTTTCCTTCATCGTTGCTATGCTTTTTCAATTTAGTTCGGTTTTTGTGTAATAAATGTGCTTCGTGCATTAGAAGCTGATTACCATCTAAGTGTTTTCATGTGTAGAGGACCATGCATACCCTTAATGTGGGGTGGATTATATACATGGTACATGGACTAGGTTTGAATGTTCTCTGAAGATGGGTATGCATAGAGAGATGTCTTGCATGTGCTTGAAGTAAAGGTGTGGATACAAAAATATTTCTCATGAATGAAGATCACGTATGGATGAATGGCCGCACAGTGTAAACACAAGGTAGGCTACAGTAGTAGAAACTACTTGGTGAAAGGCATAGTGGATAGGTACTTCGGTGCATGAAGGTGAACTAAAGGAGGTCTTTCGAGGAGTATAAGGCGTGCTTAAGGTTATTACTATGGTGTGGGAATATCAATGTGGAAAAAGGAAAGAAATGTCAAGTTAATGTGAAGTATGGTGGAAGTTGGTAAGAAATAAATGTGGAAATTTTGTGATCTCTTATTTAAGGCGGTGTTGGGAAATAATTTTTACCTTTGCGATTGAGATAATTCGAGTGAGTTGAAGAGTGTGCTACGTGTAAGTGTGAAGAGCTATTTTGTGAATTGAACCAGATAGATTTTAGCATGAGATTGGTATACACTCCAAAAGAGTGAAGTTGTTTGAGAGAAACAAAGAAATAGATGGAGAGGAATCAATAGTTAGGTTTTGATGTTGAGCTAGGGTACACACGAATTGAGCTAGGGGATGTGGGTTTGAGTTACAAAGCTCGAATCACTAGTAAGAACACCTTTATTGTTCCTATGGGACCTAAGAGAGAACTTGTAGTAGCCACAAGGGGGAGGAATTACAAGGAAGTTGAGGTTGAAGTGGAAGATGCCGTTAAAAGCCATTTTTCTCGAGATATAATACCCAAAAGGGGTTTTGATTGGTCGTAATCGGGATTCACACATTTTCTCGGTGTAAATTAATTGATTACTATCACGAAGCAAAGATGGATTGGATAAGTTGCTAGTGGTGAAGAAAAAAAAAAGAGATGAGCAAATGACATGGCTGTGTATGATGATGCAAACGAAAAATTGTTGACAAAAGTGTGATTTTTACACCTTTGCATGAACTCCTTACTTTGGAAAACTAGAAAATTTGTACTAGTGGTTGATGAGAAGGGTCCAAGCATACTTCTTCTATTTTTTCGGAGATGAATGAGGCTCACCACACCCTTGATTGGGATTTTAACAAGATGAAGGAGTTTGGGTATTGAATTGAGTAGTGACCATTATATATATCTACCCTCCGGGTAAATATAGACAACGACACAAAGGAAATATGTCGGAGAGGTTCAAAACCCGACACAAAGGAAATATGTCGAGAGGTTCAAAAACCTGACACAAAGGAAATATGTTAGAGAGGTTCAAAAACCCGACACAAAGGAAATATGTCGGAGAGGTTCAAAAACCCGACACAAAGGATTTCAGGTTTTCGGGTTTCGGGAAACATGAGACATGAAGCATGAAAATCGCAAGGCATGTCCCGATGCTTGGGAGTTCGAAAACCTGAAACACTACCTAGGAAAATTGGGTTTTGGAGTCGAAAGCATGGGGTGAAAACATGTTGAGGCACCCTCCAAACCCGATGCAAATGCAAAGGAGAACCCCGAACCCGACTGGAAATACAGACTCGACTGGGGGAATATTCAAATGGCAATAACTTTTCACAGGAGCTCGGATTCATGCAAGGTTAGACTTTTCAGAATGATTACAAGGTCCTCTCGTCCAACTACAACTGAATATATTTAATTAGGTGAGAAAATTTCTCCAAAAATGTAAAATACGAGTTCACCATTTTTTGGGTTTGTTAGGGTTCTCACCTACCGCCATAATGAGATTAATTAAATACAACATGGAGGTGGTTTGGGGTAGATTTGGATTTCTCTCTCTCTCCCTCTCTCATTATTCTTATAAATTGTAAGGAGGGGCTTCTTTATAAAGGTTGGACATTCTTGTTTTTCCCCTCCCTTCTCTTTGGCGTGTGAATTTGTGGAGTTCAAACCTCCCATCTAAAATTGTAATGCAACTTTTCCTCTTGGCATTTTGTAGTGTATTGTATCAATCTTTGGAGTAAATAATGCATGTTTGTGAATGATTCTCAACCCTCTCTATGTTCATTTGCATCTTCCCGATCTTTCACCCAAATTTGGTTATCTCGCGCATGATATTGCATTATATTTTAATGGTTTGTGTTTATTGGCAAGAGAGGTGTTCTTCATTCCTCGGTGCATCACCTTTGTTAGTTTTAGTTTTATTTTTATACATCTTCTTACCCTGTCTCTTGGCAGGTTAGATTAGGTTTTTAGTAAACCCTCTACATTTTTAGGTGTGCATTTGAACAGAGGAATAGGAACCGACCTTTATCCTGGAGAGCTTTCTTGATTTGCAAGGTCCTACAGTTGGGAAAAGATCCATGTTATGCAATTACATTAAGAGTCTCAACCCATCGAGTTGCAAACATTCGTGAGGTGATATGATTCGCCATTAATATGGACCTCACTAATAAGGAGGGTATATAATAAATAAAGAAGGCATTAGGATATACGAAGTGAGGGCACAAGATGGACATCCCTAAGTTGTAGAAGTATCCAGTCATTCAGGTGGTAGCGCACCTTCTTACAAAGTTGAACAATCAAGAGCATTGGTTGTAGGTAAACAAGGCCTAGTTGCATGTGGTGAAAAATATGACAAAAGGTGTAGTTTACAATTTGTCTAGTTACATTGCTGAAACCATCATTGAGGAGGTGCACCAAGGTGAGAAGATAAATTTTGGCGTGATTATTTTGTCTCTTGTATTTGTAGAAATTGGAGTTCCCGATGGGCCAAAGGATAAAGTATGGTAGTACCCTGAAGAGAAGAAATCTCTTGTGGAGATATTTTCTAAGTATACTTGTGATGGGACCATGAGTGGACCCTTTAAAGTGAGGGTAGAGTTTTTGTCTTAGTGACTCCGTGCGCCTTAAGGAGGAATGGAGAATACCCAAGGATCTTCCTTTGGTATTAGATAAACAAGTACAATTTTGGTGTATCAACACTTTTTTATATGGTATTTCGGAATGAGGGACGGGAAGTGGAGCCCTTGGTGTAAGATCCCTTATGCCTTCATTGTGCACTATTTCTAGGCATATGTGCACATGTTTTCAAATGCATGCCAATTGATTTCTAATGTGGATAAGGTAGATTATGACTACCACACACTCAAGAAGACTTACGTTTATCCAAGTAAGTCTTCATATATTGAGAGATTAATTTTAGATGATATTAACATGAAGGCAATGAGCTTGGCAATTGGAAATTCTGGGGCAGCCCTGGTATATATTCACCTCAAGCCAAGGTTGGAAAATGGAAAGTATGTTGAAAATGAGTTTAAGCTCTCGGACCACCCAAGGGGAAACATATTATGGGCACATTACAAGATGAAGAAGACAGTTTTCCCCTTGGAGAGGAAGAAGAAGAAGGTGAAGAGGAGGAGCTTAAGGAAGAAAGTGGTGGCCTAGAGCACATGGGCAGAAAAAAACTAGATATAGGAGAGAAAAGAGAAGGTGAGGTAAACCTCTCTTATAAAAATAAGATGAAGTGTTGGAAACATAAACTATGGAGATTGAAATAGAATAGGGTGCTGAAGAGTAGCAGGTTTAGAAGACTCATGAGGAAAATGATAACTCAAGGTGTGGGGCCATCATAACCCCTTAGGAGGTCACCTAGGACTTCCCCTATAAAAGTAGAACTAGAGAAGAAGAAAAGGCACAAGTACATCCCTAGGAAGGATGATGCATATGAAACATTTGGGGATAGAGCGCTGAAAAATCCTTTGTAGAATGAGGACACGAAAGAGCATCAGAAAGAAGAAATGGAGAATGATGCAGAGGTAGGAATATGTAAGAGTGTGCTATTAGGTGCACCTCATGCTTTAGGCATCGGTGAAAAGAAAGTGGTGGATTTAGGAGTGCACACACCTAAAGGTAAGTGATCGAGGAAAGGAAAGGAGGAAGAAATTTATGAGATGTCAATAGTTGGGTATATTGATGACCTAACAAAATCATACGTGCGAGGTTCCAAAGAACTTTGGAACCCAAAGACCTTTATGGCTGGGAGCTGATGGATGTAGACATGGCTACTATGTGCACACACAAGAAGTTATCTTAGAGCATGCAAACTCATATGGATGAGCTTGAATTTGATGTATGTGAAGAGTCATGTGTTTCAAACATATTGATGAAGGTACCAAACTCATGCCATGTCACTGTTAAGCCTACTATGATGTTAAATGAACATGTAAGCAATGGATTAACAAAGGTATCTGATAAGGTTTAACGCAGAACATAAAAAAGAGGCAACTATTTAGGTGTTGTTAGATGATAAGGACAAGGATGCTAAAATCAAGTGCTTGAGGATAGAAAAGAGACATTTGAGGTAATTACGTTTGATAATGAGTATTGCCAAGTAGATTGGGGATGAGATTTAGAAGAAGAGGCCAGATTTGGAAGATAAATTTATAGAAAATTTTACATCTACGTTACACTATTTACACACTTTAGTTCATATGGTGCTAGATGAGGGGCCACTAAGAATGCCAAAAACAAGCATGCTATAGAATAGGAAGCCAAGGCTAAGGCCACTATTACGCACAATATTAGAAGCTATGAGGCCTTAATCTAGACACTAAATGATAAATTAAAGAAGGAATATTTGACATTAAATATGTGTGTGGCTCTAGATGTGATAATTAAGACAAGAACCATGGTAGAAGAGGATGATGTTCAGAAAGTAGTTAAGAATGAGACATTTGGGCATGTGGAGAGGCTGACTTTAATAACAGAGAAGCGCGATGTGCTTGCAGCCCACCTAGGAATCACACAAGGAGAAAATAAAGGATTTTGGGAAATTGATAGTGCAACAAATGGATGTCATGGATGGAATGGTCTCAAGCATGGCCAATATTCTCAGGGTACTACAAAATGAAGGTGAGAACATGACACTTGATGAAATGGAAGTAGTTCTTGTAGACATTCTGAAATGGAAAAATAAAGCGCTAAGTGATTGGAATGACTTAGAGGTAGAGATCAAAGATGAATATCTAGAGTTGATCCTCCCATGGAAGAATAGAGCACCAAGTATTCTCTCATTCTTTTTGTGCATATATTATTTTATTCTTTATTCTTTTTCATGGAGACATAAGTTATGGTTTCCCATTACGGGGATGGTAATGAAATTAGTGTGGGGTAATTTTGGGCTGATGAAATATAGCCTAAGTATGAAAGGTGCTTAAGGTTTGGGCACACAGACATGGGTGCATAGACACACGTGAAACTATAGTGAAACAAGGTGTGCTCAAGAAAGCATAAAATTAGGACTTAGCCATTTTCCAAAGATGAGGCTAATTATAGACATGGAGTGCAGAGCACATTTTGTAGAAGACTTGAAGAGCACACAAAGGATATTTTGGTCAAGTAGAAGATCAATTAACATGCGTAGTTTTGAGGCTATTAATAGGATTAGACTATAGTTGTATTATTAGATAATCTATTAATAATGAGATTACATTCTTTTGTATTTATCATGTAAAGGTGCATGGCTATTATTAACATGTAGTTTATTTCAAAGGTGTTTAGGTGGTGAAGGAAAGTCCCCAGACTCCCCACCCCTATAAATATGTATTGATTTTCATGGTTTAGAGTACCACTTTTGTAACAGAGTTATGCTACTGATTTATGGGCACGCATGACTTATGATGACAATATTATGTATGTACAAAGCTTATGTGTTTTACAACAATTAATATAATGGATCTTTGTGGTTGGATAATGGTAATTGATATAAATGAGCATGGATCTTGCATGGTAAATCAGATTATGGTTCTTGTTTGATTATTCTTGCATATGATAAAGAAATAGAAATAGAATATTTGTATGATCATGCTAAATTCTAGAATAAGCTGAAATAAAAGAGGAACCTAGATCCTTGCATGCTTAGGGTGAGTGCTCAGTTTATGATGAGTGATGTGCCAAAGACACCTTGGGATTTTGTGGGTAAATATAGACTACACACCAGAAAAATAAATAATCCCCCATTGGAAAAGGAATCCTCCTCCCCATACACTAAACACTCCTACAGTATATGAAAAAGTGAGCTAGAGAGGCACAAAAGCCATCCATGATTTAATATTCATTCTTCCAAGAAAAGAACCAACCAATAGGATGAGGGTTATGGCTACAAAAACGAACTAAAAAAACACAAGGGTGGCTATAGGGAAAAGGGTCTCAATAGCTATTGTCTCTACTGATCCATCCCCATGCTTTTGCTTTGTTTCAAGGTCTTTGGCATGCATTATCAGAAATGTTTTCCCAGTGTAGGTCCTACCTTTCCCTAGAATGGAAGGAGCTCATCGCCAAATGAAATTTTTTATGCCCAAGTCACCTAGTAGATCAAAATGGCTGCAAATGCATAAAGGGCCATGAATGTAGAATTGACAACCCATTTTTTCTTCACAATGCTTCCATACAAGATAACTATATCAACTGATGTCAAAATTTTGGAGAGATATTTATTATAGTCCCAAACATGTGTGTATCCCACATTTTCCATGAAAATTCAAAAGGAACACTAGGAACAAAAGGAACAATAGTAATTAATACATGAAAATTCCATTTGAGGAATAACTAGTTTGTACAATAAAACATTAATAACAGAAGACCCAAACATATATAATAGATAGAATTTGAAAACACTGGTATTAATGGAGGCAACCTGAAAATTAATACATGAAAAAAATGGTATTAATGGAGGCATAACACATATATTTCCATCATCTTAAGTGTATTTAGAAAACTCATAGCTTGAGACAAGATAAAATATCACATATTGTCTTTGACATAGTTTTCACTACCTCTAGTAAATCATTCAACATCATTATCACTTTGGCTATCCTCAATTTGTTGAAGTTAAGCTCAATATTATTTAATGGTTGCATGTCCCTCTTATTTTATTCTTATTCTTTATCATTTCCATCTTACTTTTTTGACCAAGCCCAAATGATATTATTCACATCTATGTCACTTGTTCCTTCATTTCCTTCTTTCCATTCTTTTGTTTTATGTAAGAAATCCTCATACAATTTTTTTTCTGATTTCCCTTTTCCAATTGGTGTCCACCATTGAACCTTTACCTTATATGTCTCACTCCTAATATCCTTATAAGAGTAGAAATTCCCTTCTACTTTACCCATCCATATTGGGATTTTGTTTGATCTTGGTTGTATTAAAACAAATTGTCCTCAGTACCACATCTGCCTTTAGAATGAATTCATCTCTTGGTTGTTTACATTTAGGTCCCAAATAAATTTCTTCATTGGTAAGGCAGGTTTTTTTAGTGTCGAATATTCCATTTTTGAAATTTAGCTTCACCTACCCTTGAAAATATCCCCTATATAATCCTAGATTGTTCTCCGGTATAACACTACTAGCTCACTCATACACTGGGAATATGTATTATCAAGTACAATAAACACATGATAGGAAGGTGGAGGCTACGGATGTGTGACAGAGTTTGTTGACGCATGACAAGGAGAGTTTATTGAAACATGACAGAGGGCGGAGGCTGCGAGCACACACAATAGAGAGTTTTCGATGCGCGATATAAAGAGTTTGTTGATGTGTGAAAGGAGTGTTGAGGCTACGTACGTGTGATAGAGAGTTTCTTTGATGCACGACATGAGGGCAGATGCTACAAATGTGTGACAATAGATTTGTTGTCATGTGAAAAAAACTTGTTGTTGCGTAACATAAAACCTCCTTTTGTCACACCACTTGAAAATTAGGAAAAAAATTTGCATACAAACGCCAAAACATTGACCTTTCCCCGAAACTGGTTCTGGGGATATTCGCCAGGTATTTTCCACCTCCGATTTCCAATAGGTCTCTTAAAATGAACACTGTGGTAAGGATGCTTTGTCTCAAGTAATCATCCAAGAGAAAATGAGAATCATTATTGGTATTTGATTTTTGTCTAGTTCTTGGCCAAAAATCACCTTCTAACATATCTCTATTGATGAAGGGATTATCTAAAACATCTAAATTATTTTCCCAATACCTTATCTTTGGTAACCATAATGATTTCCCTCCATCTATATAACTTTTAATCCATTGACTAATATAGTCTCTTATTCCTATCTTTAGTTCATCGATCTCTTTAATTTTCTTAAATGTCGCTTAGTTGAGGTTTCCCTTTAGGAAGTTTGGGATTCCATCAGGCAATGTATGTCAGACATTGATAGGATTAGACCATGCAAGATCCCTTTTGGTTTCTTTGTATTGCATCATTGGTATTCCATTTATGACATGGAATTTAAAGTATTGAGGCTTTCTAAGACCCACTATCCTGTGACTCCCATCTAGTAAATGTGGCCCCATAAAGGCTTTGAAATCATAGACATATTCAATCAGGTATGGTGTGAATGAACTTGAATCATCCTGAATGTTCTATATGCATCCATGATTTTTGGTAGAGAATATGTATCTTCTCACCATAACATAACAGATAATCTCCCAAAGGTTCCATCAATATATTCATGGGTGTGTCCTACTGACAGAAAGCATACATACAGTGCATTAAAAACCCTTCCGACTGTCAACATTGATACCAAACCAAATAAATAATGATTTTTATTATCACTTAAAGCATTATAAAATTTTAAGTAGAGGATTGGTCGTAATTTTTGAGTGAAAAACATGTTTTAGATACATTTGTTGAAACAAATTATAGTGTTGTACCCTTATACACTTGACATTTTTCATATGAATCATTTTGTAATAATGCATCATGTAGTGGTTGTTTTGAAGACCCAGTCTTGTACAATAGGTTCCCATATACATCAACCACTGGTTCTTTGAGCATGCAAAGGCACAAGGCTATTGATGTCATTGTGAAGTTTGAACCTCTTTCTAGAAATGGAAGGCTAAAGTGTTCGAAACCCCCTGTCTTATGTCCATGAGTAAGCATACCTGTTAAAGAGACTAGGAGGTTCCAAACATTACTAACTGACTTAGACTTCTTCCCCAACCTTGGTATGGAAGTCTTCATCTTTCCATCTTATCATGCACAATGCTTAAGAATTTTTCAGGGTTTTCCTTAGATTCAATCCTGTGGGCATAATAGTCTGCATGAAAACTTGTAATGTAATCATTGTGACATTTTTTATACTTCTGCAACTGCTTGATTATTTCTAGATCAATTGTGGCTTTTCGTTTGTTTGCAATATCCACACACTCATCACACTTTGTAAATAAGTTATTCTTTGCAATTGAAACATCTTGGAAATGTTGGGACCATATCTTGTTAAAGTTAGACTGTGACACTGGAGGGAGATTTAGGATTTCAAGGTCTACATTACAATTTTTAAGAATTGAACATTGGGTATAATTTGCTGGCAACATCCTTATAGGAACTCTTGTTCCATCATGATTTATGGAGCGAGTCAAATGAGGAGCTATATATGAATTTTCATAAACTATTTTTCTGATACTAGCAATCATTGCCATAGTATTTGGCCTTGATTTTTGTAAACCAACATTACCATTCACTTCCCTGATATCACCATTTAAAAATTATTTCTTGTATTTAAATAATCTGCTTCTAGGTATTCCAAAAGCATTAAACCAAGCATTTTGACATACATCAAAGGTGTCAAACTTCATGGTAAGAATGTTTCTATTCCTTGTTATGTCATTTCTCTTTATGGATCCATTTTCTCCCAATGCATTCAACACAAAATATCTTCTTGAACCCTCACTCATATATCTAAACTTGCACCAACCTCTAGTGATTGATCCACTAGGTATTATGGAGCTAAGACATTTATTTTACAACAATTCATCTTTCTTACTTTATCCAAGAAATATAATTCATCTTCATCTTCAATAGATCTTGCATTTGACATATTGACATTTGATGCATTGGGATTCAAACGTTTGTGATGTCTATATGGCCTTCTTGTCAAAGGTTGTGTATATGTGTAATTCATGACATCAACAGGAATTGGACATGCCAATTGAGGAAGTGATTCTTCTAATGCACTCCACATATTGAATTCTATCTCCTTTGGAACTTCCTTCATTTTCACATCCATCAGTGAACCACTAAGGTATGCTAGTTGATTTGCAGGCCATTGTATGAGAGAACCTTCTGATATGGTGCATGTGGAACAAGAAGGGTTGAATACAATATTAACAAGAATACCAAAATTATTTCCATCTAACAATTTAAAATGAACCATATCTCCTTCAAGTACATTTGTAATTTTCCCCTCTCCAACATATTTGTTCTCCTTTGAAAAAAGATGGATTAACTTTTCCTGAAGTCCTCTAAATTTCAAGTTGTGATCATAGGAATTTGATGAGGCCAAACATTCTGATGCAACCTCTTTTTGACCTTCAGTGCAAACCCTGTATTTTGATTCACCAATTTCTCTATTGGCCATGCTATTATACTATTTGGTTTCAGTGATGATGAACAAATATTGCAAGAAATTAATATCTTCTCCACCATCACACCAAACATTAGAGGACCCAACTTCTCACCTTGAACTATGTGGTCCTCAATCACATTTGATATAAAACCCATGGCTATATTGTCTCCATGTGCATAAAAATGTTGTTGAAGTATCACATTCTCTACAATAAATTGGAGCCGATCTTTTTCAGATGTGCTATTAATGTGCTCATTGTATTCAATTTCAACATCATATGAATCAATTACATCCATTGAATTACAATTCAATGTTTCATCTATATCATTGATATCGGTATTGATGAATCATCATGTGCTAACATTTTATTCTCATCCCATGCAATATAGTACCCTTTATTTTCTATGTTTGCTAATGTTTTTGCTTCATCAACAAAATAAGGAAACCAAGCTTTCCCATCCAATACTTTATCTATAGTAATGAAAAATAAACCTTCTCCCATTACTTTGCAATGTAGAGTTTTTCTACTTGGATAAACTCTTCCCTTAACAAATTTCAATCCTTTTGAAAATAAATCAACATGTTGTGCTTCTTCAAATATATGAGGCATTGTGGGAAATCTATAAATTAAAAAAAAAGAATAGATTAATACATATAAACATAATATATAGATAAAAAAGGGAACTATAAAGAAAATAAAAATCAAAGTGAGAAAGTTGACATATTTGTTAGTATAAATTATAATTCCCATCAACATGAAATTTCCCATGTATAGCTAATAAAAACCAAAATATTGAGTACACATTTTAAATTAGATTTATATGTTTCTTATTTAAACATGTTTTATGGTGCTTACATGTTTTTTAATGCAACATAATTTAAATTCAACAAATACAATAGGGAAATGGGGGGCCTCAATCTCTATCTTTATTTATTTTCACTTTAAGAGGCCTCCCATTCTACATCCTAAGTGTTTCTTCACTTTGATGTAGAATGGAAGAGTTCTCATTTTCCTTCTTAACTATTTTTCCTTTGAAGGTAGAATGGGAGGAATCTCATTCTTACTCTTGATTATTTCTACATCTTCGTGTTTCTTCACTTTGATGTAAAATGGAAGAGCTTCCATTTTTCCTTTTTGACTATTTTTTCATTTGAATTTAGAATGGGAGGCCTCCTATTCTAACTATTATTATTTTTCAATGTGAACGAGAATATAAGGTATCTCATTCTCCTTATAGATTCTTGTTTACTTTGAGAGAATTATGTCTTTTTATATCTCTTGTGAATGATTGTTTGAACTATTTTTTCACTCTAAGTGGGAATGAGAGGCCCCAAAATATACTTTTTAAGAATTTATTACTTCTAGGGAGAATGGGAGGCCTCCCATTCTCCATCTTGATTATTTTGTTTACTTTAAGGGATGATAAGAGGCCTTCAAATGAGAGGCCACCAATATCTCTTTTAAGAATTATTCACTTTTGAGGAGAATGGGAGGCTTCCCATTCTCCTTGTTGATTATTTTTATACTTTGAGGGATAACAAGAGGCCTTACATTATTATTAACTTTTGAGGAGAATGAGAGGCTTCCCATTCTCCGTGTTGATTATTTTTTATACTGAGGGATAATGAGAGACCTTACACTATTCTCAATATCCTTTTTAATAATGTCTCACTTTTAGGAAGAATTAAGATGCATCCCAATCTCCATTTGATTATTTAGTTTACTTTGAGGGATAATGAGAGGTCCTTAAAAGAGAGGCCCACACTATCCCTCGTTAATAATTTCTCACTTTCTAGGAGAATGAGAGGCCTCCCATTCTAAATATTCATTTTTTTTTTTTTTGAGGGATTATGTATCTTTCTTATCAGAGATTTTTGTTTACTTTTACGGAATGATGTCTTTTTATATTTCTTGTGAATGATTGTTTAAACTAGAATTCACTCTAAGTGGGAATGATAGACCCCAAACTATAGTTTTAAAGAGTTTATTACTTCTAGGGAGAATGGGATACCTCCCATTATCCATCTTGATTATTTTGTTTACTTTGAGGGATGATAAGAGGCCTTCAAATGAGAGGCCACCAATATCCATTTTAAGAAATATTCACTTTTGAGGAGAATGGTATGCTTCCCATTCTCTATGTTGATTATTTTTATACTTTGAGGGATAACAAGAGACCTTATATTTTTATTCACTTTTGAGGAGAATGGGAGGCTTTGCGTTCTCGTGCTGATTACTTTTTATACTTCGAGGGATAATGAGAGACCTTACTTTTCTATCAATATACTTTTTAAGAATTATTCGCTTTTAGGGAGAATCAGAGGCATCCACATCTCCATCTTGATTATTTTGTTTATTTTGAGGGACAACAAGAGGTATTCCAATGAGAGGCCCCCACTATCCAATGTAATAATTGCTCATTTTCAAGGAGAATGGGAGGCCTCCCATTCTCAATCTTCATTTATTTTTTTAATTTGAGGGATTATGTCTCTTTCTCCTTGAAGATTTTTGTTTACTTTGAGAGAATGATGTTTTTATATCTCTTGTGAATGATTGTTTGAAAAAAAACACTCTATGTTGGAATGAGAGGCCCAAAATATACTTTATAAGTATTTATTACTTCTAGGTAGAATGGGAGGCATCCCATTCTCCATCTTGATTATTTTTGTTTACTTTGAGGGATAATAAGAGGCCTTAAAATTAGAGGCCAACAATACCCCTTTTAAAAATTATTCATTTTTAAGGAGAATGAGAGGCTTCCCATTCTCTGTGTTCATTATTTGTATACTTTAAGGGATATCGAAAGACCTTGCATTATTATTCACTTTTGAAGAGAATGTGAGGCTTTCCATTCTATGTGTTTATTATTTTCTATACTTTGAGGGATAATGAGATATGTTACATTGTTCTCAATATCTTTTTAATAATGGTTCAATTTTAGGGAGAATCAGAGGCATCCCAATATCCATATTGATTATTTGGTTTACTTTGAGGGATAATGAGAGGTATTAAAATGAGAGGCCCCCTATATCCCATTTTATAATTGCTCACTTTCAAGGAGAATGGGAGGCCTCCCATTCTCAAGATTTTTGTATACTTTGAGAGAATGGTGTCTTCTTATATCACTTGAGAACTGTTTTGAATTATTTTTCACTCTAAGTTGGAATGAGAGGCCCTAAAATATATTGTTTAAGTATTTATTACTTCTAGGAAGAATGGGAGGCCTCCCATTCTCCATCTTGATTATTTTTGTTTACTTTGATGGATAATAAGAGGCATTCAAATGAGAGGCCACCAATATCCCTTTTAAAAATTATTCATGTTTGAGGAGAATGGGAGGCTTCCCATTCTCCGTTTTGATTATTTTTATACTTTGTGGGATAATGAGAGACCTTAAATTTTTATTCATTTTTGAAGAGAATGTGAGGCTTTTCATTCTCTATGCTGATTATTTTTATACTTTGATAGATAATGAGAGACCTTAAATTGTTCTCAATATCATTTTTAAGAATGGTTTACTTTTAGGGAGAATCAGAGGCATCCAAATATCCATTTTGATTGTTTTGTTTATTTTGAGGGATAATGAGAGGTCTTTGAATGAGAGGCCCCCACTATCTCTTTTAATAATTTCTCACTTTCAAGGGGAATGGTGTTAGAAGCATGGGAATATTGAGAGGGGGTGAATTAGTATTCGACAATAAAAGTATTTCTCCAACTTATTAATTTTCTACTTAACAAGATATTAAAATTTGAAAGTAAAATGAGAGCACACACAAAATTCAAATACACATAACACTAGATATACCATGGTTCACCCAGTGTGGGCTACATCCACCAAAAGAGACTGCTTTGATCTACTATCCAAATCCATCTAAAAAAATAGTGTTTACAAAGTGTGAGCACCCACTCACAGAAGACACCAATCTCCAAGCCAAACACCAATTCAGACCTTGAATGCAAACACCACTGACTATGTAAGCTTTGATTCGAAGCACCAAATTCTGGAGACACTAATCCCCAATCCGAAGCACCCACTCCAAAAAATCTGCAATACAAATCAATGATAATTTCTCCTTCTATATTCTCTCTCTCACATACTCATACTCACTTAAGAGATTTATAATATCAGCTCACATACATATCACACTCATGCAAAATGCTCTCTTTCTCGCTCTACTCAAAATGTGCACACAACACTTGCTTATATAGAAAGAAGGAGAGGAAAAACCACTTGTGGTTTCCCTAAAACCATGTGCCCATACCATGGGCCAATTTGCTCCAAATATTAAATATTTTCTCCAAATAGCAATATTCTCTTACACATGTAAGAGTAACTCCTCTTACACATCATAGAATCTCTTATGCATCATAAACTGTCATAAAATATTTTACACGTCATAGAATCTCTTACGTGTCATAAGTTGTCATAGAATCTCTTACGTGTCATAAGTTGTCATAGAATCTCTTACATGTCATAAGCTACCATAGAATCTCTTACGCATCATAAAATATCTTACACATCCCGCCATGTGTCATAAGATTCCTTGGTGATGTTGAATATTAAAATATTCAAATTTTGACATCACACTAATTTTGACATGGATAAATATTTTACAAACACTTGATGTTGTAATGTTGAATATTAAACAAATATTCAAATCTCAATATTTCCATCAATAGTAATGTTGTACCTTTGACATCAATGACAAAATACTTAACAAATGAGAGGCCTCCCATTACCAATATTCATTATTTTTTTACTTTTAGGGATTATGTCTCATTCTCCTTGTATATTTTTGTTTCTGTTGAGAGAATGATGTCTTTCTATATCTCTTGTGAATGATTATTTCAACTATTTTTTCACTCTAATTGGGAATGAAAGGCCCCAAAATATACTTTTTAAGAATTTATTACTTCTAGGGAGAATGGGAGGCCTACCATTCTCCATCTTCATTATTTTTTTACTTTGACTGATGATAAGAGGCCTTTAAATGAGAGGTCACCAATATCCCTTTTAAGAATTATTCACTTTTGAGGAAAATGGGAGGCTTCCCATTCCCCATGTTGATTATTTTTATACTTTGAGGGATATCAAGAGATGTTACATTTTTATTAAATTTTAAGGAGAATGGGAGGCTTGACATTCTTTGTGTTGATTATTTTTATAATTTGAGCAATAATAAGAAACCTTACATTGTTCTCAATATCCTTTTCATGAATGGTTCACTTTTAGGGAGAATAAGAGGCATCCTAATCTCCATTTTTATTATTTTTTTTTTGCTTTGAGGGATAATGATAGGTCTTCTAATGAGAGTCCCTCACTATCCATTTTAAGAATTGATCACTTTTAATGAGAATAAGAGGCATCCCATTCTTCATCTTCATTATTTTTTTACTTGGAGTGATAATGTCTCGATTCTCCTTATATATATATTTTTAATTTCAAAGATAATGATGTCTTTTTATGCCTCTCATGAATGAATGTTTGAAATATTTTTTCACTCTAAGTGGGAATGAGATGCCCCAAAATATAATTTTTAAGAAATTATTACTTCTAGGGAGAATGAGAGGCCTCCCATTCTCCATCCTTATTATTTTGTTTACTTTGATAGATGATAAGAGGCCTTAAAATGAGAGGCCACCAATATCCGTTTTAAGAATTATTCACTTTTGAGGAGAATGGGAGGCTTCCCATTATTTGTGTTGATTATTTTTATACTTTGAGGGATAACGAGAGACCTTACATTTCTATTCACTTTTGAGGAGAATGTGAGGCTTCTTATTCTCCGTGTTGATTATTTTTTATACTTTGAGGGATAATGAGAGACATTACTTTGTTCTCAATATCCTTTTTAAGAATGGTTCACTTTTAGGGAGAATCAGAGGCATCCCAATCTCCATCTTGATTTTTTGGTTTACTTCAAGGATAATTAGATGTCTTTCATAAGAGGCCCCCACTATCACTTTTAATAATTTATCACTTTCTAAGATAATGGGAAGCCTCCTGTTCTAATTCTTCATTTATTTACTTTGAAGTATTATGTTCCATTATCCTTGTAGAATTATGTTTACTTTGAGAGAATTATGTCTTTTTATATCTCTTACAATTAATTGTTTGAGCTATTATTTCAATATAAGCCGAATAAGAGGTCCCAAAATATAATTTTGAATAATTTATTACTTCTAGGGAGAATGGGAGGCCTTCCATTCTCCATCTTGATTATTTTTTTTACTTTGAGGGATGATAAGAGGCCTTCAAATGAGAGGCCACCAATATCCCTTTTAAGAATTATTCACTTTTGAGGAGAATGGGAGGCTTCCCATTCTTCGTGTTGATTATTTTTATACTTTGAGGGATAACAAGAGAATTTACATTGTTATTCACTTTTGAGAATAATTGGAGGCTTCCCATTCTCTATGTTGATTATTTTTTATAATTTGAGGGATATTGTTCTCAATAATGTTTTTATAATAGTTCACTTTTAAGGAGAATCAGAGGCATCCCAATCTCCATCTTGATTATTTTGTTTACTTTGAGGGATAATGAGATGTCTTCCAATGAGATGCCCCCACTATCCCTTTTAATAATTGATCACTTTCAAGGAGAATGGGAGGCCTCCCATTCCCAATCTTCATTATTTTTTAATTTGAGGGTTTATGTCTCATTCTCCTTGTAGATTTTTGTTTACTTTGTGAGAATTATGTCTTTTTATATCTCTTTTGAATGATTGTTTGAACTAATATTTCACTCTAAGTGGGAATGAGAGGCCCAAAATATACTTTTTAAGTGGGAATAAAATTTAAGAACAAAAGGGTGAAAAGAGAATGAGAAATTTTTCATTCTCTCTCAACATTTATTTTGAGAGTGAGGGAGAATGGAAGGCCTCCCAATCTCCTTAAAAATTATTATTTAATTTTTATTGAGAATAGAAAGGTTTATAATTTTGGGTAAAATATGATGCATCCAAATCTCCCTCATAGTGAAAATATTCTCTTTCTTAAAAAAACAATAAATAAGGAGAACGCAGGAGGCCTCCCATTTTCGCTCTTAGTGATAAATCAAATCTAAAATAAAATGACAAGCTTATCATTCTTAATTATATTTAATGTTTCACATTATGAGATAATAAGGTGCCTATTCTCCCTTAAAATGAAAAGAATAAATAAGGAAAATCAAAGGCCTCCCACTTTCCTTCATTGTGAAAAATAAATGTAAAGGAGAATCCAATCTAATTTGAGAAGAATGTGGAGTGAAATACTCTCAACACATTGATTTTATTATGAAGAAGCACGTACATTATATAGGAGAAATAATTAACTATATTCCCCTAAACTGAAGGAGGAAGATTTGGATGAAGGTGAGAGAATAATGGAATACAACAAGGAAGAGATAATAAAGGGATAAAATAGAACAAACACTCCTAAAATATAAACTATGCTACGTATGCTAACATTCCCCCTTATTACATTATTCTTGCAAATGTGACCCCTGAAAAGTTCAAATTTCACTTTTCCAAGAGATTTTGTGAGAATGTCAGCAACTTGTGCTTCTGTAGGATAGTACTAGAGCTGAATGTGATGGTTCAAGATGTTCTCTCGAATGAAATGGCAATCAATTTCAATATGCTTTGTTCATTCATGAAAGACTAGATTCTACACGAGCTTCAACACACTCTGATTGTCACAATAGAGAATAGGTGACTATTTTTTAGGAATTCCTAGGTCATCCAAAATGTGACGTAACCATATCACTTCACACACAGCTCCTCATGGTGTGATATTCTACCTCTATGGATGAGATAGAAACAACATTATGCTTCTTGCTTATCCACGAGATAGGTCTAGATCCAAGATGAAATATGTATCCTATAGTTGACTTTCTGTCATCAACAGATCCGGCGTGGTCCGATTTGATGTATCCTTGTAAGAAGAATTGATCATTCTTCTTATATTCCGTACCATAAATCAGTTGTTCCTCGAAATATCTCAAAACATGCTTTGCTGCATTCCAGTGACATTTCTTTGGCTCCTGCATGAACTTGGAAAGATAGTTGACAACATAACATAGATCTGGTCTAGTATATGTCAAATAGATGAGCCCTCCAACAAATTTCCTGTAGAGAGTAGCATCTACTTGAGGTGAGTCCTGGAATCTTGAAAGTTGCAAGCCTTTCTCCATGGGAGTGGATATAGGTTTACAATCAAACATTCTATACTTTTCCAGGAGTGTCTTGGCATACTTTTTCTGGGAGACAAAAATGTGATGCTCATTTTTCCATATCTCCAAGCCAAGACAATAATGTAGTAGCCCCAAATATGTCATGTCAAGGTTCTTTTGAGATCATTCTTTACAATATCAACCTGATCTTCTAAACTTCTAGTGATCACAAGATCATCTACATACACAACAAGAATGACAATTTCTTTTCCTACCTTCTTTATATACAAATTGGAATCTAAGGGGCTACGAGTGAACCCATGCTACAAAAGGTGATCATTGATCTTGATATACCATGCCCTTGGAGCTTGTTTCAGTCCATACAATGATTTGATGAGATGACATACCTTTTAGGATGATCTTCATCAAAAATCCTTTAGGTTGGGTCATGTATACTTCTTCTTTCAAATCACCATTTAGGAAAGCACTCTTGATGTCCATCTAGCTGAAGTCTCCATCCTTTCTGTGCTACAAGTGTGCAAACTACTCGATGGTCTTCATCTTCATAGTGGGTACAAAGGTTTCTTCATAGTCGATGCCCTCTTTCTGAGCATATCCTTTTGCTACAAGTCATGCTTTATGTTTGTTGATGGATCCATCTGCCTTATATTTTGTCTTGAAAACCCATTTGCAGCCTATGGGTTTCTTTCATAGGTAGATCGACAAGTTCCCATGTCTATTTTTCATAAGTGAGTCAATTTATATATCCATGGCTTCCTTCCATTGAGGTTGACTGAGTGCTTCACAAACATTTTCTGGCTCGAAGCTATTAATCAGTGAACTCATGAGTGTAAAGTTTACCTCATTTCTTGTTTGACTCCTTGTTTTGACTCTAGATGATGTATCTGGGAGTTGTTGCAAATGTGAGTCCTTGATGGTGCTTTGTACCCACTTCAAATGAGAACTTGGTTGATTTTGAGAAGAACTATGACGTTTTCCATGTGGATTGATGTGGAGTCACATTCTCCAGTTCTCCAAGGTCAACAAATAGCTCTCCTGACAACATTTCTTTTCTCTGAGTAGTCTCCTTTGGCTCATCATCTGATTCGAGAGACTAGTCGGTGAGAGGTGGTTGAAGTGGATCTTTTGTTGATACTATTGAGTCAAAGGATGACTCATCACAAACCACATCATGACTCTCATATATTTTCTTTATCTCAGGATCCATGAGATGATATGCCTTCGAGGTAGTGTTGTAGCCAAGAAGGATACACGGGAGTGTCTTTGGCTCTACCTTCTTTCTCTTCTGAGCTGGGACATGCATGTATGTTGTGCAACCAAATACTCATAAATGAGAAATTGATGGATTTCTACCACTCCATACCTCTTCTGGCATTTTATTTTGTAGAATATTTTTGGTGCCCTATTGAGAAGATATACAAATTGTATGTACTACTTCAGCCCAATAATAGCGTTCCTCTAGATTTTTTTTGTAAGCATGCAACAAGCCATCTCCATCACTGCAATTATTGATGCTCAACAATGCCATTCTACTTTGGGGCGTGTAGGGAGTAGTTAGGTGCTGCTTAATGCCATGTTGGTTCAAGAAGGCCAAGAAATTATTTGATGTAAATTCCCCCCCTCGATCTGAGTGAAGTAGAAGAAGTGGTTGTCCAGTCTCTTTCACAACACGATGATAGAAGTTCTAGAAATGTTGAAGAGCCTCACTTTTCTTCTTCAGGAAATATACCCACATCTTGCGAGTGGTCATCCACGAATAGTTGGAAGTACTTGTATCCTAAAAATGAAGCAGGTAATGGGCCATTCAGATCGGTATGAACTACCTCCAGATGCTTCTTGGCATGGAAGGTGCTTGCCTGAAATGGATCTCTATGTTGTTTTCCTATAAGACAGCCAGGAAAATAGGCAAGGAACTGGAAAATTTGGGTAGTCCATGGACCATTTCTTTTGAACTCATCTGGTGTAGTGAACTAACCGACAAGTGTCCATATCTAAAATGCCATAGGGCAGTTGATTCTATTGTAGAAGCAGATAAAGCTACTGCAGAAGATGAAACAATATCTAAAGCAAATAACTTATCTTTTACAAATGCTTTAGCAAGAACCATACCTTTTTGGGAGATTAAGCATGATTTAATGCCATTTTGAACAAGAAATTCTACCTTAAGGTGATGATTCAAGAGCTGAGTAACTGACAAGAGGTTGCTAGTCAAGCCAGGAACATATAGTACCTTTGTAAGTGTACATTTTTGTGGTCCTAGAGGAATGGTGACATTTCCAATTCCTTCTACAACATATTCTTTGTCATCGGCTATCTCGAACCCGATCTCTAGTTGGTTCTTCGTATGTAGTGAATCAAACAACTTCTTGTCACCTGACATATGCTTACTTGCACTGAGTCTATCAACCAGACTTTCTTCATGGGCTGAGAAGTTTGAGAGACTAGTACAAGGTTCTTACCATAATGGGATCCTTCTGATGTCTCCTCATCGATTCATCATCTTCTTAGGGCTGCGAGATGTCCATTCAGATTTCTCCAAATGGGACGTGTTTGGACTTTTGAAAATCTTCACACCCTGGATGTGCTTGTATGACTTGAAGACCCTGTTTTAAGCTATTATGCCAGTAGTGATCAGTGTCATGAGTGTTGGTTCTACAAATGTGACACCATCTCTTTGACTTTTGATCTTTCTGTTGTTGTTTTGGTTGCACTTGATTTGGCTTCTCTGGGGACCCTTTCTATTCTTCTAGCCATGGTATGGCTTTGAGAACAAGGCTTTATCCTAGAATCCTCATGGGATGAAGTGATGGCCTCTTCCTATTGCAACAAATTCACAAGCTCTTCGAATGTCACTATTTTTTTAGACACATTCAATGGTCGTAACGAACACTCAAAATTGAGAAGGGAGTGCTCTCAAGGTGATTGTGATGAAAGAATTTATCATCCACCATTTCACCGAGTGCTAATAACTTTGATCTCAGCTCAGCCACGTGATGTAAGAACTCCTCCACTTTCTCATCTGACCCCATAGAGAGGGTGTGTAACTTTGACTGAAGATGAAGAATCTTCATCTGATTTTTGGCTTCATAAATGGTTGCTAGCTTGTCTCAGGCCTCCTTTGGTTTCTCCACATTCCAAACATGCGGTTGCACATCATCACTGATACTGAGCATTATCAGCATCAAGGCTTTTGGTACTAGCCATCTCATATTTTATTAATTCATCGGGGTTGTGGGAGTGGGCACAGACCCTGTGACAATGCCCCATAATCCTTCAAACTGAAGGATTTTCCTCATTTTTGTTTTCCAGGCTACAAAATTGGGCCCTTTGAGAAACTAAGCATCGGAAAGAAGCAACTTTGGAGCAGACATTGTAATAAATTTTATTTATTTATTTATTTCAAGAGTTATTACAACTTTGACTCACTGATGAGAATTACTGGTCTATAGATGCTTGCGATATTCATGTGCTATGAGACGGTGACGCTTTGTGGGGCATTCTTCTTCATCATCATAGTTGGTGTCATACCCGGCTTCTAATTCTTCCCGTACTCACTTTTCTTGGTAGCTGATGTCAAAAAGGAAGTATTCAAGAAGTCCTTCTCAAACTAGCTTGTCAAGGCTAGATTGCTGGTGTTCTGAAGCTCGTTAAGCAATGAAAAGTAGAATCCAGAGCTCTCAGGAGCTTCTTCACGGTGTTCTCTTGCTTGCAAGTTGATGTTCTAGCTTTTGGCTATGGCGACTATGTTATTGAAGCTCTCAATCGAATTGTCTACACTCGACATTTGACGAAGTGTTGTAGAAACTCCACGATTCCTTGGTAGATTATCTCTTCATGTAGTACTCCACCACGCACCATAATTTTTTATTTAACTCTAACTTTCTGCATTTGAAGACTTCACCGCTTATTTCTTCTTCTTTTATGTCCATTTTTTGTTATTTAGCTTTCTAGTCTTTATCTCCCACAGATCTTGTTCAACCAGCTTTCGACGCATTGAGGAGCACTTCCAGGAGGTTGAGGAGGAAGCCATTCAAGTTAGTAAGGTATGCTTTTAACAAGAAATTGATCTAAAAAATCCACATACACTTCTTTCCAGTTTGGTCGCTTCCAATTTCCACGTAGGTGTGCCAATTTCCACACACTTTTCTCCACGTAATTATATGTAGGCCACTTGCAGATTGGTTGTGGCAATTTTACACACAATTTTCTCTTGCTTCACGTAGGCATGGAATTTTTTTTTCCACGTAGGCATAATCTTCACACAACAAAAAGTATATTAGAAAATAGTAGTAAAAGACAAAATGCAGGAGGTTAGCCTTTCCACACAAAAAAGTAACAAGAGCTTATTCCACATGCAGGTTGTAGAATAGATCGCTCCACGTGAGCCAATTATAGGTCATTGGTGTATTTCCTCCATGCAGCAACAAAGTGTTTGCACCACGTTTTTGGTTGTTGAATGCCTCCAATCATCTTGCGGCGATGATAGCAAAAATAAAAGAAAAAAGTCTTGATGGTCCCTGTGCTCCTAGTCTCTCCACACGAGAGTCACTCCATGCAGCAGGATGGTCTACACCTTCAAACGCATAGGTCAGAGTTGTTTGCTTCTTCAAACACACGCTCTGATACCAAAATGTAGGAAGAAGATAGATGAGAAGAATGTGGAGTGAAATACTCAACACATTGATTTTATTATGAAGAAGCACATACATTATATAGGAGAAATAATTAACTATATTCCCCTAAACTGAAGGAGGAAGATTTGGATGAAGGTGAGAGAATAATGGAATACAACAAGGAAGAGATAATAAAGGGATAAAATAGAAAACACACTCTAAAATATAAACTATGCTACGTATGCTAACATCTAGGTATAAAAAATTAAAAGAATGAATGTGAGGCCTCTCATTCTCCTTCAAATTAAAAAAATATTTTTGAAAGAGAATGCAGGTATACCATTCTCCTTCATAATTGTTTTCATAATTTGAAGGTAAATGAGAGGCATCCCATTCTCCTTTAAATTAAAAAAATATAATTATGAAGGAGAGTGGAGGCCTCCCATTATCCTTAAAAATATTTTTTTAATTTGAAGGAGAATGGGAGGCCTCCCATTCATTCTTTTAATTTTTATACTTTAAACAATAATGAGAGGTTTCTCATTCTCTAATTTTTCACATTGAGGGAGAATGAGAATCCTATCATTCTCACTAATTTTTTATATCAACTTTAGAGAATGAGAAACCTCCCATTCTTGTTTAAAGTATAAAAAATAAAATAATGAATGGGAGGCCTCCCATTCTCCTTCAAATTAAAAAAATTTTTGAAGGATAATGGAGGTCTACCATTCTCCTTCATATTTTTTATAATACATTATTTTAAGGAGGATAAGACCTCTCATTCTCCTTCAAATTAAAAATAATAATTATGAAGGAGAATGGAGGCCTCCCATTCTCATTTTTTTTAATTTGAAGGAGAATATGAGGCCTCCCATTTATTATTTTAATTTTTATACTTTAAACAAGAATGGGGTTCTCATTCTCCTTCATAATTGTTTTCATAATTTGAAGGAGAATGGAAGGCCTCCCATTCTCCTTAAATTTTTTTTTTTTTAAATTTGAGGATAATGAGAGGCCTTTCATTTTCCTACAAATTAAAAAAAACAATTGAAGGAGAGTGGAGACCTCCCATTCTCCTTCAATTTTTTTATTTTTAATTTGAAGGAGAATGTGAGGCCTCCCATTCTTCTTCAAAATAGAAAACATATTAAAAGTGAGATTGGGAGGTTGGGAAGCTACCCATTATGCTTCAAGGTGAAAAATAATGTTTAAATTATGTTGATGGTTAATGAGAATAAAAACATTGAACTTATTCAAATAAAGTAATACATTTAATATTTTTTGTATAGATTCATATTATTTTTTATTTAATCTTACAATGTGAATGTTGAAGTCAAAATATCACTCTTTTAACATTAAATAGTCGATGCATATAACTCTAAACTTAAAAACCCACAATTTCTAAATTCTAAATATTTTTTTCTCATGCATTGCATTTAAAAATGTGGGAGTTTGGAAATAGTTCATTACAATGAAGATAAATTTCATAGTAAAAATAAAATCAATACATGATTTGTTTTTGTTTTTGAAAACAAAGAAGAAATAACAAGAATATTTGAAACTAGAAGTCATACCAAAAGATATAGAAATTTACAAGTATTCTTCATTTATTTAAACATCTTTAATCATAGTTTTTCACATTATAGGCAAGTTTTTAATAAAAATAAATTTTGAAGCTGATTTTTTTTGTTTTTGAACACAAAAGAGAAGAGATAACAAGAATTTTTGAAACTAGAAGTGATAGTAGAAGAAGCAAATATTTACAGGTATTCTTATTTTTTAAAACATATTTAATCGTATTCAAATAAATATGGAAAATGTAGAGAAATGGTACCTATAAAACATGTATTTGTATTAATATGTAGTTATTTTTCCTAGTAAACAATGAGATGCATATAAATCGATATATTCCACTACAAATATAATCTTAAATAATGTCCTATGTAGTTGAGTTGAACTTCATACTTGTTGTATCAACCTTTAGTATTTTTTTAGATCATTTTCAAATCTTGTAGCTACTACCATGAATGAAAGTTTTTTTATCTTGAGATCACCTTCAAATCATGTAGCCTCTTCCATTGATGAACATTCTATTTTATTGAGATAAATTTCAAATCTTGTTGCCACTTCCATGATTATAACATTGCATTGGGAGTTCATCATCTGGTAATCCTGTAAAACTAAATTCACGAAATGGAAAAAATGTTTGAATTTTTTTAAAACCCTTTTTGTAGTGTTTTAGATGTTTTTCATGGATTTTTCAAATTCAATAAAAGTGGGATGAATTTGAAAATGAGAATAGGTGGGATGAATTTGAAAATGAGAATAGGTGGGATAACTATTTTTAATAGATAATCACTTTTTGACTCCTATAAAAATTTGAAAATAAAAACATGTTGGGTTTAAAATTTATAATAGAAAACTCTTTCAAATTCAAAATGAGATGAAAAACTATAGAAAATGAAAATAGTCGGGATATCTATTTTTTTAGAAAATAATTACATTTTTACCTCGTTATGATTTTTAAAATAAAAAAGGTGGGATAGTTATTATTCAAGACACATTTATGTTTACTTGATATACAAAAATGATTTATTTTTGACAATATTAATTAAAATTTAAAATGACGGTAATTGAATTTGAAAGTTAAAATTAAAAAAATTGATACATAAAAATTAATATGATGAAATAGCAATTAAAAATAAATAAATATAAAAATAAAATAAATATGATGAAATAACAATTAAAAATAGGTTGATATAAAAATTTAAATAGGTCAAAAATAATAATTATAAGAAGTAGAATGAATAATTCTAAAATAATAATAGAGACAAATTATTTTATGTGTGATTAAGTGAGGTGTTACAAATACTTGAGTTTAAGTGGTTCATTCTAAATATTTTTAGTGAATATTATTTAATGTATAGTCATTTAGGTATATTTTTGAATTTAACATGCTATATTAATTTTTAATATTTTTTGCAATAATGTTAAATTAATATATTGTTATTGAAATTTTAAATTACCTTGAAACTAGCTAGCTAGCAATTGTAAAATAAAGATCTAAACTAACTAGCAATGTTAAATTAATGTAATAATTTAACAATGTTTAATCAATATAACTTTATTGATGTTGAAACTAAATTAAATATTAGAATATTATGTTTTTTGATAGGTGAATGTTGATAAGTTAAATATTATAATATTCATTATTATTTTTAATTAGTATTCTAAAAACCACATCATTATGAGGGAGAATGAGAGACCTCACTTTCTCCCTATGTTAGTAAAGTTTTAAAATTTAAGGAGAATCGAGGCCTTTCATTATAAATTAACATTATTTTACTTTGACTGAGAGTGTGAGACATTATATTTTCCTTTGAACTTGAGGGAGAATGGGAGGCCTCCCATCCTCCATAAAATTAAAGTATTTGAGTGATAATGGCAGGTTGTTGATTCTCACTCAAAGTTATGATTTTTAAGAAAGAATTAAGACCTCTTGTTCTACTTTATATAAAAAAATTTGATTTTCACATTTAGGAAGAATGGGAGGCTTTTCATTTCTTTGAAATTGATGTAAAATCAAAGGCCTCCCTTTCTAAAATTTAATTTTTAAAAAAGTATGAGGGAGGAAGGGAGAGCTCCCATTATCTATCTTAATTGATTTTTACACTAAGGTATAATTGGATGCCTTCCATTCTCCATCTTGATTTAATTTTTTTGTAAGGGAAAAATATAATAAGATATTGAGAATGAGAGGTCTTCTAATCCTTTTTAATTGATTTATAATTTGAGGGAGATTGGGAGGCCTCCCATTTTTCCTCTTGTTATTTTATTGAGGGAGAAACATTTTATTTATATTGAGGAAGAAAGGGAGGCCTCCCTTTCTAACTCATAATTATCATTCTCCCTCTTCATTATTTTCTACTTTAAGGTTGAAAATATTATTAGAATAGAATGGTAGGCTTCCATTTTGTGAAAATTTGATTTATAATAGTAGAAATAATGACATGACTCTCTTTTCACCTCTTGATTATAAGTTTACTTTGAGGGAGAAACATTTTTTTTTCAAAATTGATAGAGAAACATAATTTTTTAAACATTGAGATAGAAATGGATACATCTCATTGTTTAAGAAATTTTTAGAAACATCTCATTGTCCATCTCAATTAATTTTAGATATGCGTGAGAATGGGAGACCTCCCATTCTTCCTTGATTTCCTAATATCCATATTGATTAGTTTTAGATATGATGAGAATGAGAATGACCTCCCATTCTATCACATGAAATGGTATGCCTCATTGAAAAATTGTTTTATAATTTTAAGGAAATTGGGAGGCCTACCATTTTCTATTTTGATTGTAAGTTTATTTTGAGGGATAAAAATTATTATTTGCATGTTGAGATAGAAAGGGATATCTCCCTTTCTACCTCATAATAATTTTTCAATATGAGTGAGAATGGGAGACCTCTCATTCTCCCTCTTTCTTATTTTTTTACTATGAGGTTGAAAAATATTATTGGAAGAGAATGGTAAGCCTACCATTCCATTAAAAAAATGTTTATAATTTTAGGGAGATTGGGAGGATCATTTTTCCCTCTTGAATACTATTATTGGAAGAGAATGATAGGAATTTTTCAATATGAGTTAGAATTGGTGACCTCACATTCTCCCTCTTTATTATATTTTTCCTACATGGTTGAAAATTATTATTGGAAGAGAATGCTAGACCTTTCATTTAATAAAAAATATTATATATAAGAAAATGGTAGGCCTTCCATTCCACAAAAAAATGATATAAAATTTTAGAGAGATTGGCATTCCTCTCAGTTTACCTCTTGATTGTAATTTTATTTTTAGGGAGAAAGAGAGGCATCCGTTTTTACCTAATAATTATTTTTCATTATGTGTAAGAATGGGATACCTCTCATTCTCCCTCTTGATCATTTATTTACTCTCGTTAAAAACTGAAAAATAGTTTTTCTAAGAAAAAATAATGGAAGGCCTCCCTTTTACCCTCTTTATTGTAATTTTATTTTGAGAGAGAAGGGAGATGTTCCTTTTTACATCATAATATTTGTCAATATTAGTAAGAATTAGAGACATCCCATTCTCCCTCTTGATTATTTTTGTACTCTGAGGTTGAAAACTATTATTGAAGTTTACATGAAATATATTATCATAAAATAATGGTAGTCTTCACATACCATGAAAAATTGATTTAGAAACTTAGGAGATCAATAGGACTCCCATTTACCCTCTTGATTGTAATTTTACTTTGAGAGAAAAAAAATATTTTCTACTTTGAGGGAGAAGGGGAGGCCTCCCTTTCTACCTCATAATTATTTTTCAATATGAGGGAGAATGTGAGACATACCATTTTCCCTTTGGAATATTTTTTACTCTAAGGTTGAATTTTATTATCGAAAGAGAAATACCTAATGGTTAGGCCTCCCATTCCATGAAAGATATTCTCAGAAAATTTATTTATAATTTTACATCAAGGGAAAAATAATTTTTTCCACTTTGAGGTAGAAAGAGAGACCTCCCTTTATACCATATAATAATTTTTCAATATGAGTGAGAATGTGAGACCTTCCATTATCTCTCTCTATTACTAGTTTATTATGATGTTGAAAACTATAATTAGAAGATAATGGTAAGACTCTCATTCTATTTAAAATATTATGTAAGGGAATGGTAGGCCTTCCATTACATGAAAAATAGTTTTTTTTTATGGAGATTAGGAGGTCTCCCTTTTCCCTCTTCAATATAATTTTATTTTTACAGAGAAAATTATTCTTTAATTTGACAAAAAAAGATACACCATCCTTTTTACCTTATTATTTATGAATGTTAACGAGAATGGGATACCTCACATCCTCCCTCTTGATATTTTTAAAATATAAGGTTGGAAACAGGCCTCCCATTTTAAAAAACATTGATTTATAGTTTTATAGATATTAGGAGGCTTTCCGTTTATTTTGATTGTAATTTTACTTTGAGGGAGAAAGGGAGAGCTTCTTTTCTTCCTCTTAATTAGTTTTCAATATGAAGGAGACTGGGAGACATCTCATTTTCCCTGTTGATTTTTTTAAATATAAGGTTGAAAATTATTATTGGAAGAGAATGGTAGGCCTCTCATTCTATGAAACATTGATTTATAGTTTTAGAGAGATTAAGAGGCTTCCCATTTATTTTGATTGTAATTTTACTTTGAGGAAAAAAATCACTTAAGGGAGAGCTCCTTTCTAATTTTTAATTAATTTTCAATATGAAGGAGAATGAGAGACATCCTAGTCTACCATTTTTATTTTTTTATTCTATAGATGAAAACTATCATTGGTTAAGAATTGTAGGTCTCTCCTCCAATGAAGGGTATTATTGGAAGAGAATGGTAGGCCTCATATACCATGAAAATTTGATTTATAATTGTAGGGATATTCAGAGGCCTCCCAATTACACTCTTGATTGTAATTTTACTTTTTGGGGAAGAAAAAATATATTTTCCACTTTAATGAAAAATGAAGATCTCCTTTTCTATTTCATAATTACTATTTAATATTTGTGAGAATGTGATACCTCCCATTCTTCCTCTTTATTATGTTTCTTACTTTGATGTTGAAAAATATTCTCGAAGGAGAATGGTACCCCTCCCATTCCATGAAATATATTAGTGGAAGAGAATGGTAGGCCTCACATACCATGACAATTTTTGATAATTTTAGGGAAAATGGCAGGCCTCTTTATATTTTATTAATTCTTAATATTGATGATAATCTAAAACAATTATCCCTACTATTTTTTTAGTGAAAAAATAATTAGATGTAATCAAGAATTGTTTATAGTTTATTTTCATTATTGTTGATATTGAGATAACTTTTTTCAAATGTCTCATTTGTATGAACATTATGGAAAAAATTGTAGTTTATTTTCATTATTATTGATATTGAGATAGCTTTGTTCAAATGTCTCATTTGTAGGAACAATATGGAAGCACTTGGTCAAGTTTCATTTATAGAAATACCACTACAAAAAGTTGATAGAGAGTTTGAAAGAGGTATTTTTGATGAAGAATGGTTTGTTGAAGTACATAAGCCAGATAAATTTCATGATGAATTATGGATGTTTCAGATGATAGTTAATGATTAAACATTGGTATGGTTATAGCTGCAAAACCAATAAATAAAGATGTGATCAAGGTTCAAGTTGAGAGAATTGATAACATCACAAGAAAATTCTATCTTTTGGAAATGGATCTCTATGTGGCCAATTATCATAAATATTTAATGGAGAAGTCAATACAAAATGCTAAATATTCTTGTGTTGGTTTTGGTTGGAATTTACCATTCCCAACTGATAGAAATAATAAGGAAGGTGTGGCTACATCACAAGAAATATATAGAGGTATGATGCAAATTATTAAAAGGTTGTATGGAAAACATACAACATCTTCAATTATTCATCTTCTTAACAGAAATTCTTCACACCTTGGAACTAATCCTGCACTTGTCAAAAAAATGACATATCACAGAATTCATATTTATCTTCATTAGAGGTAGATATATCTCTTTCCTCTTTCAAGGAGATGAAAAAATATCCAAATAAAGAAGTTGAAAAGAAATTAGAGACTCTCTTTTTAAAAGCAGCTCCAGAACTTAGTGAAGAGGTAAAACATTTCTTGTTTGATGAAAAAGTGTTTTCTATTGATGTTCAAAGGTGTGAAATTGCACCTAAAGATATCCAATTCAGGAAGCTAGATGAATATGAAGTTTCAAAAATAGTTTCCTCAATGATACAAAATATGATTACAACTCCTCAAGATGCAATACTTCTTCCTTTGAACAAGATAAAAAACAAATTTTTGAAGTTGTACCTAAAGATATCCAATTCATAGATGAGAAAATCATTTTTATATATTATATGGGAACACACCATTAGTTCCCAAAATAAAATACTTTACAATCCAAAATATGTTGATGTGCAAAATCATTATAAAATGAGAAATGCTAGAATCATGGCCCACAATGTTCCATTGAGTACAATATATGTTATTTGAAAGAAACAAAATTGAGCAAACAAAGTGTGGGTTGAGACACAATTTATTGATATGATATCAAAAGCAAGAGAGCTATGGATAAGTTGTGGAAGACCCAAACGTCTAGGAAGGGGAAATGAATAGTCAACAGTGGAAGGTGTGTATTATAAATTTATTTCAAATTTATATTTATTGAATATTTATAGTTAAATATAAATTAACACTCATGCTTGTAATAAATTTAAATGCAGGGGTTCATTAAAAGGTGCTTGGATATATTTGAAATAACAAAAGAAGAAATTTTGCATGATAAGTTGACATTTTGTACTTTTTTGATTCTATTTGGGAAAAGTGGGAAAAAAATTGAACTATATAGATTGGGTGCATTAGCATGTTCAACCAAAAATAAAACCAAGATCAATTCACAAAAAATTCAATAAAGCAATTCAATGCTAATTTTTTAAAGTGCATACTCGGGCTTGATAAAAATTAATTTGACTATCTTACTGATGAGATATATGAAGAAAGTGTTTGGTTGAGGACATTAATTGAACCTGGTCAAATATCTGAGACCATTTCCAATTATTACAAAAGAATTAAGGAAGAAAGAAACACAAAAGAAAAGATATTTGAATATTTTTTCATAAAGGATGGTGAAAATTGTACAAGACTTCAATGTGATGCAAAAAATGTGGTAAATAAATATGGAATTCATTGAACCCATTTAGCTCAATTATGTCACATAATTGGTGAAGAAAAATTCTCAAAAGGAAATTCAAAAATTTAGAAAGAAAAGAAGTTTGTAAAAGGAAAAAGAAAACTAAATGAGGCTAAGGAATAAAAATACCTACAATTGTAACACAAATATTAGATTTGTATATTCAATATTTTCACAAAAATACTCTAGCCGAGAGATCCGTATATAGATAATTTTACTTGTTGTTGTAGTTTTCCATTTCGAATCAAAACAACATTAGATAATATTCATAATTTATCTATTCTTACACGTGATCTTCTTGTTATGGATATGTGTAATATTGTTATTGATGTAACAATAAAGGGCTTATTGACTTGTTCACATTTTTGGTAGCAAATGCAAGAAGATATATTTGTGTGTTTCTCGTTCAAATTTGAGAAGTACCAGTTGTGGCGTAAGCTATGACAATATAATAGAGATGTTAAGGATAATGTTTGAGCTTGATTATGGGTGCTATAGATTGTATACTTCTCATGGTTTTGATAGGTTTTTAGTAATATGCGTTGTTTATAACATCCATAGCAAGGATGAAGAGGAAGAATTGTTTTAGGATGATTTAGATTGGGAGCATAATAAAGATGAAGTGAAAATTTCTTCTTGTAATGATCGTAATCTTATTGGGTCAAGGCATCCATTCTGATTTGAGAGAATGGAGCATTTTGGAACAATTTGATAAAAAAACACACACAAGAGGAGAGAAACATTATCTCCATTTATACATGATGCACATTACTTCCAACATTTGTAAAAATAGGTGATCGTTCTCTTGTATCAATTGTTGAAAATGTTGACCAAGAGTTATTTATGAATACATTTTACAAGGAACTCTCAACCATTGAGGCTTCATGTGCACGTGGTGAGTTTTGTACCTTTCTATGATTATAATTTTTTATTTTAGAAAGAAAAAATTTAATTATTATACTATCAAAATGTATTCTCTTAAATTGAAGTTTATTTTGTATAAGATAATATTTTTTGCACATTGACAAATTGAGGAAGTATGTGATACCTCTCATTATCCCTATAATTTTTTTTCATGTGGCCTACAATTCTCCCTTTGATTGTTCTACTTCACTCTAGGGGAGAATGTGAGGTCATTCATATTCTCCATGAGATTTTCATGTTGATAGATAATGGGAGGCCTCCCATTCTTCCTTTAATTATTTTTCCACTTTGAGATAGATTGTTAGGCTTATCATTCTCCCTCTTCATTGTTAATTTCACTTCAAAATATTTTAAAAGTTAGATAATTACTCATCTTCACCTATTTTACTCTTTAACAGATAATAGGAAGCCATCATTTCTCATTTATGATTTTATCACATTGAGGGAGAATATGAGACCTCATTATTTTTATTTTTATTATTTCAATTTTGGAGTCTATTTTTAATTTTACAGATATGTGAACTAAAAAAATTCTGATTTCACATATTTATATTTTAAATTGAATTTTTTTGTTGCAAATTATTTTTTAGTTTATGAATGTTTTTTGATATCTAATTGGTCACATAATTAATGATGTAAGAATTTGTGATCTCTTTTAAAGATTTTTTAACTACCATTTTAATTATTTTTTCATAATTGGTCTAATATTAGTGAATATTTGTTTGTAGGTGTGGAAATTAAAGAATTGAGTGTCTCTTAAACATATAAAGAACCACTTACATTGACTATTTGGGATGTTTCACAAGGTATTGACTTGGATGCAACAAAAACAATAGTTTCTAAGAAACGTAAATGCATATCTAATCAAAAAGATTTCAAAAATGTTTTTTGAGGAAAAAGATCCAATCATACCTAATGTTGTAAAATATATAGAGAATCAAGAAGTTGAGAAAGGTTCGAATAGCACTACAGCTGAAACATGTAATTAACTACTCACTTTTAAATTTCATATAATATTTTTTGTTGCAATTAGTGAATTTAAATGATTAATTCTATGAAACATTTATTTGTAGTTCTTGATGAAAATATAGATGGAGAGTCAACAATTCAAGGCCAAATACCACAATCTTCAGGTATAGTATAAGAAAATTTAGTTACTTTAATTTTTAAAAATGTTGTAATTGGTAGTTTTTAGAGTATATGATTCAATAATTTATTTGTGTAGATCTAAGTAGAAAACCTCTATTGATACTAGATTTGGAAGGTGTGATAATTTTTCAAGTGACTTCTAAAATATCTAGATCTTTCTAGACCAAAGGATGTCATTATGTTCCAAGACAAAAGTTATCTCAATTTTTAAAATGCATATGTACTAAATTTGAGATAGCATTTTGGTCAAGTTTATGTGGCCAAGATGTTAAATATTTAGGGAAGAATATTTTGAAATGGAAGAGAGATTTATTTTATTATGGTGTTGAAATGTGCACAAATACAGATTGTGAACAAGTTAAAGATTTGAATATAGTATGGTCAAAGAATAAATCATATGACACTACAAATACCATATTGATCAGTTCTGAAATGGTAGGGGTTCCTCAAGAAAATTGTTTCATTGCACCAAGTTTTTATTTCTCAGACAATATGCAAGTTGATAATTGGTTAATGGCTCATGTTTGGAAGATCCTGAGATCTTTTGAGAATGATGTAAGATCATTAGTTAAAAAATTGTAAACGATATTACAATGAAAATTTTGAACTAGTTTCATTGTGAGAAAATTTTAAAATCATTTTGAAGATACGATGTTATATTGTAAGACAATAAAATCCATTCCAAAGTTAATATAATGTATTATTATTATTTATTTTATAGTATTGACATAAATTTATTTTTTATTTGTTGTTTTACTAGTGTAATTATTAAAATGCTAGTAATGTTTGTCATATCTTTAACTTCAATTACAATGAATTTATTGATTTTTGTAGTAATAGGGATGTACTTTTGGAAGTTATTTTAAATTTAGTATACATCTTGTTATTTATTCTATAACATTGCATGGAGTTAAATTTTTGATGTGGTTATTTATAAGATTAATCATTAATTTAATCTCTATAATAATGTATATCATACATTTGATTTTAGTTGCAAGGAAATTGTTGATATTGGGAGTAGAAGGATTGTTGTTCAGAGTTCCAGGATATTCTCGGAACTAAGCCTTACAAATTACAACATGATTTTAAATATGCTTCATATACATATTTCCAAAGGATTTATTCTCCGATTTATTAGAGGTTGCAAGAGAACATTTCGATCTTTCTTTGTGGTTTACATTTTTAGATAGAAAAGAAGTACATTCTTTTCTTGCACACTTTACTTGGTTACGAGATACAAAATTTGTGTTCACTTGGGGAAGAGAACATTGTATAATATCAAATACATTTAAGAGATCTCAGTGGAAATTTTATGCATATATAAGAAAATTTTAAAGGATTTTATTGATGTGTACAGAGAGAGATATGTTGATTCTAACATATTATTCATTGATGAGGGGAAATACATATTTGAAGAGTTTGGAAATTATAATTACTTTAAGATCCCATGTAGTTGGGATTTTGATAGATCTTATGAGAAAGATAAAATTATAAAAACCCATCTATGTACTTGGGTTAAACATGTGGGGCCTGTAAAAAACTTGAGGCGTTCATTGAGAACTTTTAAATTAACTATTGATGATTATTAATTGTAAGTGAAATTTAAATTGTGAACTTCTTTTTCTATGTAAAATATATTAAATGTATATGTTGATTTTCTTATTTTTATAATAATAGTGCTGACATAGATATTATGAATAACAATAAGGTAAATAGAAGTCAACTAAAAAAATGGAAACAATTGATTTAGTAGTATTTTTTCACTCAATTTTGTTTGTATGAGTAAAAATAATATGGAAATTACACATGTTGAACTAGATGGCCTCCTAATCATCATTTAAATGAGCTAATCCTTAAGTGAACTAGATGGAATCATATTATATAAATCAAAATAAAAACAAAAAGGGAGAATAGGTGGCTTTCAATTTTCCCTAAAATATCAACCAACAATTTGAAACCAAATATATTATGAAAAATTAAATTATTAAACTAGATGACATCCTATTTCATTTGAGATCAAAATAACCATGAAGAGGTAGAATGTGTGGCCTCTCATTATCATGCAATGTAAAAAAATTGGAACAACTTGGAAGCCTTCTAATATGGGTATAAAAGGTAATATATTTACCTCTCATTCTTTTTAATTAAAATTATAAAGACAATAAACTTCTTATCTATTTTTCCAATGTGAGTGAAAATTAATAGCGAGAATGGGTGGCCTCACATTCTCCCTCATAATTTAATTAACTAGAAATCATAAACCAATAATACAATTATTAAAACCAAGAAATGAAATGTTCAAAACCAATAAAAACATATTTGAAATCCAATAATTGATATTTAAATAAAAATTTAGATGTAAAGATATTGATAATGAACTTCTTGAAAAAATTATTGGACTAAAATTAGACTAAATGTAATGATATATTTGTTTCCAATGTGAGTAAAATTAATAGGGAGAATGGGTATTCCCCCATTATACCTCATAATTCAACTAACTAAAAATTAGAAACCAATAAAGCAATTATCGAAGACCAATAATTCAATTTTTGAAAACTAGTAATAGCATTTTCGAAAATGAATAATAAAATTTTTAAATACCAAATTTTTGATGTGAAGAAATTGATAATGAACTTTTTGAAAAAATTATTGAAATAAAATTAGTCTAAATTTAATGAAATGGTGATTACTACATCATACATTACATATCCTACATATATTACATCACATTCTACATATACCACATTTCCATTTTACTTTCATCACATGGTGGTATTTTATCCTTACACATATTACACTATTTTCCACGCCTTGCGCTCACTACCCGATGACATACTTTAGTTCATCAGTCCATACTCATCACTTCTGAGGGTTTACAAATCAAATGGACCTTGCATTCATCACACATTTACCATTCTACAATCTATCTTGTGACATTGTTAGGCTAGTGACATATGCTTTAGGCTAAATCATCACCTTTGCTATTATTTTATAGTAGTATACACCTTAGGTTAGATCACTACTCGCTTTTTTCATTTCCTAGTGATATAGGGTTATGGCTAAATCATCACTCATCTGCTCATCTTTTAGTGGCATATGTTTTTGGCTAAATATTCACCTATTCTATCATCTTGTAGTGGTATACACCTTAGGTTACATCACCACTCCTTCCTACCGTAACTTGTCTTCGACATACGCCATAGGCTACATCATCACCCCTAATATTCATATTATAGTGATATATGCTTTAGGATAAATCATCACTCCACATTTTTATTTCATCGTGGTATATGTTTAGGCTATAGGGTCCACACACATTTATTCTATATGTCGTACATCATCACCACTACACATACACATTTATCACAAGTGCACTAGACACGATACACACAATATTCAATCATTTCTTGATGATGGAATCTCGTTTATAGTTAATTATTGATTATGGAGGGGGAAAAAAATTAACCTCATTATATACACTTCCATATAATCACGGGGCACATGGTTCCTATCATTCCATCTTGCATTCCATTCCATTCATCTACAACATACTCCATTATCTTAGGGGCATTTATTATTTCTTTCTAATGTTTGACATGTTGACTTTAATATACATGCTAGATTAATTTATTATATGTTATTATCTATAGCATTCATACATGCACGCTCATAACTTTGTTTAGTATGATTGGAGATATAGGTTTCCTATACGTGGCATGGATGCTCACCTTCTACCCTTACTATGGGTCACCAGGGGGCATCCACATTCGTCTCATCTAGGTGTTATTCTTTCATTTTTGTACTTAGCATCTTACATTACTTTATCATCCACACTTTTGAGATATGGGTTATTTCTCTAACATGCTAATGGATGTTCCATGTGTAGCAATTCTTTTACAGATTATATGTTTCCGTGAATACTTGTTTGTTACACTTTGTCTAATTTTGTCTTCTCTTGTTTTCTATTGTTTACGGGCCTTGCCATATGTTTGGTGTGCGCACTTGTCTATAGTTTATGGCCAAGATGGAATTACGTGTCTTGAGAAATCGTGAGTAATGTCCCATGTTTGCAACCCATTTTGTGTGGCCTACTTGTCTAATTGTGTTTAATACATTTCTTGGTAGCTTATACGATGTATATGTAGCTTACACACTATTTTCTATATACATGCATGTTTACACTTATCTTTGGCTAGCCTTCTTGTATGTGCGTGCATTGGTTTTTCAAAGAAATTTCCACGATTACAACATACATGCGGTTGGCCCTCTTTTTGGGCCATATATATCCTATTACCGATAAATGCATGCACCCCCAAAGAGGGGGAATCATTTGGTGGTTTTCTACCAAGACAATGTACTTACATCGGTTCGGTTCAAGACACTTACACATAGCCAGTGGGTTCGGACCAATCTACGAACCCCATACACACCAAATTTTATAGGACATGGTGTCTTTATCATTATGGGAAGTAGTTACAAGATTTTGGGTTATAGTGGTTGTGTCTCCCTACATTATTTCATACAACGATGTCGACCACCCAAAATACAAGGACAATACAGAGATCTCTTCACACACATTTTAGCGAGAAGGATTAGAGATTAGAGGACAAAAACATTTTCTCCCTACACTTCTTCAACCAGGGTGGCATGATATCACATGAAAAACTCATAGTACAGGATATCCTTCTACACTCTTCCTCGACATGGATCAGGTGCACATGTACCATTTACACTTTACATTTCATAATTTACACTTACACTTACATGCATACTTTACATTATGTTTTTACACTTACATACATACATATTTGACTACTTGATCATTTTCTCCTTTCAAGTCTGATTCGTATGAGAACCAAATAGTCAAATGGGGGAAAATACAACAACAACATGGGAAAACAATGACATTCCATGACAACACACATGTTTTTACTAACTATGCAAGTATACTACACATGCGCATTTTCCCGTAGGTTCACTCTCATCACTTTTTCTTTGCGCATTTTTCATCTATAGTTTCCACGCTCCTCCATCTTTTTGTCATTCCACGCTTTGTCTAGTCCTTCGGCACACCTTCTTCATCACTCTACAAAGTGGCATCGAGATACACATATTTATCTACTTCATGTTACCAATATTTCCGCTCACTAGCATAAAGTCGGGGAAAATGTAGTCACAAAATCATTCACTTTAGACAATTATTTATCTCGGTCTCATAATACTATTTAGAAGGTTAGATCAAGGAAATAAAATAGTAATTAACCCCTTTCCTTTTGGCCATCTTATTTCTTTTATTTTGTATTTTGTGACTTATTGTATCTAATTATGCAGCCATTTCCATAGATATCACGTCATTTTAGACCTAACTAGGGTGCCCATGGGTTCCCTAGTCCCATTTCAAGGCTTCCTGGTCACTTTTCTTCTTTCCGGACTTTTCTTGGATCATTTTTAGCTATTTTTTATCCTAATATTTTACAAAATTACAAAATTACACCAACAGAACCCTATAAATATAAAGTTACGAGACCATAATGATGGACCTAACATCACTATCTACTATCACTCCATCTAGAGTTGCATCGAACTATTGCATTGACATCCACATAGCTCCATCATCATCAAGGAAAAGAAAGGACATCTTCATAACACTTCATAGGGGAGGGATTTTATTCTATTTCATGCACACATTCTATTAAATTTTCTACACATAGTTATTGCTCACTACTTCACAAAGTCTGACTGACACAAGAGAAACCTAGGGCATGTTCACATACACTTGCACATAGAACTATATTGGGTTTGAGATGTAGTGCAATGCTCAGTAAGTCCACCATTGTGGCAAATGAGATAGTCCAACACATTCATATGATTTTTTATTTTTTAGGGTTTGATGCTTGTTTTAGGGTCTTATGGGTCATTCATTCATCTCGAGATATTCAAAGCATTCGAATGCACTACACTAAATTTAGTGTGACAGAAAGAAGAGTTCTAAATCACTTTCCAATCCTGCGCAAAAACTAGTTCTAAGCATTTATCCTAAACCGTAATGCCCAGATCAGATACAAGAGCACATGTGGATGCCCCATTCCATCCCTAGTCAATTTTTTCCATGCAAAAATCTCCAAATTCAGTCTTTTCAAGTCTTCAACACATTTTTTCCTACTCTTAGAATTTCAAGTTAGACCTGTGACACTCTACATTAGTCTCCGATATTAACCGAGTTTTTTCCCTCTTTTTCTTGCTTAGTATGGTTTTATTTCATTAGTTTATTTCAGATAATTAATTTACATATTGTTTTAGTGCATTTATCTATTGTGTTATATGTCCTCCTAGATTAGATTAACTACTTTTCACTATACCATTTTAGTTCATTTTTAGTTAATCAACTATTGTGATGCTTTATTAGCTGATAAGGGGGATAATAATGAGTAGGTGCTAAAGTGATCAATTAATGACTAAGGAGGATAGTAAGAATGTCATGTTTTTATTATTATGCTAAAATTTGTGAAGCTCAGGAAATGGCATGACCTAGGGTTCAACTATATGACATCTAGTGAACATATATTGAAGATGAGATGTAGAGGGAGAACAAACATTAACTTGAGAGCATCCTTAAGTTGTTGGATTTCAGATTTGAGATATGTGATCATGGATTCCATATCCATAAAATTTTATTGAAATAAATAATGTAAAGATTGAATCAATTCCAATAATGGTTGAATAGATGGAGGATCACTATGCTCATTAAATAGATAAGAAAACATAGGAATTATTTTGTGTGGTGGTGTATTGTCATCAAAATATTTGTTGTCTAGGGATTTTTAAAAGCACCTAGAAATTGGGATATCTCTTAAGTAATTCGGATAATGAAAACTTGACCCATGCTAGAGGAAAAATGATGGTCCTAAGCATGAAAGATGTCGTTTCTCCAAAATGATTAATTGAAAATAGGAATGTGTGGGATAATATTAATAAATATAATCTAGAAGGACATGCAATTACAGTAAATAAATATAGAAATGACCCAAACAAATAAACTAATGAAAATATGAAACCCTAATTAATAAGAGAAGTATAGAAAATGCTTATACGATTCAAGATAGATATAAACTATGTCATAGTAAGTGAGAAACAAAGAGAAACAAATGGAGAGGTCCTGAAAGAAAACATATGGAGAGGTCCTAAAAGGATAGATTTGGACTATAGTTATGGAAAGTGATCTAAAACCCCACTTGTGTTGCATCATGTTTTCTATTGTTTACCCGATGTCACTCATAATTCAATATGTATAGAATACCTACAAAATATGAAAAGAAGTATTAAACCCTGGAAAAGAAGAATGAAAATTAATGGGTTGGACTGAACTCATCTACTATAAAAATGGGTTACTAACTAAGTGTTGCACTACATTTCAAACCCAAATGTAGTTTTGGTGTGTTTGTGTGTTCATAATTTTCCCTAAGTGCTCTTGTTCTATTTGCACTTTGTGAATCAACAAAAAATAACTAAATCTAGAAAATGTAATAGAATGTGTGCATGGAATGGAATACATTTCCTCCCCTTATGATGTGTGATGCAAATTAACCAACCTTATCCTTGTGATGGAGCTAATGGATGCAAATTATCTCTAAGTGGATGCAACTCTAGATGGATGATAGTAGTGACTAGTGCTTGGTCCTTCATTATGGTCTCATAAATTTATTTTTTATGGGGTTGTCTTGATCTAATTTCATAATTAACCCCAAAATTCCCAACCACCAAAATGATAAAAAGTGGAAATGGCTAGAAAGTTCCCAAAAAGTGGAAGGAAAGTTAAAAAAGGATCGGGGTGCCTCTAGTGGACCAGGGAACCCATGGGTGCTCAAGTACACACTGGGTGCCCTAGTCAAGGCTAAAATAACATAGAATGACAGAAGTTGACTAGGCATGTGGGTACAAGAGGTTAGGAATGAAGAAAGAAAATAAGATAAGGTGACTAAAAGATAGGGGTTAATTATTACTTTCTTTACTCAAAACCTTCTACATAGTAGTATGATATTGAGACTAAATAGTTTCTAAAGTGCATGATTTTGTGACTACAATTTAGTTATTTGAGAAGATAACATATGACTCCTTGTATTGGGGGTTGAGGTCCCATTCTCCTTTACTAGTAAAACCTTGATATCTTCCATTTTGGACACCATACAATATCTTTGGAACACTTAATCCTTGATTGTGTTTCCGGCATCATCCATATTAAACTTTTAGTAGAGGGTTATCAACATAGGTGATCTTTAGTGAAATGATGTGCCCAACCCATATTATTTATTAGAGAAGTAGAAGACCAACTCAAAATTTATTGTGGATATTTCATATTCCATTATGTATTATATTGAGATGAGGAAGGAACCCATATCACATTTTGTTGAGGAGATGTTGCCATTTCTAGATCTATAACAACTAGTTATGTCTTTGTTGAACAACCAATATATAATTTACAAATACATTCTTTGTTACTTCATATTTTAATTCCATTAATACCATACACTCCTTAGCTTTATGCATAGTTTATCTTTGAAAACTACATACTAAAGTCTGGGTTGGCACACATAATGTTATACCAATAAAATTTATGAAAAAATGTGTCCCCATTCCCTAAAAGTACCATAATATTCTCCTCCTCCACATGATGGACATAAAGGTTTACTTAATTGGTATATTGTACAATCATTCTTCTAGTTTCCTTAATCTCTGCATTTTGTGCACCATATGCTCGCTTTTGGTTTCTTTCCTTCCTACAGTCTTTGAATAACCACATCCAGATTGGATTCTATCTTTTGAATTAGTTCCAAATTATATCCATATTATTTATTATCTACCCTTATAGAGGTTTTGATTGTATCTACATTTGTGGGAAATTTGGTTTTCAATAACAAAATGGATCTTACTACATCATATTTCAAGAAACCAATCAACCCTACTAGGTTCACCATACATAAAACTGGTTTTTTTCATTACATTAGAAAACCTCAAGTCATATTCCATTACATATTCTCTAATATCTTGTTTTATTTATTTCAAGTCTTGATTATTTTGGCCTACAAACTTCTTCCTTTTAAATTCCTCATAAGATCTCGTACACTTATTTCAATGTATTAATACTCAATTTTATATAGTATATAAATTCTAGATCCCTACCATGTAATGCTCATATGTGTTCACATTTCTTCATATCATCATTTGTCACTCCTTCAAGCCATGTTACATTTTTTTAGGTTAGAAAATAATGTTTTGGATTAGAGGACGTATTTTAAGGTGGGTCATATTTCCTCTTGTACCAAAAAAAAAATTTGGGTTATTTTTCAAAAGGATTTGCATTGAACCACTATTTGATCTTGTATTTGGATGCACACTTTTTCATTGTTATTTGTACCCATACGTGTACTTTCCCTAGTGAATTCATTCTTCACCTCTTCAAAATATGAAAATTAATTACTAGATTCAATAGATTCAGAAAACTTACTACGTATCTAGGATACATATAACTATTATTAATACAATATCCACCCCTTTCCTTACCCCCACTAATAAGGAGTATGCATAAATGATGCCTACTAAATGAATGATCTAATTCCCTTGTAATTTATTCTTCAATTAATTCTATAGAAATTGTAGGTAATACTAATTGTATTTTGTACATCTAACTCAACATTTCCCATAATTATTACAAAATTTCGATGTGAACCATATCACTAAAAACTCCAAGTTATCAATTACATATCTAGTTGAAGAGACATATATCATGAAGATGGGTAATATCATATTCTACTATCTTGTGTAGATCATGTATGATTTCATCATTTTAGATCGCTTCTCCTCTATTTTTCCAATATCATGGTCTCGATGATAGGTTCTACGATTACCATGTTATGAATAACTTGTTAATATACTATTAAATATATAGAATACCCATACTTTCATTTTCTTGAGTTACTTATATCATCCTCCTAATTCGAAAATCAAGGTTAAGGCCTCTTTGTGTACCATCTTGATCACTTATATGATGGCAAACACCTTCTTGTGTGCCCTCTCAATCACTTTGGTATTCTCCTTCTCTCTTCTCCTCAATATATGTACAAGAGGTTACCTTTTTCCTTATTCATTCATTCCTCCTACCATAAACGTACTTGTATTTGGTTTCACTTTCCCCACTATAACACATAAACTTCCACATATATTTTGGTGTCGTGTTTCTCTTTATAGTATTTCAATTATTTATTTCTTCTTTTTGATCCTTCTTTGACCCTTTACGGGTTTACTTTGAATCTATTCCCTTCTCCTTCATTCCCCTTCTTCTAGGACTACATTCCTTTGGTGCCTACTCAAGTACTCTCGTGTTGTGTGGACACCATGGCTTTTTCCATAGCTAGCATATTTACATAGAAAGGAATTTTCTTGATAAATTTACCTCACAATTCATAAATAAACACATGCTTATATAAAATCAAATTAGTAACGATTTTGAATAAAAATTTCAATTATGTACATGTTAAAGATATTTTACATCCAACGCTCTATAATTAGGGTCCATTTAACATCTACTCTATGTAATTTTATATCTTCTCATGCATCCATTTGTATTCTTATTTTTTTCATATCTAAAATAATAATATTTTAGTAGAGATAACCATGTGGCTAATTTTTATAAGGAGATATCACTAGAAGATCTCATGAATTTCTCCATATATGTGTTACAACATAATTATTTTTACAAGAAATCTATCATGACATCTTTATCTTCCACAAAAAAATCATCTTCTCTTGTAGCCATATTTTCACTATTGTCTTACTAGTCATCTTAATATTTTCAAGCCCTCAAAATGAAACCATGCATAGGTCCTTATAATCATTTTTCATAACATGCCATAAATAGTAGTCTCGAGAAGATTTATACTATTTCATTTTTTTAATCTTTAAATATTGTACAATTGATACAATAGAACATACAAAAAGGAACACAATAATTACATAATAGAACCAACTCAAAAAACATATTACAAAAGAGAGATGAAGAAACAATAAAATATTGTAATTATATTACTCATTAAGGACTCAAACATGATTTCATAATGGAAATCTAGATCACGGTTCATTTTAGGGGCAAATATTCATAAATTGGCGAATGTTAGAAGTTTGAAGTTTGAAATTGGTGAATTTTTACTACCATATGGTAACAAATTTGCCAAAATTTTATGGGTCATAAATAGATTTGACCCTAATTGTTTCTTTTATTTCCATTGAGGTCCGATCAAAATTGGTATATTCGTCATTATGTTATAATATACTATTATATATATGATTAATTTTCCATAATGTAGTAATATAATATAATTCCAAAATTTGTTAATTTTGAAATCTAGATTCGAAGCCAAAGGTTAAAGTGAATAAGTATGTGAAAAATCCAAAAGTACAAGCCAAAAATCCGAAGGTATAAGTGGCGCAAGTGAACAGAAATAGTAGTGTTCTTCCGGATGGGAACATCCATGAGGGCACCACATGCCAACATGATGTCATCACTAAACAATAAGAAGTTTTGATTATCGAATGGGTAAAAATTTTTCATTTCACCACCGGTAGCATTTTACATGCTAATGGCCAATGGTATTACCAACTAGTAGCATTTTCCATGTTATCATGCAATAATGTTACCGATAGGTAACATGAAAAACACTACCGATGGTAACGTGAAAAATACTACCTCGCGATATATTTTCAATGTTACCATCTGGTGAAATTATCATCTAGTAGTATTTTCCATATTACTAGTTGGTGACATTACCGCATGGTAGAATTTTCCATGCTACCCTACAAGAATGTCATTAGATAGAAAAAAGAGTATGGAATTTTTTTTTACTTATGCCATATTTTGGGAGGACAAATTTCTCATTGAGATGATCATTTTAACTACTAACATAAAAAAATTCCATACAAAATTTGTGGAATTTGCATTTTTTTCAAAAAAAAAAGAATTTTTAATAAAATTCTTATTTGTGCCATATTTTGTGAGGACAAATTTCTCATCATCCGGTCATTTTAATTTCTATTGTCAAAAAAATATTTTTCAAAAAATTACATATGTTTTTGGCCAACATCATATATTATCAAATGAAAACATATACTATTAGTTGAAAATTACTACTGGACAACACCATTTGAAACCCATTTTCTTCAAATTCGCCATCATTTCAAAATTCATTTTCATAGATTCACCAAGGAATCTATATAATGTTTTAGGGGGTCTTAAAATGAACCTTGATCTAGATCAAGATCAAAGATTCAAGATCAACCTTCTACATAGTATGTATACATGTTTTTATACAATTCGAGTTGGCTATATGTTTACTCGTCCCTTCTTCGTCCATTCTTAGAAAAATATGTTCTTCACATTCTCTACTTATGATTGGAGATAATTACATATTCTATACTTCATATTTTCCATACTAGGCATAAACATTACAAATTGCGCAATATACTATAGTATCCAAAATATAATCAAGTCGGCTTCTTAAACCCTATACACTCACAACAAATTACTTATTGGATACATGTGATTACAAACCCTAGTTTTTAATTAAACAAATAAAATTTATATAATATGATTATTCATTTATTCCTATAACATATGAATATTATATTAGTAATTTATAGTCTTAGTACTATATTTACGATTAAATCATGATTCTATAAGGGAATATTCATAGTATTTTATAATATTAGGTTTATTTGTTCCCAATATCTTTTTTATATTTTTTAGCTCATTAGTTATGTATTATTAATTATACACATTCATTTACTTGCACATGTTTATCATATGTTTTATGGGTGCATATGTTTTTATATCCCATATAAAAAGAGTATGTATGCTAGTTCAGTATCTTCCTAATACTTCATAAGGGAGATCAAGTGATATATATCTCTTCTTAACTTTCATCTCAATATTATTCTCATATTGACTTTAAGAGATCTTAATAATTTTTTAGATGGTTGAGGTGGATTCTTTATAAATTTTTTTTTTTTATCATTTTAGTTTGATATGTAAGCACATACACACGTATATCAAACAGGCGTTATACATATACCTAGTATTTATACAAGACTAGTTATTTTCTACCTAGAGATGGTGCATTATGTAATGAATGATTAATACATTTTTTATCTAGAGATCTATTCGTTTACTAGTTAGAGATAATGTATTATGTTATTATCTATTGTTATGGTTATGGTCTAACGTTTTGTGCTCCCTTTAAACACTTGTTATGGACTCCTACTTTTGATCCCTTAATGTTGGTGTGAAATAGAAACACACTACTATGGTTCTATTTTGATTTTTCATGGGCCCTTTTTACCCAAATTCTAGACCTCCCAACTTTTTTGGCCCCTTTATGTCAAATTTCCCACCCATTATGTTTTTGGCACGTGTACCTAAAGGGTTCTAATTTGATTTTAAGAAGTCTATAAATATATTAATTATATTGATACATTTAGAAGAATGAAAATACAATCTATCAACCATAAGAAGGAAATTAAATCATTTGTTATAAGATGATGCATGACAATAACATATTTCAAAAAAGTTAGAGAAGTGCATCTTGCTTTTACTTCTTGGATTCATCAAAGTGATAAGATTTGTGACCCTTAATACACTAGATTGCATGTTGAACTATAATATATTATCATTATAATTGATCATTTATTTACCAATTTTGTAGAATCTTAGGGCAGAGATAATAATGATAAATAGAACAAGCTCAATTAACTCCCTCTAGATTTTATGATTTTGCAAGGTATTATAACTACATTAGGGTTTCAAGTAAGGAGAGTAGTTTTCCAATGACTGATAGTGAATCGTAGAAAAGTAAGCGAGGTTTTTAGAGATGCCAAATTAGACTAAGCAACATGTACAATCAAACTCACTCATAACTAAAAATCACTAAAAATGTACTAGTATTCGAGGAGTAATACTATTTTGGTCAAGGTTCCTTGTTCATGTTGATTTTTCTAAATTTGTTTGGCTTTATTATTTATACTTGCTCAACAATTCTTGTTTCTAATGAATATCTCTTAAACTACAATGTTCAATATATATCACTCTCAAAACTTTGTTTCTTGTAAATATTTATATTATTTTAATTTCTATGCTATTAGAATAATATATTGATTTATGAAAATTATTATAATTTATTAAGTTATATTCATTAAATGGATATATAATTGATAATAATACATTATTAATATAAAACCACTTTTCATGCTATATTAATAATGCATTTTTAGTATAAAACCACTTCACTTCTACATTATGTAAAGGTTGATGAATAGAAAAATAATTACCTTATTTTCATTAAAGAATCTCATACATCTAATATAAATATTTTAAACAAATGTTTGAGATGTATATAACACCTTTTGTTATAATTATTTTTTCCACCTTTGTAATGTTCTTTCCTCTTCCTCACATGTCTTTTTGCTATAAAATTTCTCCGCGTCTTTGTTTTAGGTTAAATAAATAAGAAAACAATTTAAAATTTTAACTTATCATTTTGAATTGTTTTAGTTTTTCTTATTTATAAAATATTTGCATGTTAAGCAGGGTCTTTTATTTCATGAATACAAATAAAAATATGTAAAGAAACAATATAAATAACTATTCAGAATATTCATCTTAAAATGATTTTGACGTACAATTAAAAATCTCTCAATAATTAATAATCTAAAATGAAGACCATGTGCGACTTCAGAGCTTTCCAAATAAGAAAGTGAAAATAGCAAATGAAGTCCTTAACATGAGAACATAATTGATGGATAGGTCATTATAAATGTATATTCTTTATAATTTTTGTCATGGTCATCACTTTATATACCTTTTTTTTATATTTTATTTTAAATAAATTTTTGTAGAGAAAATACCATGTCTCACTCTGTTTTTTTAATTGAAAAAACACTCTCATTCATAATAAAATAGTATAGTGCGTGCAAAAAAATTTAATGGAAAGAGTCATCTCGGATTTTAAATAATGCTTTGTTTATATATTTAATGTGGCAGTTTCCGCACGTTTATACTCTGATAATAAATCAGTGCAGATTTTATTTTTGTAATACGTCTCTTAGAAATGATTCTTGTTGGCAGTTAAAATAGAACAAGCTTAACCTTATAAAATAATTAGGAGGCTTCTAAAGAAAATGAAAGACATACATATTATATTCAACAATCGATAAAACACAAGATAGTTTTTGCTTGTGGAGGTTTGTGTCTCTTTTAATAAAAGGTTTTAAAACTAATTTATCAATTGTGTTATAGACATTTTCAGATCTTCTGGTAGAAATTTTTGTTTGTATGTTTATATTTTTCGTTTGCTCTTAGTTCACTCTAGTCTTTTTTATTAATGTGTTTTTTAAATGAAGATCTTGCGAATAGTGAGGTGATATGTGATTAGTGATTTTTTGAGATGAATAATATTCATTAAACTTATTTCTTCAATTAAAGTCTATTTTTTGTGTGGAGGCATGAAGGAAAATTATAAGGCAAAGGAGCTATGTTTTCATATGCAAATGGACATGCACTATGATAAATATATGAAATTTGAAATGTAGAGAAATGCTCAATTGGATTCTCTAAGTTGACAACGAGGCAGGTCTAACTCAAACACTTAATCTTGTATTTTTCTATGTAATTTGTATATGTTTGAGTATATTGCAAGGTTTTCACAAATATAGGCACATATGTGAGTGTCACATGATATCTATTATTCCAATAAGATGTGCAAACCGTTGGTCATCAAAAAGGAACTCCGAGAAGAGCTACACTGTCGGGGGACAAGAAGTCCCTCCTCTTTAATGGGAGAGGTTCCCTTATTCAAACGAACCTATTTACACATATACAAAGTATGGTTTTACTATGGAACTTGGATATTATGAAAGTGTTTCCTAAAAGGTCATCAATCACAAAAGGACGAGGAATGAAAATGCTAGAACGAGCGTAAAGGCACCATTCGTAATTATAGATGACAGAGTAATTCCTTATGCATGCGAGGGTACAGTGAATTGGAATAAGATCATTTGTATCACATTAATAAGATGAAATTTGAAAAGACACAAAGTTCTATAAATAACATCTGCAAGAATACAAAGCTTCTCAGCATAATATAGACAAATGATCTAACAAGATTAAATGAATAGCTTGAGAATAAAGGAAACCAGATAGACAAAGAATGAAAAATCCTTCTGTATTGATTTCTTTATGATTTATTTACACTTTCAAAAATAAGCCAAGTTCCTTCCCCCTTCCACAAAATGGCGAGGAGAGGCCATTAAATAGTTTACAAATTAGTTACTCTTGGTAACTACTTCTTTTAACTAATGTTTAGTTAAAGGGCTGCTAATCGCAATACCCCAACTAATTTACAATAAATCCGGGACGAAGAAGGGAAGAGAAGAGAAGAATTAGGAGAAAAGACAGGTGTTCATGAATGGGAGGGCCCACTGACTTTAGAATCCGCTGCCTGAATCTTTTCAACGCTTCCGCTATGTCTCTGCCTCGTGGGACCGATGTGTTGGCAGTAGACTGAGTCCAAAAACCGAGACATTTCTCCATTTCCTTGTCGAACTCGACATGAGTATGATAATCTTTATTTTCTTCCTCTATAGTAGATTGAAGAGAGCAGATCTCCTTCATATTTTCCTTGGAAATGGAACTTTCCTTGAATAGATCACCTTTGACAAAAGCTCCAATTGAGCTTTGATTTCTTGTAAAGAGAGAGACACACCAGAAGTCTCATCATGAAGATGGAAATGTATATCCTTGAAGGCAGATATAACTAGTGTTTTGAAGGCCTCACCCTTCTGCCAGCTATTTCTTAACTCTCCCAAAGCCTCCTCCAGCACCTTGATTTTCCATTCCACGCTATAGACCCAGGACTTTGACAAATTATCCTTTGCATCTTCGAAGACCTTGCTTGCCATCAAAATATTTTCATCTGTTTGTCCCATGAGATGAAGGTCTACTATGCAACTGCTCCAAAGTTTAAGTTCTTTATCAATGCTCCCAATAGTGGAGGAGAGATTCTGTTGCAAATTACTCACCTTCCCGTGGAGTTTAAAGGCTTCATCAATGAAATTCAATCCTGCAACAAGCATATCATCCACCATGGCTTCCATAGCCCTTCCATAGACGGAATACTTGTGCATGTCTTTGATACTCTACACTTCATTACGCTCTGAATTACGGTGGTGGAAGAGTAGTCAATGGGGTAGGATCTAAAACTTTATCCTTGGACAACAGGGATTTGATGAAACTTGTAAGAATCTGGGCTTGTTCCTCCAACTGTTCTATGGTTTGTTGCCCTTTCTCTACCCTCCCAATGACTCTGGTGACTATTTCCTGAAGATTGTGGATCTCACCTTCAGGGGTGGACTCTCCCATGGGAATTCTCGAGAGCTCCAGATCAGATGCTTGCAAATCTTGCTCTAGCTTGTCTGCTTAGGCTTGGCTATCTCCAAGAATTGTTGGCCTTGAGCATCAGACACTATCCTGGAGGTAGTTCTAGTTTTTATGGCGTGAGTAGGAGGAGTAGTTTAATAAGGCTGCCACAAAGATCAAAATTGGGCCCGAGATTCGAGAGGAAGACTTTCTCTTCCTACATCACAACAAGACGCGCACCCATGCAAAAGAGGAGGAAGAAGAAGGTGGGGCAAGAGGGCCAAGAGACATAGAACTCATGGTACCCAAGGTTTGCTAATCGCTTGCCCTCTAATTGAGATATAAGTGGGGCGCTGTGGCTTCGATACGAGAGGGGTCATTGGCACCGGAAGCTTAGTGCTTTGGACCTCCTTTTCTTTATCCATGGGGGCTTCTGGAGTGCTTGTAGAGACTGGCACTTCACTCTCCTCACTTTCACTGAGAACAATGATGTTCTCTAGACCTGAGGAAACTCCGAATTCTTCTTTTGGGGACCTTCCTCCATGTACTTTCTTGACTTCTCTGACTTTCTTTTGATATACCTGGGTGGATGAGGAAGGAGTGGAGACTGTAGGTCCTTGAGTTGATGAGGCAGGAGGGGTTTGCACAGTGCTTCCGATCCGGGTGTCAATGCCTGCTAAGCTCATGAACTTTCTTATTAGACTAGATCTTGGTCCTTACTAAGACCGGGGCTAGGATTTCAGCCAAATCATCTTTTTCCTTTTGAACCAATCCAAGTCCTCCAAGGGGTGTGTTTGACCATGTTGTCATCGTCATATGAGTATAGGTTAGAATTATCATCCTGGAGCCCTTCAAGAACTTGGTATAGGTTAAACTCTTGGATTAATTGAAGGGAAAACCTGCCATAATGTCTTCTCCTTGCTTCAAAATCATCAAAGACAGTGATCCAACCCAATAGTCCTCTGTGTCTTCCCTATGATGATAAGTGATCTTGATGTTCTACTCAATAAACTTCTTCAAGTCAAAACAAGTTCTTGGCTTGAAGAAATGGACAGTGATGGGAGCTAGGGCTCTTTCTATGTTTTGAGCATCTAGTCTTTGTCTTTGCAGTGTAGTTTCCCAAGATGATGGGGAAGTGTAGGCCGCTGATTTTCTTATCCTGCGCAGGTTCTATGCAACTTATCCAGTGCCTGCGCATACTTCTATTAAGGCCATTTTGTCATTGCGTAACATAGGAAGCTTGAGAGGAGTGCTCTCATAGCCTCGCAAGCCTTATATAGGAAAATTTCCTAAATTGGATGAAGTAGGCACCGTAATGCGATATAAAATTCATAGCTTCATCGAAAATCTCCTTGCCATGTCGCTCTCTAAGAGCCCGACAATGTACATGGTGAAAGCATCATTCACTCTCCTGAAATTACGATTGCTAGTTTCAAGGTGAATTGAGGCGAGAGGCATATACTGTGGTCATCCTTATGAGCATCAACGTATGAGAACCCAAACCATTGCCTTGATGCTACTAGGGTATACATTAAGTATGAAGTCATATAGAATTTCTTCTTCTGTTGTACATTGGACAAATGCTCTGCTAGGTTCATACTAATGATCTCTAGAATTGATATTCTAAGTTCCTTCGCACACCATATTGATAAGCGGGCACATCCAAAAATGGAACTCATTTAGAGGGTAAACCCATGACCCGAGCCAAGACGCGATTCGGCCGATTCGGGCGATGTGGGGAAAAAGATGCACAAATGTTTTTGGGACATGCGGGATGAAAGTACGCAGATTACATGATTCGGCCGAATCGGACGAAAAGGGAACAATGAGCCCGGGTGAATTTGGGACACTTGGGACAAAAAGTTCCGATGGGCCCGAAAAGAACGGACTTTCGGGTAAAGCGGCCGATCGGGGAACAGAGAGCCCAAATGAACTTGGGACACTTGGGACAAAAATGTCCGACAGGCCCGAAAATCACACAAAATGACCCAAAAAAGTAGATTTTTCCAATTTCTTGACTTTTCACATTACCAGGATAACAAAAAAGACATTTAACTTCAAAATTTTCAATTTTCAACTTCTCAAAAGTAGGGAAATTTTGAGTGGACAACACAAACAAAGGAAAATAAAATAAAAAATACTAGCGAAGGCACCATCGATAGGGACAAAATCATTAGTTATTTTTGGAGTTTCCAAATGGTTCAATCAATGTGTAATGGTTCATTCATGAGGCACAAAGAGCTACCATACATTTATGATCACCCTCATAGAATTACAAATAACCCAAATCAACTCACAACACATCTAGATTTTGTATCTAATCGTTAAGTGGTCTCTCCAACCCTAATTGCACATATATTTGCTTATTGGATGCATGTGATCAGTAAACCTAGTTTTTAATTATATAAATCAAATGTATATAATATGATTATTCATTTATTGCTACAATATATTAATCTTAGGGTAGTAATTTATACTCTTAGTATTAATTTTTGGTTAAATCAAGATTCCATAAGAAAATATTCATAGTTTTTAACAATATTAAGTGTATTTGTTCCCAGTCTCTTTTTTAGAGTTCTTCAATTATTTGTTATGGATTATATAGACATTGATTTACTTGCACATGTTTATCATACGTTTTCATGGGAACATATTTTTATATCCCATATAAAGGAGTATGGATGCTAGTTCAATAATCTTCGTAGCCCTCCACTATGGAGCTTAAATGATATCTATAACCTCTTAATTTTCATCTAATATTATTTTTATATTGACTTCGAGAGGGATAAATAAGTTTCAAAATGATTGAGGTGAGTTATTTGTAATCAATTCATCATTTTAATTCGATATGTACACACATATATCATAGTGAACATTATGCAAACACCTAATTTTGGTATGAGACTAGTTACTTGATATCTAGAGACGATGCATTATGCATTTATTGATTAGTAACTTTTTATCTGGAGCAATTTGTTTTCTAGACAAAGCTATTGTATTATGTGTCTATCTATTTTTATGGGTATTGTTTGATTTTTATGGGCCTTGTAAACCATTTTTCTAGAACCCATGATTTTTGGCCCTTTTATGTCAGCTTGAGGTAGAAATGTACTTCTACAAAGTTCTAGTTTTCTTTTTTATAGGCCCTTTTAGCCCTTGTTCTAGACCTCCCAAAAAAATTGGCCCTTTCATGTCATCTTTCCTTCCCATTATCTTTTGGCATATGCACCAACAGGGTCCTAACTTGAATTTAAGAAGTATATAAGTGTATTAATTGGATTAAGATATTTAGGAGAATGACAATATAGACTATCAACCATAAGAAGGAAATGAACTCGTTTGATTCAAGACGATTCCGATGCAACAACATATTTTAAAAAAATAGAGAAGAGCATCTTACATTTACTTCTTGGATTCATTGAAATTGATAAGGGTGGAGATACTTGTAGAATACACTGATTGCGCATGTTAAACTATATCATAGTATGATTATACTTGCTGATTTATTTACAAATGTTTTTAGAATCTAAGCGACAGATAATAATAAATATGAAATTTTACGGTGTTTTTTATTTTTAATTATATGAATATAGAAAACTCTATAAATCTTAAAATTATTATTTTCAATTATTTTTATATTACTTACTAATAAAAAAATTATATATTAAAAATAGGTTCTTTTATTTTATAGTTTTTATAAAAATATATAAAGAAATAATATAAATAATTATGTAGAATATTCATTTTAAAAGCTCAAAATTAATAATCTAAAATAAAGATTATCCATGATTTAAGAGCTCTACAAATAAGAAAGTTGAAATGGTACATAAGTTTTTTACATGAAAATATAATTGACATTATAAGTCATTTATAATGGTATATTTTTATAATTGTGTTTTGCTTATCACTATTTATTTTTATTAATGTGTTTTTAAAATGAAGGTGTTCCAAATAATGACGGAATGTGCAATATTTGTTAAATTTACCTGTTTAATGAAAGTCAACCAAATACATAAATTGATTCACTCTTCATAAGAACTTCAACTCACTATTTTGCAGATGCAAAAATTAAATTGATAGGCTATTTTAAAGTTTCAACTCATGGAAAACATTCAGAATGTTTCAGAAGATTTGGCTCTGCTAGGTTTTCTCGCATGATTACGCTCGTGTTAGCCTTTTTTCCCTGGTCTTTTCAAGATTTTTCCTATTATTATTTCCATTTTCATAGTGCTTTGGGAATTTATTCCGCCCATTTTGGGGGCACTAGCCCTTGAAATAGCCGCAAACCATCCAATTGCAACATCAGTTACACATGGTGGTGAAGATGGCTCCCAAGCGCATGAGGAAATTCGTCCCAAAAGTGTACGATGAGGTAATGCTTCTAACTCTCCCCATATGTTACTATTGAGCTTTATTTTGTTGATCTTGTTGTGCAGTTTTACCATAACAACTGTTGGGTCACCTATATTTGTGATCCTATTCCGTCTCGAGTCTTAACTCCAGGCTGGATTAAATCCCATTGGGAGTCTACCGACATCTAGGTTACTGGTGTCCGGAACCTCACCAAGGGGTTTTATTTTTTTACTTTTCGTGAGCCGTCGCAAGTCCAACTACTTCTTGAGTGTTCCACTTGTTGGTATATAGGAAACACCTTGCTTGTTTTGTCATGATGGAGCCCTGATTTCAACCCAGCTAACTAGGTCTCTCTTCAAGTTCCAGTTTGGGTTGAATTTCTAGGTCTTCCATTGCAACTCTAGCATTTTTGAATGATATTGTTTTCTGCTTGGCCGTGTGATTTTTCATGAGCTTGACCATTTATTTTATGCTCGCCCACATAAATGAGTTTGTGTTGAGGTTGATTTAGCTTCTGATCTACATGACCACATTGACATACAAGTTGGGTCCACATGTATCTTGCAGAAGGTTGTCTATTTAAACTTACCCAACACTGCTTTCATTTTCAAGTGTCTGATCATCATATTCGTGATTGTCTATTGTCCCAACATGCTAAGCCTTCCAATGTGCAAAATGTGTCATTTCGCATGTAAATAATGCTTGACAGATTGGACCGAGGTTACGAACAAGAAGGTGGTGACTAATCATGCCTCGGTTCTTTACTCGCCTCCTCCTAAGCATCCGTTTACTCCTCAATCATCTCGCTTCTACGCCTGCTAAGTCTATTCAAGATACCCATGCCATGCAGAGCCAAATCACCCCGGTTCAACAAAATGCTAGGAAGATGGATACTCCATCATCTTCAAAATGTTGCTTTTGGAGTCCCTCTTGGGATTCTGTAGGAAAAATTAGACCGAATGGGCCTAAGTGTTTTTCTAACCCAATGGAGCCACTTGCTTCAGACTAGTCTAGTTTTCTATCAAATTGCTTTGGTATTTTAAATTCGGAGGATATGCTGCAGGATGGACAGGAGGAAGAACATTCCATGTCTATCTTTTCATGAATTGTCTCTCTTGGAATGTTAGAGGTCTCACAAAATCCTCTCGAAAATATTCTGTGAAGCATGCTTGTCAAATTATTGGTAATATTGATATTGTTTGTTTGCAAGAGGTTAAGATTACTAGTTTTTTTCTTTAGACTTCCTTATCATGTATTGCACCAAATTTTCTACATTTTTATTCCTCTCATTCGGAAGGAAAAGGTGGTGTTTCTATTTCTGTGTCACCTAGATTTTCTGCCATGATCTCTGCCACGGGTTATGATCCTAACAATAGGGTGGTTTGGGTGCTTTTTAATGATAATGGATTTTCATTTGGTATTGTTAATCTTTATGCCTCTAATAATGCCCCGAAAGGATGGTGTTATGGCGATGGTTAGGAGATAATTTTCCTTTTTCCTATTGGTTATTCTACGGTGACTTTAATATGGTGGAACATCCCGATGATAAATTGGGTCTTCTGCTGATGCGATGGTGTGTTGGAGAGCATGAAGCATGGTTTTATTTCAAAAATAGGTGGGGCATTAAAGAACCTATTTTTAAAAGGTGGTGGGAATTTACTTCTCAAAATTGGTTTACTTGGTCAAATTTTTGAGAAGGCTCAGTGTGTGTCCTCAAATGGCTTGATTGTGTCATGTTATCTCAGAACTAGATTTTGAGTTGGCTTCCAATGGTCACTCTCCTGTCACCATGTGGCCTAATATTCTTCTCTCAGATCATAGTTTGATTTCCTTCATGCTTACTTGGGATGGTGCCTCTATTAAAATACCAAGCACACAATTTTATATGAATGTATCTTTATTGATTCATCTGGGGGTTTTGGTGCTTACTTACCCAAGTCTGGAATATGGAGCCACATCCTCCCTATGCTACCAGTTTGATTTATTAGTGGAATGAATCCATTTAAACACATTACCAAATTTCTTCTCTACTTTGGAAAATAGGTGACAAGGGTCCATAGGCATGTTAATGAGGCTCTCGAACAGATTTCCAACACACAACTCGATTGCTCAATTTTCAACCATTTGACACCACCATTTAGGTCTGAGCTTGCTAAGCTTAGACATCAGCTCAAGGTTATTGAACAACATAGATCTAAAGGAGCTTAGATTCAGGATCACTTGCACTAGTTGAAGACTGGTGACAGGGCCTCAAAAGGTTTCTTCAAAATTCTCAAAGCACCCAGTGTCAAGCAGAAATAACAATTGTCTAGATGGCTCACTCTTGTATCACAACTTTACCATAAATTTCTTCTACTTTTGTGGACCATTATACCATGTTCTTTTAAGCATAAGATTATTTTGTTTAATAGATATTTAGATATAAATCTTGTGTTCTATGGTTGTGCAATTTTATATCTTATGTGATTGTTGTTCTTATGGATGTTATTGTTTAAATAAGTAAAATTTTGTATAATACTTATTCAACCCATCATTATTTGTGTGTGCTTAACACAACCAAATCCTAAGAGAGATAGGCCTCAAAATAACAGAACCAAAGAGAACCTAGCTACAAGTGGCATTCAATCTTCTCCCCACCGAGAGACGGGGTCTTGAATCCTTTAATAAGATCATATGTTCACCATCTCATATTCTTATTCACTTTAATTATTATCCCTTTAATGTTAAACCTTTTCACTTAATAGTAGAGACCAAAATCACTTAATCCTTTATCCTACGTGTTGAGAGGGAGAGTCCAAATAGAGATTATTACCAAACTAAGGTGCCTCAAGAACCACACCACAATAAAAGCCACCCAAAATTGGATATTGGGGACATGTAGTAACTAGACATAATACTTCTCAAAAGACATGGGAACCACTAAAAATAAATATGAAAAAGGGGAAGGGATATGATATAGATGCCCAAAAGGAAATTCCCATAGGTACATCACACAAAATTTATATTTAGGGATTCTTCCTCTACCTCAAAACTAGTTGGGAAGCAAGTGAGGAAGATTGTTTGGTAAAAAAGAATATAAAATTGCATGATGCACAAAATCATTACAATGGAAGCATCTAATTGAAGGAATTTGTATTTGAGATATTGAGTCCATGATCCTCGAGAAGTATAAAACTGAGCTAGATCTACGAGAGGCTTGGAAATATAAAACCAAATCATAGACATGTATGAATATGTTCTCTAGAGAGTAAAATTTATAAATCAAAAAAAGGATCCTAGATTATTAACCAAAAATTTAATATGGTCTTCTATATGAAGAACAAGAGGTATATTTTACAATCTAAGTGAAAGAGGGAAAACATACGTTTTCACATGCTCCAAGACAAATAAGGAGACTAGGGGAAAAAGAAGAAAAGAAAGATACCAAAAACCAAGGCCCTAGAGACAAAATGAAATATTTTTCATTAGAGTTATGGAAAATGATCTAGAAGAAACCACAACTAAGTGATTAACTAAAAAAATTATTTTATAAGTTAACCTAAACAATACAACAATGAAATAACGGAATTGTAAATGCTAGCTGATTTTATTTGATATTTTAAATGACATGGAATAATTGAAATAGGAGGGAAGAGGTAATAACCTGAAATAGACTAACCTCATAATGAAATGTAACTGGACTAGTTTATGAACATGTAGACCAAAAGTATGACAACACGCCTAAAAAGGATTAGGGTGTCAGTGGGCACCATGTTGTGCAAGATATGGGTGTAATGGTTTCTAGAACATATCATAACCTGAGTCTGAGTTGTTCACTAGGTCTTCACAATAATGCACCTCTTGTTTCATGGATTTCACACTAGCTTCGTTGATGTCGTTGTAGGCCTTCAGTGAATAATCTCCTCCAAAACCGAAAAAAACATAAAACGATAAAGAAGAAAGATGGAAATGAATGCGTTGAATTTTCCTCATCTACCAAATGGATGGACTTACGATCGAGTGATGCACTACATCTCAGACTTGATGTAGTTCTATGTGCTTGTGTGTGCAATCATATGCCTAGGTTTCCATAATGCCAATGACGTAAAATTAGCAAGAAATAGCTCGATATAAGATGAAAATGGTAGATGTAATAGAATGAATACAACCCATCCTATGCGGTGTGATCTAGAATAGTGCCTAAATGTATTCCCTTGCTTTATGTAGATATCTATCCCTTAGTCGAAGTACTATGCTTCTAAGATAGTATGTATGTTGTGTTTATATAAGGATATCTTGCTCAAATTTTGACACTAATAACCATACATATGATCTTCTCGAGTCTTTTTATCCAAGGACAACACCCATGGTCAGTATTAGAAGCATCGGTGTGGATATGGAAAGGTTGTCCCCGATTATGGCCATGTAAGACAAGGGCCGTTGTTAGCTTTTCTTTGATAGAATCAAATGCTGTGACACTAAGGAGACCATTCAAAAACACAATCTTTGGTTAGCAAAGTGAAAACATTGGGGTTACAATTTTGCTAAAATCTTTTATGAATCGGCGGTAATAACTGCATGACCAAGGAAAATTTTGATGTTAGTATGATTAGTGGTGTAGGTAATTGGGTGATGACCGATATCTTCTTGGGATCCACCGTATACCATGGGTCTGAAACATGGTGACCTAAGACATTTCCTTGATCAACCATCATTAGAAATTTCTCATGACTCAAAGATAGTTGGTGTTATTCACATCGACCGAGTACTTTCTCAAGATTATTCAAAGATTCTTCAAAAGTGGATCCATGGATAGTGAAATCATCCATGTAAACCTCAACACAAACATTAGCAAGATCTCGTAAAAATGGCCAAGACTACCCACTAAAATGTAGCAGGGGGCATTACAAAGCCCAAAAGGTAAGACTTGGTAAGCGAATGTACCCGAAGGGCACGTAAAAGTAGTGGGTAAGTGCACCAAGTTGGGGACAAAAATGGGTCATAAGTGGACATCATATTGCAAATAACAACATAATATCAACTTGTAGGGATTATTAGCAATGCATACACTCAAAATTATAAAAAGTATATTAATATGAATCATAGCATCTGGAATCTAGTTTCTAAACTACTATTTTTAAAAAAATTGGACAAGTTTAGCTATATTAAACACTTAAAATTCAATTACTTGGTATTTTTAAAAAAATGCCTCTGAGATTGTAGTCCATTTGCCCGCAATTTGGATGACCAAAAATTGATATATATTTTTTTCCTTTGGTGAGAAGTTAGATGCTTTGCTATCTATATTGCAATAGATTTTATTTTACATTTTTTTGAGCAATATTTTATTTTTCATGATTTTTTCCTTGCGAAAGTAGTTTGAAAACATAAAGAAAACATAGTACTTTCTATTTGCCCGCCATAACTTCAAAAAATATTAAAATCAAATTATTATTTTTTGAACATGTATATAATTTCACCATGGTTGGGATGGTATAAGTTTTATCACATTCTGACAAGTGAAAAAAATTGCAGTCTTAAACGTAGACATAAATATTCATGGGAAAAAGTGTCTTAAAGACCTACTATTAGTAAAAAATTATAAAATGATATTTATCCTATTCTATTCACTTTAAAATCAATATTTCTACAAAGCTAATAGTCTCCCCTATGCGATGGTACCATTTTTATGACATATTTTTGACTTTTCGGCATGGTTCAAGTCCGCAGAAGACTAAATTTTATGTTTTGTTGTTTTTGATGTAAAATTCAGGATTTGATGTCCACTTAATTGTCCCCCAACTTGCTGCACTTACCCTAGTCTTATCCTGATCAGCAACGGCAATACTAATTTGATTATACCCATTAAACCCATCCAAGAAAGGAAAATATTTCTTACCAGCCAAATTGTCCAGGACTTGGTCAATGAAAGCGGGAAAATAATCCTTCTTAGTGGCTTTGTTAAGTTCCCCTTAATCAACACATATTTGCCACTTACCATTCTTCTTGGGAACAATAACTAATGGGGAAACCCACCGACTATCGATATAGGACGATGAAACCTACCTTTATGAGTTTTTCAATCTTAGTTTTGACTATGTCTCTCAATGTTGGATTGATTCTTCATTATCGCTGCCTTATAGGTTTGATGTTATTAGTGTAAATATGATGTGTACGAGATGCTAGGATGGATTCCTTTCATATCGAGTGTAATCCCAAGCGAAAGCATTAGAATGTTTCTTGAACCTCAAGCACCCTAGCTTCTTGATTGACCTCCAAGTCGCTACTCTATGGTCACTCTCTACCCATCTTGTGACAAGCACCTACTTGGTATCATTCACAAGAGAAAGCTCTATACTAGTGATAAAAGAATTCAATGGGAAAGCATGGGGTGAAGCATGTGTAGGATGGGTATGTTGTCTAAAGATAGAATCTTGGTTAAAGGAAAATAGAAATCGGGAACTAAATGTTTAGAATTATAAGCATAGAGTTTCCTACCGGACTCAAAGCAGAGGTAATGTCTACCGAGAGAAACAACGAAGAGATGTCTAATGTTGATATTCGGATTCGTGAGCAATAGTGCTGATTTATGTAGTCGCAGTCCTTAGAATCGAGTAAGTGTATATAACTCCACAGCTTCCGCCATATGATTGTGTACTGCAATAGTGGCCAGAAAAGAAGAACTCAAAGCGTTAGCATCCAAAGAATCCACCCATACCTGGTCACAATTGTTCGTATAAGGTTGGGTAGGAGGATATAATGAAATGTGTTTGGATTTCTGCCCATTTAGAATTGTCATGTTGCCTATTCTACAGTCAATGTAAGCAACAATCGTAGCTAACGAGGTCTTCCCAAGATGACTGGATATCCCAACTTCCGAGCTTTAGGCTGCAAAACCATGAAATCAACTAGGTACTCCCATGATTCAATAGTGACCATTATATCTTCAACCACACCATCAGGTACAACAATGGATTGATTTGCTAACTGCAGAATAGTGTTGGTCGGTTGAAGTCCTATTAAGGATAGTAGGTTAAACATTTCTGTTTTGATGACATTATTAGCAGCACCAAGATCCACCAAAAGTTAGATATTGATTGGTTGTTTATACAAATAGTAATGACAGGGGCTCCCGTGATCCCCATATTTTGGTGAGATAAGGGTGCCAAAGAACTAAATCAACCCAATTCCCTTATTTATGACAGTCTTTTGGGTATTTTTTTCCTTCCTAGTGTATTTATACACTCGTTTCTAATGGTTTATTTTAGTTCGAGGGTTGTCCCTTATTACACGTAGTAATGGGACCTCAATATGTACTTTTTTCAATTCTGAACTAGTTTTGTTTCATCTGCATAGTTTGAGTGTCCTGTATCTTGGTATTGGTGAAGAACCAATTACTATCCTCAAGGTTTTCTTCCTTATCGGCATCATCGGTTGTTTTGTGATAACAATAGGAGGGTCCAATATTTTTCCGCATCGTAGTCATAAATTACCAATAGTGTTAACCTTCATGGTGTTACCCGAGTCTCTGTGTCATCAATCGAAGCCGTCTGTTGGTTTTTAGGATTGAATCTTGCTAGCCAGTTTGTGTTTGTGTTTCTTGTCCTTGATTTTGGTAGGCTTGAGGTGGAGGCATTAAAGCTTGTTGTGGTCAGCTGGAACTGTGTTGTTGATTACCGTTTTGTGGTGGTGCCCATGACTGATTTTGGCTAAAATTTTGTTGAGGACCCCATCGCTCATTATGCCAAGGATTGGCTGCGGGTGGTGGATCCCAACCCGGTAAGTGTAGGGATTTTTCCAAGGTGGTGGATATGGATAAGTCATCCAGGTTTGAGTTTTCCCACTTAGGTTGTCCCTAAGAAGACCGAGAGCCCCGACTTGCAATGACATCCTCCAGGGATTATGAGTTGGTCTAGATGGGAACCCACCCTAATTGTTTGGTCTTTGGACAAAGTTTAATTCAACACTTGTTTGAGAGATGGCATTAAAACCTCCTTCAAATGTGGTAAAAGTGTGTAATGCTTAGTATCATGGTCAATGAATAACCCAGATTAAGCACATGTCTGTGACATCCAAAGGAAATTCTCTCAAGGGGTGTCTCTTCCGACACTTAGGGCAATACATGTCCAATGGTTCTTTGGAAGGGGTGGGTTTCGCCTTGAGTCCATTTATGGTGGATGTTAATTACAGTAGAATGCTGGTTTTCATGTTGGCCATTTCTTCTAGAAGTTCGAGGTATCCAAAGACTTGGATGTTTTTATTCTTTGTATTCCTCCACGTGTTCTAGAGTATCTTCTACATAGCTCAGTTGATTTGTTCCATGGTGAATTTATGCATGTCTCCTCCTCCAATGAGATGGAGGGAATCCTTGATTTCCTCATCCAAGTCCTTTAAGAAAGACTGTTTTAGTGATGTCTACATGTAACTCATACCCATTGCATTTATGGAGAAAGAGGAATCTATCCAAATAATCCTCTAGATTCTAATCTTCCTTTTGCTATATTTGGAAGAAATATTCCTTCCTATCCCTTCCCCTACAATAGTCTTGGTACTTATCCAGGAAGGTTGTTTCCATGGCTTCCCAAGAATTAATGGAGTTAGATGGTAACCCCATAAACCATCTCATAGCAGAATCTTTGAGAGTGGTGGGAAATTGCAGTTTGAGTTTTGATTGTCGATTCGGTAGTCATATATGCCTGCACGGATTTTAAATTCAAATAGAAATAGATCGGGGTCTTATTTGTTTATTCCTCAAAATAGGGGGAGGATGGATGGTGAGATGTTTTCATGGGTGCATCCTCATTTGCATCGAGGACAATAGGATATGTAAAGGTTCACCCTAAAGGTTGGTCTTGACATTCTCAAGGTCACCCATTGACGAGTGGTGTGAAGAGGATCTGAGAATGCTCGGAGGAGGTTCTAGGCATTGGGCTTGAATTTGTATCACTCTCGGTGTTTCTTCCTTATGAATTGTCTAGACAGTTGGTTGAATATTGCATGCTATAAATCTCCCTTTGTTATCTCGCAAAATATGCATCTAGGTTGGTTGGTTTAAAACGAGGTCCAAGATAACTACTAGTTTCCTATATGAACTCCATTAACACCCATAGCATATGGAATAAAAATAATGGATCTTATGGTTATGTCCTGGAAAAGGTGCCAAAAATGATGGGTCGTTGTATTCTTCCAATCATTTAACTGACATAATCTTTTTCAATGTCATTCTAAACCAAGGTGTCTGGAAGTATGCAATGGAGTCTAGGGGAAACAGTTATCCGTTGGGTGAGTTGGGGGTTATTTAGTTTAGTGAATATTCTACGAGAAATGAAATTCAAATCTATGAAAATTAAATACAGTTCTACAAAATTCAACTATTCACGATGAAAGGAAATTTAACAACTAATCTTCCGTTGTAAAATGAAATACGCATGCACTATTCTTAACAAATGAAATCACAACTATATAAATGGAACTTAGCAGAAAGAAAGACTATTCGTTAACTAGATTTGCATCACAAAAGCATCTATTCTAAGTGAAAGTAGTAATGGAGAAAGCAGATATAGTTAATCAAAGCATGCATGTAAGATTTATCAAATGATAATTGCAGTAAATCTAATCAAAGAACTGTATGCATGAACTCAAAATAACCTCGTATCTCCTTGGTCGAGTGGGCCCTTGCTCTTCCTCGGGATAGAGGGATTAACAACTTCTGATTCTCAAAATGTCATGGCTTTCATTAACTCAAAATAATTTCATAACATAGACAGTAAGAAATAATCAATAATTGTATGCAGATAATCTCCTTCAGTATATCAAAAAGTGGTACTACCAAGTTCTGAAGATGAAGTCTTCATATAGATACTGTTGGTTACAAGATCCACCATATCAGGTGGCATTAAACACTATCCATCAAATTCTAATTAAAACACATAAATCTCTATGGGCCGTTAGGATCAAGCCTAGGCTAATAGGTCAACTTGATGGAAACAGTCTTCAGCCGCATGCTTCGAACTTGGGCTCCATAACCACCAGCAACTTCCATCATTCCCTGCACACATCATCATGTTTGATCTCACAAAGATAGTTAGTAGGAGGTTCATGTGATAATTGGTTTTCATAAACTATAGCAAGGAAAATGCATCAAACCTACTAAGATATAACTACACAAAACATCCCCATGTACTAATAAGTCATATCAAAAAGAGTATTTTTGGCCTGAAGAAATGATATTAATGAGCCAAACAATGCACTCATCACCAAGGTGGGCACCCCAATCCCTTCCTGGATACCCTAGTCAAATACTAGAGATCACCGTTGAGTAAATAACAGCAGATGAGACTCCATGGGAGATGACTAGAATTGTGCAAGTAAATGATGACTATGTAAAACACTCAATGAAAATGAAAAACTAAACTAATGATAGGACTAGCAGATGAGCCATTGGTGAATACTTTTCTTATGTGAGATCCATACGTAAAACAACATACTTGGTTGTATAATAGTAATAGTAAGTGCTTGATTTTCTTACTACATTTTCCCCACTTTATATTAGTGAGCGGAAATTTTGGTAACATAAAGTAGATAGAGATGTGTACCTAAAAGATATATGAACAATCCCATGATGTATTAGAACTTGCGATGTAGTAAAAAAGTGTTCCAAATGAACCATGAATGAACACACTTATCCATGCAATGCGGTGAAAAGTGTAATATCGTGGTGAATTGCACTAATATGAGATTGTTGATTATAATGTTAGATGCTTGATGATTTCAAATGTGTATGATTACAATAAGATGGGGTAGGGAGTGATCAATTAACAATGTGATTCTCTAACTTGTAACTATATCGTCAAGATCTAGTTGTTGTAGATAGACTCGATCAAACAGCTTTGGTTTTGGATCCAAATAATTTGATCAAACAGTTAACCCATATACGAGCGGTATAGGAAAGGAACTCTTTCCCCGACTCCATGGGTATCGCTGCAATGTGATGGTTTCCAAGTAAGGTCATCTTGAAGCAAAAGTGAAATGTATGATGGATTTCAAGTTAGGTCATGTTGACATTTCTCACACCTGTGTGAGGGGTCAACTCAAAAATTTGGTTTCTAGGATTGAAGGGGTTAGGATCAATGATATAACAAAAGGATAAAGGGAAAAAGGGGTATGAACTATTGCTCTGTTTATTTCAAAATGTCTATCCTCATCCTGATATGTCTTTTCATTCATCATCTCCACCATGATCATGAATCAACCCTTGATAACGATCGATGCAAGACCCTAACACATATGGGAAAGATAAGTCAAGTTGAATATGGACATCCCAAAGTGAAGAAATGGATAGTCCATTTTCAAAGTTGAAGTAGGTTACTTTGTTGGTTTTCATTCATTTTAGTTTCATATTTAATCAAAGTACAATTGATTTGTTACTTTATGATTATGTGAAATTACTTAGTGTGTTGAGTTACAAAAGTTCATTTAACATTACATTAATGAAAAGGAATGCAAAAATAAATATGTACAACTCATCACAATAATTTATTTTCATTTAATTCATAATTTAAATGTACAATGGTCCCACACAAGCCATGGGAAATAAATCTTAAGGTACAATATAGAGAAAATAAAATGCATGTATATGAAACTACAAATGTAAGAGAAGGGAATAATATACACCATTTTCTGTAATGAGATGGATTTTCCCATGGCTCCTTAGCTTCCAGATTCCTTGTTCTTGTCATTTTCCATCCTCACCAAACACCTAAAAAATCATACCAAATGTTTTGTTAGAGCTCTATATTTTTACCATCCTCTTATACTTATAGCTTCAGACATATGTATTTTCTTCCATATGTACATGAAAACGAGAAGTACAAAATATAGTTCAAGATGTAGAGGATTATAAAAGAAATCAAGTAAAAATTTCATCATTCGAAGAAAGGCCTATGGCCTTCACAATTTTTCTAACTATTTTATGAATTTGTAGGTACATGAAATGAAAATCACACTTTATTTTGGTTCAATCATGTGTAAATGACATTGGGAAGTGCAACCATAAAGATATGTAATATAAAATCATTTATGAGTTTAAAAAAACTATCATTTGGCTGAGATAAGATACAAGAAGATGAAATAAAAAAACATATAAGAGATCCACATAAGATTCTAAAATAGTATGCTTTCAAATTAGAAATGCCATTCAATTATTTAGTGCACACAATTTGGGAAAGCAATCATTTCAAAGATCATTATACTTAATATACATACATATTTCGTAAATTTACAACATAAATCAATTAACAATTAAAGAGACATATTTTAAATCAGAATGAAGAATATTTCAAAACAAAAAAAGAGTTTGATCTTTAAATAATTAAGCTAAAACAAGTAAAAAGTTCCACAAGGTCATATAGTTTCCCATTAACATCTTCTAGTAGTATCACATGTTCAACAATAATCTCAAGCGTGAAATGTTTCAAACCCGGGAAAGAGATTTTTAACCATGTGAAGATTATGAATTGGTCAAACAAAGTAGGATTGATGCAAATTACAGGTGCTATTTGAAATCATACAACTATCATAAAGAAGAAACTATTGAGTTGGAATGATCATCCAAAAATCAAGTACAATGAGGTACAACTAGGCCATTATAGATACAATAGGATACTATTTTAAAGAAAAGGAAGTACATACAATGAAGTGTAAATATGAATATATAGTGAAACAAGATAGGGAATTTTACATTCACATAAGGTTACCAGGGTGTTGCGAATAAACGTCATCTCGAAGGAAATGTAAAAAAATGCATAGCAAAATGAGGGCATACACCTCCATGTAAAAGTTCACGAAACATCGAATTAATTGATCAAAGGGTGAAAAGTTTGAGATTTAACATGCCTTATGAAAGTTCTTGAAAGTATGTAATAGTGAATAGTGAACAAATCTACGACATTAGATGATTAACTAAAATTAACTAAACTATGTAGTACAGGGATAATTAATCTATGCTATGAAAAAATATAAATAAAGTAAATAAATGTTGTAAATAAATGTAAATATGACTTAATTAGATATGAAAAGGAAATCCTAACCATGAAATGTAAGAGAGAAGAGGAAAGAACTTAGTTTAATAACAAATGCTTGTGGGACAAGTGTCACAAAGGTGATAGGAAAATGAGGAAGTAGGAACGGCTATGTAGGAGTCCTAAAATGGATGGATCTAGAGCATCTAGCTTGACTGGAGTGCTAGAGAATGTACTTGGGGCACCTAAAGGCACTTTGGTCTACAATTTGGGTGCCATTTTACGTGAAAAAGCTCTAAAAATGATCTTCACAGGGATGAAAGGTGGTCTCGAAACCATCACATGCAGTCCGTCGATCAACCATTTTTTCCTATACCATATGTCACCAATAATCCAAAATGATGAAAATACCTACAAAAGACCAAAATAAGTATAAAAACCCTAAAAATAAAGATGCAAATGAAAGGGTCGGATTGACCTCAACGCCACAATAGTGGGATTACTAACTGAGTGATGCACTATATTTCAAACCCAAATGTAATTTTGGTGCGTGTGTGTATAATCTGCCCTAGGTGTTCTTTTTGTCACCACTCTTTGTGAAGTAGCGAGCAATAGCTAGATGTAGAAAATGTAATAGAATGTGTGTATGAATTAGAATATAATCCCTCCCCCTATGAAGTGTGATGCATATGCCATAGCCTTATGTCTTGATGATAGAGCTATGTGGATGCATGTGATCTCCAATGTAATAAATGGATGCAACTCTAGATGAGTGATAGTACTAAGTGATGCTAGCATCCCTCATTATGGTCTCATAAACTTTCTTTTTATAGGGTTTTCTTGGTGTAATTTCATAATTAACCTGAAAATACTGACCACAAGAAGGATAAAGATCTCAAATGGCTAGGAAGAGCCCAAAAAGTGGTGATAAATTGAAAAAATGATCGAGATGCCCCTAGTGGGACCGGGGTGCCCACAGTGTCCTAGTATTAATTTGGGTGCCTCAAGTGAGACTAAAATGACGCGAGATAACGAAGTTGACTGGGCATATGGGTGCAAGAGGTTAGAAATGATTAAATAAAATAAAACATGATGGATAAAAGACATGGGTTGATTAGTAATTTATTCACTCAATAATCTTCTAAATAGTAGTATGAGACTAGGATAAATAATTTCTAAAGTGCATGATTTTGTGCCTACATTTTTCCCCACTTTATGTTTGTGAGAGTAAATCTTGGTAACATAAAGTAGATAGAGATGCATACATGATGCAAATAAAAAGTAATGAGAGTGAACTCTAGGGAAAAATGCATGTATAGTCTTTGTGGTGTTTGATGTACTTGCATGGTTAGTAAAGTGTTTGTTATCCAAAAGTGTTGTTGTTGTTTCCTGCATTTGACTCCTTGTTTCTCATATGGCCAAACCTGTAAGGAGAAAACAATCAAGTATTCAAATATGTATGTATGTATGCATAAAAATGCAATGTAAAATACACATGTAAATAAAAGCATGAAAATGTAAAAAATGCAAATGTAAATGGAAAATAAAAATGAAACATGTGCACCTGATCCATATCAAGAAAGAGAGTGTAGAAGGATATCTTGTCTTGTGAGTTTTTGGGTAATATCTCACCAGAGGCCAAAGAAGCATAGGGAGTAAACGCTCTATGTCCTCTAAGCTCTAACTATTTCTATGAACTATGTGTGAAGATATCATGTATTGTCTTAGTTTTTGGGTGACCTGATGCCATTGGTCGACGTAGTGTAGAGAGGCACACCCACCGTAGCCTCCAACCTTATGCTCGCTTTCTAGAATGCTAAGGACACCATGTCCTATAAAATCTACAATGTATGGGGTTTGTAGATTGGTTTGAACCCACTCGATGTATGTAGCTAAACCGAACTAGTGTATAATCTTTGTGTTAGTATGGAAAAACCTCCAATGATGCCATCCTATTTGGGGTGCATCTTACATCACCGATAAGAGAAATACGACCCCAAAAGAGGACCAACCACATGTATATTGTAACCTGGAATGTTCTTGGTAAAAACCAAGGCACACACAAAAAAATAAGGCTAGCCAAAGACATATGAAATATGCATGCACATATAAAATAATGTGTAATCTACGCAAACAATGTAAAAGATACCAAACAATGTAGTAAACACACAAAAAGACAAAGTAAGCCGCACAAAGAAGGAAAAAAACATGGGACATCGTAATGATGTTGCAAGACAAGCAAGTCCATCATGGCCTAAAAAAGAACAAGTTTGTACACCAAACAAAGGGGAAGGCCCACATACTATAACAAATAATAACATACCGTGTAATAAACAAGTATGGAAACCCATATCCCTGTATAAAAAATGTTTCACATGAATAACCCATTAGTAAGTTAGAAAGATAACTAGTATGTCAAAAGCATGTCTAGCGAAGTGATGTAAATTTTAAGTACAAAATGAAACAATAAAACCTGTAAGAGATGAATGTGGATGCCCCCAGTGACCAATGTAGGAAGGGTAGAAGGCGAGCATCCATGTTGTGCGTAAGAGACCTATATTTTTTTCACAACTAGAAAAATATTTGAACGTACATGTGTGGATGATATATATAAATGACATACACGTAATCTAACTAGCATGTGTAATAAAGTGATCATGAACAAGAAAAAGTAAGGAAGAATAAAAGCAACCATAATATGTAGTACGTTGTGGATGGATGGGATTGAAAGAAAAATGAAGTGATAGGAGACATGTGCCCCCAAGTGAATGAAAATATATGAAGTGAGTTTCATTTGGTTTACCCCCAACAATCAAGAATGAATTGTCAATGAGAGTGCATCATCGGAAATGGTCGAATAGTGTGTGTGTTTGTCTAGCGCACTGTGAGGAATGTGTAGATGTAGTGATGAGATGTGACCTAACGATGGTGTGTGCATGAACCATATAGCCAAAGTTTATATCATGACCAGATGAAACGTATTAGTGGTGATTTATCCTAAGTGTATATCACTATGAGATGAAAGGAAGAGTGATGATTTATCCCTAAGTGTATATCACTATAAGATGAGAAGGAGTGGTGATGTAACCTAAGGTGTATACCACTACAAAATGATAGAATAGATGAAGATTTAGCCTAAAGCGTATGTCACTAAGCTATAAATGTCACATGTTGAAAGGTCATATACTAAGTGTGTCAAGAGTGTAAGGTGCATTTGATTTATAAACCCTCGGCAGTGAGTATGGATCGAGGAACAAATGTGCATCATCGAGTGGTGAGTGCAGCATGTAGAAGACAATGTATTATAGGTAACGATAAAATTTGACCATGTGATGAGTAGAATGTGTAATTACATAATGTGTATGTTGGATTCACTAAAATTTAAAATTAACTTTTTTAAACTAAAATTAACTAAACTATGTAGTACGAGGATAGTTAATGTAAGCTATGAAAAGCTGAAAATAAATTGAAATATGACACAAACAACTATGAAAAAATAAAATGCTAACCCTAACAAGCAATAGAGAAGAGGAAAGAACTTAGCTAAATAACGGATGCTCGTAAGAATGTGTCGCAAAGGTGACAAGAAAATTAGGAAGCAAGAATGACTATGTAGGAGTCCCGAAAAGGATGGATTTGGAGGATATAGCTAGAATGGAGCACCTAGAGAGGGATTTGGGTGCATGTGAGCACCTGGTCTACAATGTGGGTACCCTAGTATGTGTAAAATATTTGATATTTATCTTCATAGGGATGAGAGGTGGTTTGAAATCCTCACCTGTCATCGCAGATCGAGCTTGTTGTCCCATACCATATGTCATCAATAATTCAAGATGATGAAATGACCTGTAAAAGACCAAAAGAAGTATCAAAACCATAAAAAAGAAATATGCAATCTAATCGGTAAGAATGGTCTCGAGTTGCCATAATAGTGGCCTTACTAATCTGAATGTTGCACTACATTTCGAGACCTAAATGTAGTTACGGTGATTGTGTGCATAATGTGCCTAGGTGCTTTTGTGGTAATTGCACTTTGTGAAGTAATGAGAAATAGCTAGATGTAGAAAATGTAATAGAATTTGTGCATGAAATAGAATAGAATCCCTCCCCATATGAAGTGTGATACGAGATATCCTAGCATTGTTCCTTGATGATGGATCTATGTGGATGCAAGCGATATCTAATGTAATAGATAGAGATAACTCTAGATGAGTGATAGTAGTAAGTGATTGTAGTGTCCCTCATTATGATCTCATAACTTTATATTTATAGGGTTCTCTTGGTTTTATTTTTTAATTAACCCCGAAAAGGATTACCAAAAGAAATATAAAGATCTCAAATGGCTAGAAAGATCCCAAAAAGTAGTAGAAAATTGCAAAAAGGATCGGGGTGCCCCTGGTGGGACTAGGGTGCCCACGGGCTTCCAAGTACTAATATGGATGGCCCACCAAGTCTAAAATGATGCGAGATGAAAAAATATAACTATGAATATGGGTGCAAGAGGTGTGTAATGATGAAATAAAAAAACAAGATGGCCAAAAGATGGGGGTTAATTAGTACTTTATTCACTCAAGAACCTTCTAAATAGTAGTATGAGACTGGGATAAATAGTTTATAAAGTGCATGATTTCGTGACTACATTAGAATGCATCTATGAGACTTAAGCTTCAATATATTCAATTTTTTCATAATGAAAAAGAAATAGAGATGTTTTAAAGCTAAACCTCATCCAGCTTTTCAAAAAAAGAGACCATACATATTTGTTTGTAAAAGATAAATTACCTCATTGCTTTCTACCTTCAGATTTATGGTTTCTAAGCACCCATCAAGGAATCGGTTTCAGACTTGCTAGGATATATTGTAATCAGTTTCAGCTTGCTAGGATATATTGTAGAAAGCTTTCAAAATGTGCAATATTCAAGAAAACACAAAATAAAGATGAAGAAACAACCATATATTTATAAGGCATTGAGTGCCCAAAGATTATTCCATAAACCGTAGAGAGGTTCATTCATCAAGGAGCTTAAACAAGTTAAACAGATTCATGGAAGGAAAGGCTAAAAACCGAGTTATAGTGCAATGGTGAATACACAATTTATAAATTCACGAGATATAAATGGCTAGTTGGGGAAAGCATCGGTGCCGATAATATGTAGATTTTCAACAAAATAAGAAGAACACAAAACTACACCCGAGAATATGCGAGTAACCAAAAGAGTATGAGAGAAACACAAGAGGTTACTTTTCTTTTCCATGAACTCAGTAAAGATCAAAGACAAAAATCCAAATACCCATAACTAGATCGAGAAAGGGAGATAAAAAGTGCGGAACCTTTCATAGTCGAGTGAGATGTAACAACCTAGAATACAAAAATGTAAAGCTAGAATGGAGGGAAGATCTCGTTGAAAACACACTTCAAATCAACCTCTGTAGAAAAACAATGGTGGAAAATGTGAAAAATGAAACGGTTTTTACAACTTCAGAAATGTATAAAGGAATCCTAAGTGTGTAAAACATAAAATAATATCATTAGAGCTTCAAGAAAAGAACATGGCGAGCCTAGGATTGAAACAACATACCATTATGTGGGGCAAATGCATATGGAAAATGAAATAATCATACCCTTATCAATGATGCCTTGAGCTTTAAGGAATTCTAAGAAATACCCAACAAGGGTCTTCACTTCACATTTACAAAAATAGAGTTCTAAAATGATGGCCCAACTCTAGAAACAAATCAGGAAATATCTTAAATGGTGGTCCCGATTTGGAACTCGTGGAAATGTTGAGCCCAAAAAACAAAAACAACACCGGATGTATAAAAATAATGTGGGGCTTGTGAAAAGAAGATCCATAAAAGGTCAAAAAGCATGAGATGTGCCCACCAAAGAAGAAAACCAAACCTCTATGAGCTAGTAGATCCAAGAAAAAGATCGAATAGGGGAAAAAATAGGGCTAGAGTGGAAAATGCGAGCTTGTCGGGGCATAAAGAAGCAATGACAAACGAGTATAAAATTTAGAAGATTCTCCCTAATAAGACTCCTTCAACCATGCAAAATGTGTAAATGAAAATAACTTTTAGGTTTTTACCCTAACCTCGATGTTGACCGACTTTTAAACCATGGTTGAATTCATTATAATCTGAGGTAAGCATATGCCACAAATGATAAAGTTTTATTTATAATTGTTTGGAGTGATTAATAGTGTGCATGGGGGTGGGAAAAGTATTATCTAGGCCAATTCAAGGGTAATTTAAAAAAAATCAAGTGCCTTACCCATTTCCTCATGAAAAGGGAGAATATTATTACAAGGTGTAATCATTTGAAACCATACATGATTATATCAAGAAGTCAAATCGATCCCTTTGTGCATGTCAAGATAGCTATCATTCCAACTAATGCATGTCATCTAAAATGGATAAGTGAAAAAATAGCCATCATGCATGTGCTAGAGAAAAAAGCCAAACTTAACCTTTCTAAAGATGATAGGTTAAATAGCATTTTCCTTAATTGTTTCAAGGTCACCTTAATTTATGCAAAGAGTGATTTGTACATTTCATGCAAAGGATGATTGGAAGGTCAACTTAAGTTTAACCAAGCACATGTAAAGCTATTTTAGAGTCATCTCCAAATAGAACTTAGTGTTAAACCGAGGTTAGGAGGTTATTTTGGAAGGGTAAGGGGGACGATTTCCTATATATTCATGATTTTCAAGCATCATATGGAGGTTCTTTATGTAATGAATTGATGGAGGATTTTGGCAGTACCCTTTTCATGAGAAGAATTATATTGTGCCTTTGCGAAGTATTTTTGCAATGTTATGTATTTAAGATAGCTATTGTTGTGAGTTATTTTACCCGAATTCTTAAAGTTTTGCTTAATTTTTCTACCATACTACAAAATAGGTTTTTGTGATCAAATTTTTGTGTGCATGCTCTTATAAATTATTATTGTGAGAAATCCTTTAGCAACTTCAAATTTTTCCTTGAAATTCACTCGCAGCTCTATGGATCATGTAAATTTTAGTACTTATTTTTGTTAAATGATGCATGTTTCTTTATTAGAAACCGCTAAAAACCTTTGGTGTATAACCTCATTTTACCATTTTACCATTTTACCATTTTCAATTTTCTTTCTAACCTTTAGCCTCACCACTTAGTTTAGGGATACACTAAAATGGAACACGCCATTTAAAATATAGAGATTCACCTCACATCTAGGATACCCACATCCTGTGAGGTTTCTCAATTGTATATCCAGATAAGTGAGGAGAGAAAGAGAGACAAATCTACCATTTCCTCAAATAGGGTGTACTTCTACTAGATAACAAGTCATCTAGAAGCATATGTGAAATGTAGAATAACTTCCTAAGTTAGCTCATCCGGGAAAGTAATGAATGTGTCTCCAAAGTTAGGTCATCTAGGACACTTTACATGTGTTATATCATTTTGATTTAATGATGTTTCATAGAGGTTTGAACACATTAATAGACTGATTGATTTTGATTGGTTACTCATAGAGAGATTTTATGTTACTTGCCTCTAGGTTAGGTCATTAGGGGGAATCACTTTGGAGATTTATGAAATATTTTTGAAAAGGTGACACAATTGTTCCCACTATGTTAGGTAATTATGGGGATGTGATGAAATATATTATAGAAAAATTATATGTTTATTTCCCCCAAGTTATGTCATTAGGGGGAATTGATGGTGAAATGTCGCGTGGTAAATTAGTAAATGTTTGAAATTGACGAATTGATAGTTTTGATTAAATTCATAGTGATATAAGGTGAATTATAGGATGACCCCAATGATATGACTCCCTTTCGAAAAAAGGATAAGTGATGATAAGAACAAATACTAAGTCAAAAGTAAGCACAAGATAGATAAAGTGTCAAAATTTGTGTAGATTGATTAAACGACAACGTGAAAGAGAGATATGGCATGCGTAAGGTGTATGGTATGATGACAGGTGGAATTATTAGAAGAAGGCTACAAACTAGGTGTAGATCGGACTAGAAATGTGCAAGATATGACAAAAATAGATTAATGTGTATTAGTTGGAAGAATAAGCGTGGAATAATGACTATAATAAAGTTGGTGATGAAAATTAACTATAAGTAGTGAAGTGAAAAAATGATTAGTCACTTCCTTTTTCTTTGACCTGATTGTGAGATTGAGTGGTAAGTGAGTGAAGAATCCTCGAGTGAGAGTGACATGTTCTAGCCGGTTTGAGAGGGTGACAACCACTCAGTAGCATTGGGGAAGAAAACGAAATTGGTAAGTATGGTTTATTTTTTCATAAAATGTGTGTGTAATACTTGGTTTTATCAGATTTTTGAAAGTTTGAGATTCTGAATTTTCTCATTTTTTTAGACCTAGATAATAGCGATGAGGGTGTTAGTGACCCTTGAAACAAGAGTGCCTGGACACAGGCGCCAATGTCCTACTCTTGGGCATCCAAGTCCTGTGTCTAGGTTCCCTTGTCCAAAATGTGTATATTTAATATATAACGTGTAATTGACATTTCTAGTGTATATAAATGTGATAAACGAGTGTATTTGGACAAGGGAACCTGAACCTTTGACACGAGTGTATAGTGTTCTAATGTTGTGTTTTCTTTCGTTTTGTGGTTTGTAGCGGATATTCACTAAAGGGAGTTATATGAAGGTCGTCATTTGAAGAATTTTCTTGGATTGGGATTGTGATATGATTAGTGGGATTTTAACGACCGTGTCACTTGTGACACATAGCACGGATGGGGGCGTATCCCATAATATGCCTATTTTGACAATGTTGTGCAAGAGGTGGTGTCTTTGATACATGTATGTTTTTGTTTCCTATAGGCGAGATAAAAATTACTTTGGAGGATGTGTATCACATATTGTGATTTCCGATTACTATGGAGAGAGTACGGTTTAATTTGTTAGAGGATATGGAGAGACATATGCGAGCTTCTAGATGGTATCAAATGTGGGGACTTGGGTACCTTCCAAGGACAATATCGGTTTGGATGCTTTCTTGAGATCGGTGTTCCACACTTGTCAAAGCTCATCACTCTTGCAATTGTTTTATCTATAGAATTAGAGGGATGGGGTGTATGCATCTTGCATAAGATGCATAATATATGCCATTGGATAGAGGGGGAGAGAATTATATACGCATTGGTACGGTGTGTGTTGAACCACTTATATAGGGATCTAAACAAGTTTACTCATGATGATCATGCTAGTAGGCTAATATCCACTACACTATTGTATGTGTGGGTGTATTAGCATATAGCCATGTTGAGGCTAGTTTGAGGTCCACGAGGAGAGTGGGATAGACTTGACATATATGTTAGGAGGTAGATTAATGTTTATGGGTGCAAGATGAACATAGATACTTATAAGACATTGATAGATAGGATTGGGCCCAAGGCCACTATATGAAGGCCATACCACAACTATAGACGTTGGCCCGAGGATTTTATAGAGTTGTAATGTATTCGTAGAAATATGTGGTTGGAGGATTGATTTCTAGGAGTGGTTGAGCTATTTCGGGAGAGAGTATTGCGATAGTTTGACATGGTACAAGACATACGTGGTTGCAATTGATTAGAGCACCTAGGAGGGCCAGGACTAAACCACGACTCACAAAAGATCCTAGGCCAAATGAGGTGAATACGGCGATAGAGCCGATAAAATTATATGATATGGGGTATATAGAGGAGTATTGCACATGGTGGGTGACACATCAATTAGTATTCTTGTTTCCATTGTTCACAAATATAGTGGGGTTATAATAGGGAGGAGGAGGAGAGCTAGAGGCATATGCCCCGATAATGTAGCAACAGTTGTAGTTGAGCATAAGCATTTATATATTTTTGTTGTGTACTTTATTTATTTCTTGTGTCATTGTGATGGTTTTCTATGTCATTGTGTTATTTGTATTGTAGGTGATGCATATTGGTCCCTGATAGTGGTCACATCCATACACACATTGATGTTGAATGTGCCTACTGATGTACTTGGTGGAGGGATACTTAATCATGTGGATGATATCACCTAGGTGAGCATCCCCATTTATTTGATAAATTGGCCATAGCAATAGAAACATGCACTATGTTTCTAGGCACGATGGATGATGTACATTAGGATACTCAATGAGCCGAGAGAGGTGGTGTGTAGTGGTTCTTTAGCACAAGATTTATTTTCACGATACATGGATTTGCACTATCGGTTTTGAGCATTCTATGGAGGTTATCATATTACGGAGGTAGGTTGAGAGGTTTCAAGGCCATGAATAATGACACATATTCAAAGTGGCGAGAATCTATTTGTATGGCTCTTGCATTACATAAGAGTGATAGTGATGATGATATTTGATTTGTATTATTGTAAATGTTATGGGGAAGGCTCGCCACCCGGTGATGAGATGTTTATTGGAATGATGATTGTCCTTGATATATATGAATATGTGTTATTCATATATGATGAGTTTACTTCATTGTTTATCGATGGTATAATATGACCCAATGTTTTTGTTGTGAATGTGTTATCTTGCGTATTGATGTAGAATCACACTATAATATTGATAATGATAGACAAAATGTGTAATTTGAATGATGATAGATATCATATGTAATATGATTGATGAGTTATATGAAATTTTCATTGAATGGAATTAAGTAATGCATGGTTAGTGTAATAGATTATGTATGAGCACAAAACTAACATGTTGTGATGAAAGATAATGAAATGGAATCGTAATATGTTAATATGATGAAACTAAGAGAGGGTGGGAGTAATGATTCCCCTACCGTGTGAATTAATATGATAATTTAATTAAGACCCCTCAAAGTGATAAAAATAAGCTGCATAAGAAAGAGTTTGTCATCGGGAAATGATTGAGTGTGCTAGATGAATTGAAGAAGCATGTGATGAAAGGTTCTTAGAGTTAAAAACCCTAAAAAATTGTGTAAGAACCGTAAGAACATAATTACATCATTGGGGGTAAGGTGATATTAATCACCTACCAAAGACAAAGGAAGAACAAGGTGGTGGAAGCACGTGGGTAGAAGCGAGTATGAGTGTAAGAAAAATCTTATAGTCATATGGACTGTGGTGAGATAAACAAATGTAGAGGGCCATGGAAGCTGATGTGAAGCAATAAGATGATGTGATAGATGGGATGAATGAAGTGGATGTGATGTATGTTATGGTGTAATGAGTGACAATCTATGGTGTTTGACACATACTAACCTTAATAATAGATGGAGGAGAGAATTCAATGTGGGTAGAAAATAACTAACGGGGTAGAGGAGAGATGGACCGCTCACATGAGTGAGAGCCAAAGGAAATGATGCCCTTATCCTCTAATTGTTGTAATCTATCACGAAGTTCGAATAATCATTTTCCTTATGGCCATTGATGTGATGATAATTACAATAGGGTTGATCAAGCTAGCATTGTAGATGATGTTGTGGGTGATGTTTATTATAGGGTAAGAAAATTAGATGCTCATTAAGTAAAACATGCAACACATCATGTGGTTGAGCGTGATGAGAGAAGTGTAATGCCTCATATGAGACAAATGGAGTAGGCGGGAGGTAGTCTACTATGGAGGAGGAGAAGTATATACTTCGTAATGGAGTATGTTGAGCTTTCTTGTGAGGTCGAGATTGAAACTATGTACGATGATCAACCAATGTTAATGGAGGAGCACTAGATGATGTAATAGAAGTGGAGGTATATGGAGGATCAATGACATGTGATGAGAGAATATTTTTTTGAGGTCTATGAATTTGTAGCACATGAGAGTGAATGACTCACATGTATCATATTACAATCTTTGTTTAAGCATGAGAATCAAACCATGACAGAAAATGAATTGATTCTCTAAATTAATGGGTTTAAATACTAGTTTATGCATACAATTATTGAATCATAAGATATATTCGTGATATATTCTGATGATCCTTGATGTAAAGTAGGTAGGGGGCAAAAGTAACTCTAGTGCCATTTTTTATGATAAAATGATGAAGGAAAGCATCCTCTATGTCATAGTGAGTACTAATGGAACCAAAGGGAAGATGATTGTACCATTGTAACACCTCATCGGTAACAATGTGATGGAAAACCTTAAGCAATAACTTATCATTAAAATAGGAAGTCATAGCCATGCGGTAATGTACGAGATGATCATGTGGTTCACTAGTACCATAAAAACATGTGAATGTAGGCATGATAAAGTCCGTAGGAAATTTAAAGTTATGAATATTCTTGGGAATAGGTTTGCCATGTAATGAGTTGTTGTCAATAGAGCGTAGTAAGTCCTACTTTCTAAAGTGAGAGAGACTGAACCTATGATTGTAATTGACCTACAATGTGTATGAGAGATAGGATATCCTTTGAAGGAATAGTAGAAGATGGCAATAATGTATTGAGTGGTTGTAACTTTCCATTGTGAGTGATCATACAAATGTAAAGAGAAGATAAAGCGATTACGATGATAAAATAACACTAGGATTGGGTTCCAAATAATCTATAGCAGATGATATAGATGGAATACCCATAACAGTTATAGGACTAGCATCGAAACATCCCTAAGAGGAAAAACCACTGATGGAGATACAATGATAAGAGGAGATGGAGAAAAAAATATAGATGAAGTGATAGGAGAAGATGAAATGGTAGGAGAAGAAGAATTAATAGATGGAGGTGAATCATGCACAGTGTTAGATGCAATCTCAAGAGAAGGTAGTGATGGAATAGGAGATTCACACTCAGTAGTATGAAAATAAGGTGAATCATGGCTATCAACCGCCTCATCACCATTAGATAGAGACTAAGAAATGAGAGTGTCACTAAGGATGTTATCAATAGGATCATCAACATAATATGAAGGATTATGCAAGCTAGTATGAGATGTATCATGAGAAGTAATTTCATAATTAGGAGAATCATTGGATGGAACCATAGTAATGATATGGATATAAGAGGAATCGGTATGTACATGTGATTTAGCTTATTAATAGCAAGCGTTTAATTAATAAGAGAATCATCTAGAATTTTCTTAAAAGATCGAAGCATTATTACTAGTAACCACATAGCATGGTGTACAACGAGTAAAGGCTATTGGGTCCTCAAAAATACTAATTACAATAGGTAAATTTTAAAAACTAGTAGGCACATATCATTGAATATCTAAGAGTTGTTGAATATCATAGGGCATAGTCGGATTATTATAGAGAGCCGTGAGATCATTGAGGAAACCTCATCATAGATAGGATTGAAACTAAAGTGTTACATGATGGACCGAGAAGGAGAATAGATATTCTTAAACATTAGGGTTTGAAGTGGAGCCTAAGGACAAAAATTTATAAACTACGGGTTCACCAAAATGATTAACTAAAAATATTATTTTATAAGTTAACCGAAATAGTACATCAATGAAATAATTGAAGTATAAATGCTAGCTTATTTAATTTGATATTTTAAATGAAATGGAATAATTTAAATAATAGGGAATAGATACTAATCTAAAATAGACTTACCTCGAAATGATATGGAGCTAGATTGGTTAATGAATAGGTGAAATAAAGTATGACAACACGCCTCGGAAGTTGTAGCAAATGAAGATTTGGCCAGATTAGGGAACTTGGAGAAGGATTAGGGCATCAGTGGGTGCCTAGGTGTGAAGTATGGGTGTCATGGTCTATAGAACATCTCAGAACCTAAGTATGAGTTGGTCGTTAGGTCTTCGCAATAACTCACATCTTTTCTCCAAAATTTTGCACTAGCTTCACTAATGTCACTTTTGTAGGCCTTCATTGAATAATATCCTATAAAACTTGATAAAAAACATCAAACCTTAAAAAAAATATGCAAATGAATGGGTCATCTTGTGCTCATCTTCCAAAATAATGGACTTATGACTAAGCGTTGCACTACATCTCATACGTGATGTAGTTTTATGTGCTTTTAGTGCAATCATGTGCCTAGGGTTCCCTAGCGCAAATGACGCCAAAGTAGTAGGAAATAAATAGATTTGGAGATGTAAATGGTGGATGGAATATAATTAATTCAACCCTTCCTATGCAGTGTGTGATGTATAATAGTTCCCAAATGTACTCCCTTGCCTTATGTAGATAGCTAGCGCTCAAAGTATAAATAGTCCTCCTCTATGAAAAAACCATAAAAACTGAACTTAAAAGTATAAATGAGAACCAAGTGCAACCAGGACTAGGGCACCTAAAAATGAGGACCGGGCACCGAGGGGTGACCTAATCCCTTCCTAGGATCTATAGTCAAAGACTAGAGATGACCACGAGTAAATAACGATAGTTGAGACTCCATGAGATACAACCTAAACTATGCGAGTAAGTGATGACTGTCCAAAAAATCAATGACAATGAATGAGTAAACGTGATGATAGTACTAGGGTATGAGCCATTAGTGAATAATATTTTTATGTAACATCCATACATAAAACAACATACTTGGTGATATAATAGTAATAGTAAGTGTGTGATTTTGTGACTACACCAAGCATAGAGAATGAAATGGATTTAATGAAACTACATACAAATGAAACCACCTACGATAACCACACCACAATTAAAAGCACCCAACATCGCTTATTGTTATTGGGGACATGAAAGACCTAAACATGATACTTTTAAACAGACATAGGAACATATAAATCTATATATGAAAATGGGGAAGGGACATGAGACAAACGTCCAATAAGGAACTTCCCATGGTTGTGCCACACAAAATTTGTATCTAAGGCATGTCGATGGTGGACATTCATCTTGTTTAGACGCAATTTTTAAGAATGTGTACATGTATAAAAGGAGATGTACACTCATTATTTGTGTGTGTTTAAGAGAAGTGAAAAAATAAACTGATAAAAGGAGAAGAGTAGAGCAATAAATGAAGATATATCTCTAAGACCCAAGTAGAATTCTCATTATGAAATAAGAATGAATCATTGAAGAAGAGGAAGAGAAAACTGAAATAGATTTGAAATGACAACTTGTTGAAGGAAGAGCAAAGCAGAGCATGAAGACTTGATAATAAAGTGAGTTGTGAATTTTATAATAGGTGGAGCTATATTATGAGTGCAAGGAAAAATGCAAGAAAATAAAGTATATTAAATTTTGAATAGGATTGAAGAGAAAATTATAAAACGATCTAATTTCATTAATTAGACCAGTATCCATGTTAGAATAAGGATTTGATCTGTGTGTATGAAGAGAGTGATTGAATTTTCATCATAAGGCTGAAGGAACAACTACAAAAGATGTATTTGTGTTTTTTTGTGTATGTTGGTGCCTCAATTTTTTTGGGATTGGTGTCTCCAATAGGTTGGTGCCTTCAAATCGGTGAGTTAGTGCTTGGCATTAGGGATTGGTGTCTCTAGTGAGTTGGTGCTCACAAATTAGTTGAGTTAAATCTCAATATTAGGGAGTTGTGTCTCTAGTAAGTTGGTTCCTATCATTGTATGTTGAGATATTTTGAACTGGATTTTGATAGTAGATAAAATTATTCTTTTCTCTATGGTTTTCTCCCAGAAAGGGTTTCCAAATAAATCTTGTGTTCTATGGTTGTGCAATTATTATATCTTATGTGATTGTTGTTGTTATGGATATTAATGTTTAAATAAGTAAAATTTTGTATAATATTGATTCACCCCCTCCTAATATTAGTGTGTGTTCAACACAACCAAAGAGAAACTAGATACAAGTGGAAATCAATCTTCTCCCACACCGAGAGATGGGGTATTCAATCCTTTATTGAGATCTTATTTTCACCATCTCTCATGCTTATGATCTTAATTATTATGCCTATGAACTTCAACATTTTCACTTAGCAATATATCCCAAATTCACTTCTAATATTTATCCTATGTGTTGAGTGGGAGAGTTCAAATAGAGGTCATTACCAAATTAAGGTGCCTCAAGAATCGAACTACAATTAAAATTACCCGACATTGGATATTGAGGACATGAAATACCTAGACACTGATACTTCTCAATACACATAGGAACCACTAAAAAATAAATATGAAAAATGGGAAGGGACATTAGACATGCATCCAATATGTAAATTCCCATGGTTGCTTGCAACACAAAATTTGTATCTAAGAGATTCTTCCTCTCCCTCAAAACTAGTTGAGAAGTAGATGGGGAAGATTGTTGAGTACGAAAAAATATAAAATTGAATGATGCCCAAAATCATTACATTGGAAGCATCTAAATGAAGGACCTTATATTTGAGACATTGATTCTATGATCCTCGAGAAGAAACCAATTGAACCAGATGTAAAAGAGGTTTGGAAAGATCAAATTGAGTGTAGAAATGTATGAATATGCTCCCAAGAGATTTTACATCAATCTCAAAAAAGATTCTAGATTATAAACCAAAAATTTAATATGATCTTCTCTATTAAGAATAAGTGGTATATTGTAAATTCAAATTCAAAGAAGGAGACTATGGGAAAAGAAGAAACCAAAGCTACTAAAATTCAAGGCCCTAGAGACAAACTAAAATATTTATTAGTATGGTTATGGAAAATGACCTAGAAGAAACCACAATCAAATATGGAGAATGGAATGGATTCAATGGAACTTCACTCCATACAAATGAAACCAACTAGGAGAGATCTTCTAACCATAATCGACTACCCATGCATCTACCAAAAGAACTATGATACCAAATTTTGATTCCATGCCGAGAATAAAATAATTACAAATCACATCCTCATGTGTCCGTAATCTCTCGAAAGTGCACCACTCGTAGAGAAATGACTGCAGTGTTCTAAGCTTGATCTAGATCTCACTCTTTTATAGATATAATGGAAACACCTCAAGTTTGTGGGTATACCTATTTTTGAGGCGAGTCTCTAGTATCTAGGCCATTTCCTTTTTGGTGTATCCTAAACTAATTTTTAGGGTTTTGGAGGGTAAAAGATGACTGTAACTTAATTGAAAACTCGGGCGATACACCAAACTTGTTGAGGGATTTGACTGAGTATATGCACAATCAATTTGAGAATGAAACATGGATGTAAAAACCAATAGTTTTCAGTAGAATATCAAGGAAAAATACTTGGTGTATTGAGGGAATGAGTCACAACAATATAGCAAGATAACATGGACACTAATACTATGCAGAAATTACTAAATTTACAACAAGGTAAAATGATTATTCAGGGAATTTGAAATTCAAAAGAATTATTGAGATATACACACCATTGTAAATAACTAGAAAGGAAGAAATAAATTCTCATTCAATGGGGAAAAATTGGGAAAATCTACTTAAACACTCCTATGTCCAAAAAGTCCTCTCTTGTATTTTGCAATTACACACAATATATAGAAAAATTATCCACCCATCCCATTCTAAAATAGGCTAAAATTTGTACTCACCCATGCATGCTAATTTTACCCCTTTATTGTGAATAAATAAAGGAATAAAAATAGACATGCTAATACTATGAGGCATTAATACCCTTGATTATAAAAATACATCTCAGGTTAAACTCGAATTGACCGATCTATTTTTAACAAAGTAAGATGAATAATTTGGCTAATAATAGCCTTTGCTTTTGTGTAATTTTCCTCCAATGTGCATGCAATCTCTATCATCTAGTGATTTATGTGAGACTTGCGATGATAATTTTAGCACCTTTACAATTCCGCGCCCTTAGATGCACATGCAAAAATAATATTCTGTGTAGGAAAAATAATTATTTCGTCTTAACAGTTTGTAAAACTCTCACCCAATGTGTGGTACCACCGTAAGCATGTGCACAATACTAATACACTTATTTGTGAAAAATAAGATAATTAGCATGTCAAAAGGGTCTTATTGATCTCCTATGTTGACATCTATTTGTCTTTTCCGATATTTTGTCTTCTAGTGCATGAAATACAATACATACTCCCTTTCATGATCCGAGTGATGAACATGATGTTGACATATGTACATATGTACTCGGTATAAAGGCATTTTGCAAAAATTAAGGTAAAAATCACCTTTGTGTAGCACACCATCATGGCCATTTTTTATTAAATGATGATTATTAATAGGCCAATGGCATATATTATTATTTATGTGGTTACTCGTATGGCAAAAAATTGGCCCTCCTTGGGATTACATGGAAAATACCCATTTTATGCCTTGGCATATATCTTTGTTTAAATGGCCACTTTGACATTATTATTTGTATGGTGACTAAGGCCAAAACATTAATCATTTGATTGGTATATTCGGTCCCCTTTTGATACCATGTTGATCGAGTTCATTCTTTTTTATTATTGCATATAAAGACTATAGTTTGAACTAAAGTCAAACATAATCATTTAATTGAAAAATGGTTCCCTCTCCCACGAGGCTCAAACCTTAACGGAAATTTGGTCTAAATATAATCCTAATTAGGGTTTCATCGTGTTTTTCGATGTATGTAATCTCTAATTCTGCAGTAGAGTTTGTTGAAACTATGATCAAGGCTGGAGTTTGTATGGAAATTGGTGAACAATTATCGACCATTGATCTTCGTACCAAATTTATTTCGATCGTTGATGTCCGAAATAACAGATGGGTAGGTGAACTATGGATTTGATATGAATATTCAATCTTGGTACTTGTCTATTCTAAAACGTTTATCTCTTCATCGTGATTGATTTTTATCACCGTGGGTGGGTTGGCAAATGTGTTTATTTTGTAATCTGAATTTGATCATTTCAAATGCATGCCAATTTAGGAGGGTGAAGCCCTAGAAAATTTTGTTGAGGCCATCATTAATGATGTTTTTATCTTGTATTTTTGTATTTGAAAGCTATAATACTTTTAAAAGAGGGTTGTACTTCAGCTACTCCATAATTTTTTCTTTGGTTTGAGCTTTATGAGATACAAGATCGCCATTGTTTGTGCATCTTGGAGCTCTATGATTCTCTGCAAGATTTTTGTGTTGTCTTCTTCAAAGTTTCCTTAGCTTGTACACTCCATTGATTTATTCTTTGAGCTTGAATATGTGCCTTAAATAGTCTTTGTGGTGATCCTTGTGAGTGTATCCCTAACATTTCTTCCATATTTATCTTTTCTAAGCTCTCATGTGATATTTTTGTAGTGAACGATCACCATTATTGATGGTCTTCTACTCCTCTAAGCTTTGAAATTTCCATGGTATCATTCCAAAAAGGTAAACTTTGTGCATTGTTTCGAATTTATGCACCTTAATTTGGTTCTTTCCCATGATTTATACTTTGAAACTTCTTTGTAAATTTTGTGATTTTCGTGCTTCCTACTTTTGTAAAATTTTTGAGAGTGGGAAGGGGTTCATGGTCTTTGTTCTGCATCTACACTTGAATCAATTCAAGGGTATCAATAGAAAGTGGTGAGTTCCTTCCTCTATAATTCTATCTTCTTGCAAAAGTCTAACAAAACATTTGACACCATGTCATGTGAATGAGAATGAATCGCTTCTTCTTGAATGTAATGAGTTTTCATGGAAAGGTAGAGGGTTATGTTCCATTTTCAGTAAACTTTTGTAAAAGTAACAATTATCTCTATAACCACGAGCATAAGTTTGCTAGTTATATTTCTTACCCTAGTTTGAATATTCATTGAATGGGTTGTCATTTTCTCTCGATTATTGGTGCTCTAGTTTGCTTTTTCACCATTTTCTTAGTGTTTGAGCATCATTCTTTGAATATTTATCACAAGCCCGGAATATATGTGATTGTTGTACATGGTGAGGGTTTTTTTATTTGAGATCTGTGTGCTTGAATGTCTCACATTTTGGGTTCTCTCTATCTCAAATTTCAAACATCACCCCATTTCAATCGTTTTTCATTTTTGAGCTTCCTTTAGAGCTTTATTCACCATACATTTATTTATTTCAAAACCCAACTCACACAAGTTCTTATATGTGCATAAGTCACCTCTAGTTGGAAAGAAAATGACAATGTTTCTTGTATTATTACCTCAAGTTGGGTCAACTTTTTACTTGTCATTTTTCTCTGTTTTTGCACTTGCTCGTTATCTTGTGCCATTATATTTCTGAATGAGCTCATTTTCGTAACAACTTCATTCAAGTTGGGCTTGCATTTTGATTGTTTTATGGGTAGCTGCAATAATTTATGATTATTTTCCTTCTTTCTGCCTAAAGATGGGCTTTGTACTTGTGCATGATCACCCAACCCTTAAATTGTATGTCAAACATGGCGTCTGGATTGATTGCATATCCACTCTTCTCGTTAATGTATGAAACAAGGAAAATTTTGTTAGACTTCTTGTAGCTCTCCAATCTTTATGTAGATTTCTGAGAAATTTTCTTGTGAGGATCAAAGTAATATTGTACTCAACCTTTCTGAATAGTTGATGGGTGGCGAAATTACATCTTATCTCAAAAATTTGGTCCTAAAGGCTTAAATACAACTTGTATATGAAGTTTTAAGTTCACATCCACTTCTTCTTAATGATTTTGTAAAACAAATGATGAGTTTTAGCTCATATTTCTACTCTAGAACACCATTTTCTTGGTACATTTTGTTCCTATTTGATTTCATGAGGTTTCCTTCCCTTGTTCTGTGTGGTTGAACATTTAGATCTACACATTTAGAAACCATTATGCTGAGAAACTGTGTCATTTGTGTTCTAGTATTGAGTCCCGAAGCTTTTGCATTTCTCTTGGGAACATTAATGTGAGTATCTACAGCTTATAGCTGTAACCTTTGTCTTACGAATCATCATTGTTACTTAACATGAATACATATTATGATAGTAGTTGCAACTTTACATCCCGATGGTATAATTGATTGATGTTAAGAAAGCAAAGATCTGAAGTATGTGTTGCTAAATCTATATTTGATGATTTTCTTCTTTGTTGTAAAGCATTTCTTGAAGATTTTAAATATTTTCCTCATTGTGAATATGATTGTACTCAGTAGTAAATATACAACCAACTCCACACGATGAAAGGTTCAAAAATGGAAATCTTGCATCCCGATTCAACATGTAGCTCCTTCGTATTTCACTCATAAGATGGCATGTGAACTCTTAATTCTTTCACTCACGATGATTAGAGGTGAATTTCTTACTTGATGACTAGGGATTAACTCTATTTATGAATTTCTTTCGATAGTTGACTTCTTTAACTAATATTTTTTTCATTGATTCCAACTTATTGCTCATCCCTTGCTTTGAAAATTTTGTTATGAGATATACTCTTTGCTCTGTCATCCTTGAATGGAAGAACTGTTGAAAATGACTATTAAATGACCTTGATGATTATTTCTAGCTCATAAAGGTGAAGATACATTCTGTTTTCTAATCCAGCATTTATATGGAAAGCACATAACCCTAAAATTATGATTATAACTTAGAAAGTTGATCATTATTTCATTCGATGTGAGATCCTTTCAAGCATTGTCAAACTTGGCACTTTGAGAGTTTATTTGTTAATTCGTATGGCTCCATTTGTACTCACACTATTCCTTGATATGTATTTTACTTGCTTTCTTTTGATGAAGAATATAAAGGAAAAGGAAACATGTCATAGAAATTGTAATTTTTTTATGTTGATAAAACATATCCCTGACATATTCAACATCTTGAATCATCTATACATTGAATTATGATTGTACCATTGCTGAAACAATTTCAATTTTTCCACTTTGATATGTGATCTTTTTGATGACTTTGATGGAATTATTTATAAACTCTGAATAATTGTACTTAGTGCTTTTAGAACTGCTACAATTGTACTTGTTGTTTATGAATAATTGCTTTTCTTTTTCATTATGTTATTGCATTTTTTGGATCTACTACATCCCATTTTGAGAAGGCAATATTTTCTCAGCCTCACTGTAACTTGAGCCCTTATCCTTAAGTTGAAACTCATAGACATTTTCAGGGAGCTGTATTATTCCTTTTCTTGCTTGCATTTCTTTCAAATTTGGATCAGGTACATTCTGTTTATGTCATAATTATTATGCCTGCTCCTGAATATGCAATCTTGATCATGTGTATTATTTCAATTTGAATTGAAACCATGATTGTAATTGATCATGTATGGAATGCATGCATTACTTCGATTTGAATGTTGATAATGTGTTATGAAATGACAATAATTAGTACTTTCTTTTCTTTCTACCTGTACCTGCACATTTAGACAAACTAGTTAGAAAATAAATAGGCTTTAGCCTCTCTTGTATTCCATAGTCTTTATTTTCGTTTCTTTTCTGAAATGATTCTAGGAATCATATGTGCTAATGTAGAATGTTTTTTTTCTCAATTATGTATCTGTATGTGATGTACTTTATACTTGTACTTTTTAGAAATCCATCTACATGTAGTTAGATAGTACAAGGGTATAGATTAAACCCTGAGCTCGATGTATGATGACAATTCTCTTTCATTATAAGGTACATTGTGATTTCTAGGAGAGTTGGATAAAAGATGGAGCTAGGAAATGAAGTGAAGAAGACCAGAAGAGAACCCAAGGAATGATGGGTTTCTTCTATACCTTTTCACTTTTAAATTCATACATATGTACTTCTTTCTTTAGTAGCTATGAGTTACATCCCACGGCTTGTGTGGGAAATATTTTACTTCTTCATGAATAAATGAAATTTAATTTCTTTACTTGAGTTGTATACTTCTTTCTAGTATCAACATTATGACTTTTATATTGATTGTATAATGGAATAAAAACTCAAACACATAATTAAATGTATTTACATGCAGAAATAAAGATTTTGAAATACCTGTAACTTAATAATGAACTCTCTTTCTTGTAAACTTCAACTTTGTTTGTTGTTCCCAAATAAAGCATTTCACCTAAACTGTGATTCTTGCCTTCATCAAGGCAATGCATTAGTACTTCAGAATTTTTTTCCCTTACGGAAGAGAACATGGAATGGAAGGCTATGTGAGGTTTTACATTTTGTAACAACACATATAGCTACATATTACATGTAACTAATCAATTAATGTTACTAAAAACATGATAAAACTGTAATGCATTCCCCTAGTTAGGTCTATTTCATCAATATTGTCCTTCTTAACGAAGTTTGGAGGTGCCCATTTTTCTCTCAAGAAAAAAATTGCCAACATATTTGGTGATCCTACGGGGAAGTTACTTGCAAGCTTGTAAACCAGTTGCTTTAATCTTGTCCATTGGGCATGGAGTTAAAGCATATAACCAAAACTACCTTTCTAAAAAACAAACTAAAGTGGCAGAGGATTTGGAAACTAGATCACGTGCATGAATGCACTTATTGAATTGAAAAACATTGCAATGTGCATGAAAAAACTTATTGAAGGGAAATCCTACTCGAATAAACACTATAGGATTTTCAATAACAATGTTTAAGGAACATACCATTCATAGGAATGGGAAGTTCCTCTTTATTCTCTCTTGAAAGCTAAAGTGCATTGATTTCTTTGCGAGGTAAAATCATGTAAGGAACCCTCCAAATTGTATTGAACTTCGTGTGGTTTCCTAGCTTTGCACGATCAGCATCCCATTTTAACACAATGTCTCCTTCGTTGAAGACTCTAAACTTAGCCTTCTTATCAAAAGTTTTCTTTATCTATTTTTGATTCTTTTCCATGTTTAGATGGGCTTGATTTCTTAACTCTTGCAACTACATTAACTCTGCATAATGAACCTGCAATGGTTCATTCTCAAGTAACTCCATCTAATGCAGAAAATCTAATGCAGGCAACTCAAGTAAGATGGGAATTCTTACCTCTCTTCCATAGACAAGATTGTACAGTGAATTGCCAACTGATCTTTTAAGAGTAACTCTATCAGCCCAAAGTGTTGAATTCAACATTAGATGCCAAGCTCTTTGGTTGTCTTTGAGTGTTCTTCTAATGATCCTCAAAAGATTCTTATTAGTAATTTCAACTAACCCATTACCTTGTGGGTAATAATTGGATGATGTACTTAAATAAATTATGTGCTTGATAGCCCAATCTATTACCTTTGCACCAAGAAACACTAAGGCATTATCTGAAATGATAGTTGTTAGAACACCAAATATGGAAAATATACCTTTATAAAAGGATAATATCAAAGTTTCCTTAGCTTCTTTTAAGGCTATTACTTAATTCCACTATGTAAATTAATCATGTGCATCGGGATCCACTTGTGTCCTTGTGACATTTATCATGCCAATAAAGTCAAGAACCCATTGCATGAATGGCTGATCCACCGAAATAGGCTATAGGGAGAGCAAAGCTAAATGTTCTTTTCAACAAAGAAAACACAATTCTTACACTTTATGATCCATTCAAGCTATCCTTGAATATGTTGGGAAAATAGTAACTTGATTTCATAATTTTTAAGGTAGTACGTGCTAAAAAGTGACCTCCTATAGGTCCTTCATGAAATTCAAATAATAGTTGTTGAATTCTATCATAATCAATACGTCTCGGTAAAATTCCATTTATACCTCTTTTAAATAATATGCCATCAATGAAAACATAAGGTGCATCTTGTAACTCCGAAATATTTTCATTTTTCTTGTTCATACCTTCCTGATAAGTATTGTGTTGTAGGTAGTTAACCAATTCAGTCATCCATCTTTATCCTTGGAATTCTTGACTAAGTTCTCGTTGGGGTTTTTATCATACCAAAGTATCAAATTGCTTATACATAACTTCAACATGTTGTTCTAGATATTTTGATTCTCAGTCTACTATTTTTCCATATCGAAAAATTAGATGCTCACACAAACCTTTCTCTTGTTGGTGCATGGGATCCTATGCCTCCTTCTCTCACATATGGAGGGTCATCTCACATGGGTTAGGTTTAGGGTTTCTTTGCGTGTCTTGCACTAGAGCTGCTCAACACCCTATATGTACCATTTAATTCCTGATTTATGAGTATGAAAAGACACTCCACTGTCTTTCCTCTATGTGCAAGCTTTATTTCCATTGAGCAAGTTCTTCCATTGTTGATCGATCCTTGCGATTACGCTGGAGCTATCACGATTCCGTTTGAGTGTAACTACTTCGTGGTGCATCGTTTCTGATTCGATTCTCACAAAATCTTTCATGGTATCAAAGCTAAGATCGGGTAAACGTGCATTCGTCATTTGAGTTGCGATTACTCTTGGTCTTGTTTTTTTCCTCATGCAAGTTTTTTAGATATTTATATTTTGGAAATTTATTGCTAAACGTATTTAACAAGCTATTCTTGGAAAGCTTTTTTTTTTGTTGTGTTCTTCGTGCATGTGTAGGTATTCTTGAAGATTTCAATGTTTTTACAACTACATTTATCAAATTGCAAGCTTAAATTTGTAGATCGGTTAAAATAGAGGTTATTTTTTGGTTTTTTTATTTTTTATTAAACTGGAAATTTTTTAGATCTCTATTTTTGATTTCTCTATGTATTTGCATGGTTTTGCGCAGAGATTTAGTTTCAATTTTTTTGGTTGAAGTTTGGTATTTTTCCTCCTCTGCTCTCCATCAAGCTCGTGCCCACCCAAGCTACACCCTCTATAATTGAGCTCCTAACTAGCCTAGCTCCATCTCCGCACCGAGCTCTTTCTATCGCTCACTTTGTGTAGGTGCATGATTTTTGCTTAGACCAACCATTTTCTTTTAGCTCACTTGTGTTTTCGTGGGTGCGGTTCCTTCCCACAGTGGTGAAGATTTTTTTCAAGCTCATTCTAGCATGCAGATCCGCCTACCGCCTCCCCGGCTTGAGTTGTTTCCTCACCGATTCAAGTCGTGCTTTTCCCCGAGCCCTATCCTCCGCCCGTGAGTTTCTTCGTATGTCATGGCTCTCCTTGCCTTGTCTTCCCTCACTCCTAGCTTGTGTCCCTTACCATGTGTGCCATCTGGTGAGCCTACTTTGACATTCTCCCAACAGCTCCTCCCTATGTTGTTCCCCACTATGAGCTCCCCGCCCTACCCCGTGTTTGATCCCACTCCTTGATCTTTCTCCACCCAGATCTCCTCGTCACGCCTTCCAAAGACCCAAATGGTATCCATCTCCAACGGCTCTCCCGAGATCCTCCTCGTGTGCTGATCTTTCCCAACCGTCTCCACCTAACTCGGGATCCTCCACCCAACTCAGGATCCACCCGAATGGTAATCTTTTTGGTAAGTTTTTTTACAATTTCATTTTTTGGTGGGAATTTTTGGGGTATTTCTAATTTTCTTTAATGGGTATTTATTTTAAAAGGAAATATATTTAAATATTTAATTAGGATTTAAGTTTAATTAGATCTTAATTAGTGTTTCATTATTATTCAAAATAAATTAGATTTAATTATATGAAATCTAGTTTTATTAATTTTGAACCTAATTTGTTTATCTTTTACTATTAGTAATAATTTAAATTGTCCTTTAAATTATCATTAATTGTCACTTTTAAATTACTAATCATGCGCTCAAGTGTGCGGTGACGCTCTAAGCACCTATTTTCCTTCTCGAGTGATTTTTGGCATTTTGAATATCATCAACTCATCTTGATTTCATCTAAAACTTGTATTTACCCTTATTATTTCTTGCGACTAGTGAGCACATCTGCCATAGTTTCTAGCAAGGGTATCCTTTGGGATGTGATACACTCTTTCTCACAACCAGGATTTGATTTCACCTCCTTTCTAGTTTTTAACAAGTTGTGCTTGTATACGGTATGGTATCACTTTGATGCGCTCCACAAAACACGATTGTGGTCTCCTCTTTAAACGTTATTAGGCTATTTGCAAGGCGAGTTACCAATCAAGTTTCAAGATGCATGCTCGAGCCGATTGTATCCAACGCACTCAACTATAAAGTGCCAAAAGCAGGGGGTTTCTATATTGTCCTGGGTGGTTGTGATTCTTTTCTGCATTCCTTCTCTATATCTCTCTCTTCACAATGGATGCTTATTCACTTCCTTTGCTTACACTGTTCAAATTTTTCGAATGGAGATTGAAAATCATTATGAAACTAAGAGGTAAAGGGTTATCCCGCATCACCATGAGAACCTGAGACCGAACCAACTAATGAACCTGAAAAATTTAAGTGGTTAAATTGTAGTGATGAAGCTTTAGGTCTTCTTTGCATGTTTGTTTCTCTTGACTTGCTCTTCCATAATGAGTTGTCCAAAACACCTAATTCTGCATGGAAAATGTTAGATAAAATGTTCGGACATTAAGATGACATGAGATCACATGAGTTGAATATGAACTACTAGGGTTAAATCCTAGTGATTTAGAAAACTTACAAACATACTTCTCTAATTTTGTCAACACTAGATTGTCGTTAAAGGAATGTCAAGTAGGAAGAAATATTCTCAACCGATCTCATCGATTCACTCTATGTTAGGTCCCGAATATTCGTCCTTGTGTCACCTTTTTATGCTACAAAATCTACCTTGGGAAATGATTGGAAAATGCCCTCCTTTGACTATTTTTGTCCCAACTCATTCAAGAACAAGATAAACTCATTCAAATGGGGTCTCTCAATTCCAAGTCACATGCTCTTATAGCAAGTACTAGTAAGGAAAAGAAGACTGAAAAGAAGAAAGAAAGAAAGAATTAACCTTACAAGGAAACCAAGACCAAAACTAAATTTAACATGAACACTTCAACTTTTGAGCCTAGAGCACAAAAAAACAAGTTTTTGTGTTCCTATTACAAATTACGGTCATAAAGAGCATCTATGTATGAGAAAACAAATTGAACACCTTCCTCATTTACTTGAGAAAAATAAAATAGGTGTTCCCGAGTCTATCAAACAATATGCTCTAAAGGCTCGTAGTCTTCTACTATAAAAGTGTCTAAATCTAATAAGAAGAAAGGAAAGGCCTTTGTAGCCAAAGTTACTCCTTCATCGACGTGGATTATATATTCTCAGTTCCTCGCACCACATGTCTTCTTTCTATGTTGAGTTCTCCAACATTGAGCCTTGTGGTATGTCCCAAATCACAATGGGTAATGACATGAAAATGTTGGTTTCGAGTAAGTGGATCGGAGAGATGGATGGGGGAATATTCAAATAAGTGTTGAGTGTTCCCGATCTCTCTACCAATCTCCTATCGGTTTACCAAATTACTCACTTAGTGAGGGAATGCAAGTGGAATTTTTCCTAACTCGGTGATTATTGATGAGCTTAACAATGACACTACACAAGGGCTAAGGGAAAGATAGGTCACTATTCACGCTTGTATACCTTTTGCCACTTTACTTCTAATTTTATGCCCACTAGTTTCTCACTCATGCAAATGAGGTTAGTAAGCTATGGCATGAGCATTTTGGACATCTAAATTATTTTTACCTTGAACAATTGAGCCAAAATGAAATGGTCAACAACTTACCCCACGTCAAGTTTTCTAAGGGTCTTTGTAAGGTTTGTACCCTTGGAAAGCATCTTGAAAATAAATTTGACAAAGGAAAATCCTGGAGAGCTACTCGTCTATTGGATCTTGTTCACAGTGATATGTTTGGTCCATTTCCATCTCCTTCATTTACTAGAGCTCTTTATATGCTCACCTTCACTAATGACTATTCGTGATATACTTGGGTGTATTTTCTTAAGCTTAAGTATGAAGTTTTGAATGTTTCCAGTGACTTTAAGGCTCTTGCTAAGAAAATGGCGGAATGGTTCTATCAAGGTTCTTCGAACCAAAAATGGAGGTGAATATATACATAATAGGTTCATGGATTTCTATACTTTTAAAGGGATCTCCTTGCAGCATACAATTTCTTGTAGCCCTTAGCAGAATTGAGTAGCGAGAAAGAAAGAACCATACTCTTAAGGAGACCACTTATACGATTCACTCGAATTCTCTTCCTCTGCAGATTGGGATGAAGCAGCTTAATTGTGTTAATTACATTCGCACTGTGTTCCACATAAGGCGAAGAAGAGGGATGACAACCTTTGATGCCTAGTTTGGATGCAATCCCTCGATATTGAGCACTTTTGAGTCTTTGGATCCAAGGCTATGGCTCGATTCCCAAGAAGAAATGCAAGGCATTGGAACCAAAATCCAAACCTTGTATCTTTGTAGGGTATCTTGATGGCATGAAGGGATATCAATTGTTGAATCCTACTTCTCATGAGCTTTATATTGAGAGAAGTGTTAAGTTTGATGAGTCTTCTTCGACTTCTACTTCTCTACCTATTGAGGTTCTTTAGCTCGCTGATTTAGATTCTGACTCATCAGATGATGATGTTGTTGAGCATGCTCCTCTTCCTGATCCTCTTGACCATCAGACCTTTGAGTCTTCTAATTTTGACAGTAGTGATGACAAGGACTATGTCCCTTCTCACTCAAGTGAAGAATATTCTGACTCTGAGCCTGATCCTCCTGGTCCTCTTTGGGCTAGGAAAAATTTGCAAAGTGCTAGAGATTTAGTTGGAGATACTTTGGATATGGTATATACTTTCTCATATTTTGTTGAACCCCACTCCTTCTTCACCTCTACTTTTGATCCACAGATTTTCGGGAGGCTTTTGGTATTCCCGAGTGGGATTCTACCATGGATAAGGAGTGTTCCTCTGTCATGAAGAATGATACTTGTGATCTCACCCTCTTCCGAAAGGAAGACAAATCGCTCGGTTTAAGTGGGTGTTGTGAACAAAGTGTGGAGTAGATGGAGACGTCAAAAAGTTTAAAGCGCGATTAGTAGCTAAGGGTTTCTCCTTGATAGTTGGGGTTGATCATACTTAAACCTTTGCTCTGGTTGTGAAGATGGCTTCTATTCAACCGACCTTGCCATTACCGCAATGCATATGGAAAATCCATCAAATGGACGTTAAGATTTCCTTCCTTCATGGTGACCTAGAGGAAGATATCTACATGGAACAACCTCTAGGTTATGTCCATGATCCCTCCCTCGTTTATAAGTTAAAGAAGTCTCTTTATGGCCTTAAACAATCCCCTCGGGCTTGGTATGCCAAGATGGACTCCTTTTTACTTACATCAGGGTTTACTAGGTGTCACTTTCATCCAAATATTTATATTCTACAAAAAGATAACTCCATACTCATCCTTTTTCTCTATGTTGATGACGTGTTGATCATAGGTAGCTCTTCCTCTAGCATTTATTATGTGAAGATCACCTTGGTCAACAGGTTTTCCATGACTGACTTAGGTCTACTTCATTACTTTCTTGGGATCTAGATTTCACAATCTAACTTGGAAATTTTGATTTTACAACCTAAGTATGATCTTGACTTGCTTGCTCATTTTTAGATGTCTGATTGCAAGTCTTATCCTACTCCTTTTCTTTCCGGGGTTAAGTTGGTTTCTGATTTCTCTACTCCCTTAGTTGATGGTACCCTTTATCGAGAGTTGGTGGGGAGCTTGATTTACTTGACTCACACTCGATTGGATTTATCTTATGTTGTTGGGATCATGTCTAGATTCATGCAAGAGCCACGTGAGCTACATCGGAAAGTAGCTAAGCTAATTCTTGAATATGTTTGTGGCACCTATACTAATGGCGTTCACTATCATGGAGGGGCGGATATTGACTTGATTGGGTTCGAGAGATTCCGATTGGGCCGGTGACTTAGATCATCATAAATCTACCTTTGGCTACAGTTTCTCTCTTGGTTTAGGTCTTGTTAGTTGGTTTAGCAAGAAGCATAATGCAATTGTGATATCTTCTACGAGGAAGAATACAGAGGAGAAATTAATGTTGCCAAAGAAGTTATTTGGCTTAAGGGTATTCTCGACGAGTTTGGCATCCACTTTCGGTGGTCTACCATTATCTATTGTGATAACATGAGCACTATCTCAATTTGCATAAATTCAGTTCAGCATCGGTGGACAAGAGTTCAATGTGCACTTCATATGAGAGCTTATTCATGATGGTATAATAGACATTCAAGACATTGATACGGTGATCAAATTGTAGATTTGTTTACCAATCCATTCATTAAGGTGAAGTTTATTCACTTGTAGTCTCTTCTTGGGGTGAGGTCTTATGTAGGTACTCATATTCTACGGCTATATATTCCTTCTCTTCTTCTTATTCTTCTAGGAAGATGTTGTTTGTATATGGGCACCTTATTAGGCCTTTAGTTTCGGGCCCTATTGACACATCTTTCTTAGTTGTTTAGGAGAGTCTTCTTGTTCTTTCTAAATCATCATAGCCACTACCCTAGCTTCGATGAAGGGGGTGTTGGTGTGTGGGATCCTATGTGTCCTTCACTCACATATGGAGGATCATCTCACATGGGTTAGGTTTAGGATTTGTTTGTGTTTCTTGTACTAGGGTTAGTCAACCCTATATGTACCCTTTTATTCCTAATTTATGAGTATGCCAATACATTTTGTTGTATTTCCTCTATGTACAAGCTTTATTTTTGTTGATAAATTTCTTCCATTGTTAGTTATCGATCCTTGTGATTACTCGGAGCTATCGGTTGAGTGCAACTACTTCGTGGTGCATCATTTCGATTCGATTATCATGAACTCTTTCATCCCTCAAACTATTTTTGCAACACGGATGTCAACATCATATTCCAAAACCTTTGTAATCCATCCTACTCTCTTCTCATTCAGCTCTTTGTTTAACAAGAACGCTTCAACACTTGGATGAGAAAGTAAAACATGTATGTTTTTATTGGAAATAATATACTTGAAGTTTTTCAATCCTCTAACTACTAAGTAGTTCCTATTTTTCAAGAAAGGTGTACCTTGTCTCATAGTCATGCAAGATTTTTCCAAAGAAAGAAATTGGTTTCTTAGTGTTTGCATCATTAACCTGAGTTAAAATAGCTGAAATAGTCTCAGCTCCTACAAGTGCATACATTGTAAAATATTTATCAAAATTTTGATTTGCAAGAGTACGAGCTTGTGAAATGGATGACTTAATGGCTTCAAATCCTTTTCTCCATTCATTGGTCCAAGAGAAATTTTTGTCCTTTTTTAACATAGTTGCTAATGGCTTGACTAATAAAATCTAGAACAAATCTTCTAAAAAAGTTAATTTTTTTAAGAAAAATTTGTAATGATTTCTTATGATGAGGTAATGAAAACGTGAAATAGCTTTGATTCTGAAAGGATCAATAGTTAAACCTTGTTTAGAAATAATATGACCAAGTAATTTACCTTGATGTACTTGAAAAAATGGACTTTTTGGGATTCAAAGATATTCCAAATTGTTTGCAAAGCTGAAAATTCTGCCTTAAATGCATTAGATGTTCATCAAAATCTTTTTAAAATATGGTGACATCATCTAAGTAAACCAATATGCATTTATTTAATAAGTTGTGAAAATCCATATCCATTGCTTGTTGAAATGTTGTATCGGTATTTGAGAGACCAAAAGGCATTCTTTTATAAGCATAAGTGCCCCACTTCATGGTGAAGGTTATTTTGTATCTGTCTTCTTCATGCACAAGGATTTGATTGTATCCACTATAACCATCCAAAAGAGACAATCTGTCTGAACTAGAAATTGTTCTCAAAATCTGATCCATATTAGGTAGAGATAATGATATTTTAATGAAGATTTATTAAGGTCTCTAAAATCCACACATAGCCTAATTTCTCCATTCTTTTTTTGAACAGGAACAAGATTAGCTACCCAACTTGAATGCTTAACTAGAAATATAATAATTGATTCAATCAACTTAGATAACGCTTTTCTCATTAATGGCTCAATTTTTGGATTTACGGGCCTTTGCTTCTACCTAACTGGCTTGGAATATTGTTGTAACTCTATTATATGCTGAGATAAAATTGGATCAAATCCTCTTAGATCTTTGTATTTCCAAGAAAAAACATCTCTGAATTCTTTACCTAATTTAATAATTGATTTTTTTTTTTTTCAGCTGAGGAACATACCTTTCCAATAAATATTTTCTTTTCATCATCCACCAAGATTTCTTCATAGTTATCTCGTGTGAGTTGAAATCGTTCCTTTCTATTTTATTAACTGATCATTAGAACTGAAATTGTCTTCTAGGTAATGTATCCTTGAGGGAAAATATTTTTCTTCAAATGAACAATCAAGTCACCATAGAAGTGTTGCATTTTTTCCTAATTTACTAGCAGAAAATTCAGCTTCTTCTTTGTAAAAATCTATATCTCTTTCATCATCTTCGAAAACTTGACAATTTTTTTCATTTTCAGACAATGAAGGTTTGATAATCAACTTTATATGTGGCTTTACTTTGTTGTTTTCGATATGTTCTAGTACATCAAAGCTAGCACCAACTCTGTCTGTAAGTTTTTCTATATGCTTATTTTCACCTCTTGGGATAGATTGAATGTTCATCAAAATCATCCTTTAAGTCTGAAACTCTATGTTTGTAAGATTTCAACAATAAATTCTTACACACATTAAATTTTTCACTTGCTAAATATTTAATTTTGAATCACCAAAAACTTGTAAAGTATTGATACCTCTCTTTTTGGCCCATTGTAAGCCATGAATTAACACTTCGTATTCAGCTACATTACAAGTACAAGAAAATTGTAGACTTAAAGATGAAAAGTACCTTTCATTTGAAGGGGAAGTAAGCATTAAACTTGCACATTGTCCTTTCTTATTTTTAGCTCCATCGAAGTGAAGCTTCCATAGTCCTTCTTTTGTTTTTCTTTTTGGCCAACAAGAAGATTGGTGAATTTTCTTTGTGCAAGAAATAAACAACAAAACAATCTTCTTCTACATCTTTGAAAGGGTCATAACCATGTTCCTCTTGAGTTTTTTCATCCCTGAATAGATTAGAAACACCGTATAATGCAGAAACATGTGTTGTAACATCAAAATTAGATTGATCTAAAGCTGCATAATTTGTTGCAGCTGTTTGAAGCATGAGGCTCAATATGAAATCTAGCCAGAGGCTCTGAATTTATAGTAACTTTGGTTCCATACCTTGTAGTGAAGAACAAAAATGACCAATCTAAAGAGATAACCTCCTATTTTTGCTATAAAATCTCGTGATAAACATAAGGAAAAATAGGGAGGTAAATCTACAACAGTCACATCTTGTAAAATAGTGACATTGGGACAAGCATGTAAGGTTACCTCTAGATTTCTGATAATACCAACTATGTTGGTTGTTGTTATGTCTAGCTACAACACACTCTTTTCCGTAGGCTCATACTGCAGGCCCAATTTTTTTGTAATTTCTTTGGCATAGCACCATTTTCAACGATGCGAACCATGAAATTAATGGTCTCCAATAATCAAAGATAAATAAAATGGTGGTGGATTCTTGATATCATGAGCATTTAATACCTTTTGAACTATCCATTTAACCTCTTTAATGCAGTCTGCTCCATTTTTCCAAGGACCATGTCTACTTTCTTGGCTTCCTTTTATGCTATTTTTGAAGAAATCTACAACTTAGCAAGCTCATGAGAAAGTAAATCTTGTTGTCCTAGAATAGTTAGAGCATCCCAAAGTGAAATATTAATATTATGCTTCTTCATTACATCAAAAATGTTAAATAAGAAACTTTTTTGAAACAAATTCTACCGTTTTAGCATAAGCTTTAGAAAAATTTAACTCTACTTCAGAAGCTTTGAAATCTGAGGTATGAAGAGTCTTCTGGGATCATGCTTGTAATTGTTTTTGTTGGTCCTTTTGAGTAGAACTTCTTGCTGTTTTTTGAGGAACAACATAATTGTTAGTTGTTTTCTAACTTGCTAGTTGTTGTTTTATCAGTGACTGTGGAAAAACCAGGTATGTTTTGTTGTTTTTCTCTTTCTTGAGCCTTGTCTTGGAACCTAGTTATGATTGCAATAAAATCTTCCTCTCTAAAACTGACCAAATTTTGTTCTGGTGGTTTCTGACTATGAGATTCTTGTTGTCCACCCTCCATTTGAGGCATGAATAATGCTTCAGGTTGAGGTTGTGCAACAAGGCTTATATTGAATGCATTTAGACAATTAAAAGCTAAATGAGGTTGATTACAGGGTTGACACCATTCTTCTGAAATCATATTAACTGGAACAAGAAAACTAGATGTGCTAGGGGATTTTGGGTCAAACTGCCTTTGTTGATATGGTTGTCTATAATTCTAATTTTGTTGATAAGGCTTCCTATTATGTTGACCTTGTTGATTTTGCTGATAAGGAGCTTGATAGGGCCTGTTAGGCTGAGCTAATTTGTTTTCAATTGATGTCAATTTATTACCCATAGTCTGAAGATCCTTGAATACATCATTTGATGGAGCTAAAACAATAGGCTCTATAATGGTAATAGGTTGTGGAATAGGTGATAAATCTACTATAAGAGGCATTGAAGGTCTTGACAAAAATTTACCATCTTGAATAAGGTTGTTTTCAGCCCTAATGGCAATATCATAAGTTTTTGGGAGAGTGTCTCCTCCATAGAATGAATCATAGTTGAAATATCACTGTTAAGGCTCTAAGATAATAAAGAAAAGCATGATCATCTTGAGGATTAACACTAGCTGGAATTCTTTCCCAAGTTCTAGCAAAATGGATATTAAAACTAGCCATAAATTCATGAGGGGCTCTTTTAATTGTAGACAATTGCTCTATGAGGGATAAATGATCAGAATGATCTTGAAATTTCTTAAGTAATTTTTCTCCCAACTCATCCCAAGTTCTTATGCTCCCAATTTCTAAGGTTCTATACCATTGCAAGGCTTTCCCTTTAAAGGATGCAACTAAAAGTCTTAAGGCTACATCTTCATGAGTTATATTATGAACAACATAAAGGGCTACAACATCTTTGATGTGCTATATGGGAGTAATCTGATTTTCACTAGTGAATGAAGTTTTTATGGCAGCATTGGGAATATCATGATAAACTGGAATTACTAAAGGGATGCCATTAGTAAAGGTCACAAAATTCCTAGGTGGTTGAATAGCCATTGGAATAACTAGAATTTGAACAAAGAGATTAATACGTGGTGAAGGAAGATTAGGAGGAGGGTAAAAAAATCCTATTATAAGGTAAGGTATTGCCAACTCTTCTTCTTCTTACAGAATTCAAAGGTAAAGAAATAAAATCATAAGGAATTCCTCTTATTGATGATCTTGTAGTCACTTTAGGCATGGAAAATGATGTAAAACTAGTCTGAAATCAGCCTTACGAGTCACCAAATAGATATTTTGGTCTCTAGAATAAATAGCTTCTTCTTGTTGTTTGTAAAGTGACTTTCTTTCACTATAAATTTATTGTAATTGTTGTAATTTGCTGTAGATCTGATTCGTAGTCCCACTGCAAGGCGTGCCAAAAATCTGTAATCTCTCAAAAGTGCACCCCGTGAGAGATGACTATGGGTGTTTCTAATATTTCTTTGGATCTCTATCTTTCAGAGATACAATGGAAACATCTCAAGTTTGTGGGTATACCTATTGTTGAGGTGAGTCTCTCGTAATAATGCCAATTCATTTTTGATGTATTCTAAAGTAATTTTTATGGGTTTTGGGGGTGAAAAGATGACTCAACTAAATTGAAAATTAGGGTAATACACCAAACTTGTTGAGGGCTTTGACTAGTATTTGCACAATCAATTCGAGAATGAAACATGGATGCAAAAACCCATAGTTTTCAGGAGAATATCAAGGAAAAAACTTGGTGTATTGAGAAAATCAGTCACAACCATACAATAAGATAACATGAACACTAATATTATGTAGAAATTACTAAATTTACAGCAAGGTAAGATTATTAATCGGGGTATTTGACATTCACGATTAATTAAAGAGATATACACATCACTATAAATAACTAGAAACGCAAAAATCAATTCTCATTCAAGGGGGTGAAATTGACAAAATATGCTTCAAAACTCCTATGTCCAAAATGTCATCTCTTGTACTTTTCAATTGCACAAAATATATAGAAAACTATCCACCCATCCCATCCTAAAAATAGGATAAAATTTTTACTCACCCATGCATGCTAATTTTACCCCTTTATTATGAATAAATAAAGGAATAAAAATAGATATGCTAATACAATGAGGCATTAATAGCCTTGATTACAAAAATACATTTCAGTCAAACTGCAGTTGACTGATCTATTTTTAACAAAGTAAGATGAATAATTTGGCTAATAATAGCCTTTTCTTGTTGTGTAAGTCTCCTCCAATTTGCATGTAATCTCTATCATCTAGTGCTTGATGACACTTACACACTTATAATGATAATTTTAGCATCTTTATAATTCGTGCCCTTGGATGCACATGCAAAAATAATATCCCTGTGTAGGAAAAATAATTATTTTTTCTTTAACAATTTGCAAAACTCTCACCCAATGTGTGGGGACCACCTGTAAGCATGTGCACAATAATAATAAACTTATTTGTGAAAAATAAGGTAATTAGCATGTCAAAAGGGTCATCTTGATCTCCTATGTTGACATTTATTTTTCTTTTCTAATATTTTTTCTTCTAGTGCATGAATTGCAATACATACTCCCTTTCATGATCCAAGCGATGAACATGATGTTGACATTCGTATATATGTACTCTGGTACAAAGGCATTTTGCAAAAATTAAGGTAAAAAATCACCTTTGTGTAGCACACCATCATGACCATATTTGATTAAATGATTATTATTAATAGGCCAATGGTATATATTATTATTTATGTGGTTACTCTTATGGTAAAAAATGGCCCTCCTTGGGATTACATGGAAAATACCCATTTTATGCCTTGGCATGCATCTTTGTTTAAATGGCCACTTTGACATCATTATTTGTATAGTGACTATGGCCAAAACATTAATCATTTGATTGGTATATTCATTCCCCTTTTGATTACCATGTTGACTAGACCTGGGTCTTTTTTTTGATTATCATAAGATATATAGACTATAGTTTGAAGTAAAGTCAAACATACTTGTTTAATTGAAAAATGGTTCATCTCCCATGAGGCTTGATACTTGATGAAATTAGCTGCAAATATAACCCTAATAAGGTTTCCATCATGTTTTTCCAAGTTTATACTCTTTTAATGTGGTAGAGTTTGATGCAACTATGATCAAGGCTGGATTTTGTATGGAAATTGGTGAACAATTCTCTACCATTGATCTCGGTACCAACTTGATTTCAGTAGTTGATGTCATAAACAGAAGATGGGTAGGTGAGTTGTGGATTTGATATTAATCGTTGATCTTGGTACTTATCGATTCTTAAATGTTGATCTCTTCACCGTGGTTGAGTTTGATCATCGTGAATGTGTTTTATTTTGTAATCTGAATTTGATCATTTCATATGCATGCCCATTTTGGATGGAAAATCCTTGGAAATTTTCTTCAATCCATCACTAATTATGTTTTTGAGCTTGGTTGTTTGTATTTCAAATATCCGATACTTTTATGAGGTTTGCAAAGTCAACTACTCCATTTTTGTTTCAGGCTTGAGATTTAAGAGATACAAGGTCACCATTGTTTCTACATCTTAGAGCTCTTTCGCTTCTCTACAAGACTTATGTTTTTTGTCTTCTTCAAATTTTCCTTAGCTTGTAGCTTGAATATGTGCCTTCTATAGTCTCTGTGGTGAGCCTCGTGAGTGTATCACTGACTTTTCTACCATATTTATCTTTTCTAAGCTCTGTGAGATTTTTGTATGAACAACCGCCATTATTGATGGTCTTTTGCTCCTCTAAGATTTAATATTGCCATGCTCTCATTCAGAAAAGGTAAAATTTATGCATCATTTTTCATTTATGAACCTTATTATGGTTTTTGTCCTTCGATTTATATTGAAATTTCTTTGCAAATTTTGTGATTATTATTTTCTTACTTTTGTAAAATGTTTTAGAGTGAGAATGGATTCTTGGTCTTTGTTCTACCTCTACACTTGACTCAATTCAAGGGTTTCAACAGAAACTTGTGAGTTCCTTCCTCTGTAATTCTATCTTCTTGCAAAATTCTGAAAAAAAATTTGATGGCCATGGCATGTGAATGAGAATGAACCACTTCTTCTTGACTATAAAGAGTTTTCAAGGAAAGGTAGAGGGTTCTATTCCATTTTCTGGTGAACTTTTGCAAAAGTAATAATTATCTCTACAACCCTGAGCATAAGTTGGTACTTATATTTCTTACCCTAATTTGAATATTCATTCAATGGGTTTCATTTGCTTTGATTATTGATGCTCTAGTTTTCTTTTTCACCATTTTCTTAGGGTTTGAGCTTCCTTCTTTGTATCTTTATCACAAGGCTGGAATATATGTGGTTGTTGTACATGGTGAGGGTTGTTTTATTTGAGATATGTGTGCTTGAATGTCTCGTATTTTGGGGTATCTCTTCTCAAATTTCAAACATCATCTCATTTCAATTGTTTGTCATTTTCAATCTTCCTTTAGAGCTTTATTCACCATACATTAATTTATTTCAAAACCCAACTCACATGAGTTCGTATGTGTTCATAAGTCATTGTTTCGAAAGAAAATGACATTGTTTCTTATATTATTACCTTAAGTTGGGTTGACATTTTACTTGTCATTTTGCTCTATTTTTATACTTTCTCATTATCTTGTGCCATTATATTGCTGATTAGGCTCATTTTTCGTAATAACTTCATTTAATTTGGGCTTGCATTTTGATTGTTTTATGGGTAGTTACTTGTAATAATTTATGATTATTTTCCCTCTCTCTTCCTAAATATGGGCTTTGTACTTGTGCAAGATCACTGTACATTTAAATTACATGTCAAACATGGCGTCTGGATTGATTTCCTATCCAATCTTCTCGTTAATCTATGAAATAAGGCAATTTTTGTTAGACTTCTTGTAGCTCTCCACTCTTTATGTAAATTTCTCATAATTTTTCTTATGAGGATCAAAGTAATATTTTAACCAACCTTTCGAATAGTTGATGGGTGGAAAAATTACATCTTATCTCAAAAATTTGGTCTTGAAGGCTTAAATACAATCTATCTATGAAGTTTTAAGTTCACATCCGCTTCTCCTTGTTAATTTTGTAAAACAATTATATTGAATGATTTTTAGTTCATATTTCTTCTCCAAAACACCATTTGCTTGGTAAGTTTTGTTCCTATTTGATTTCATGAGTTTTTCCTCCCTTATTCTGTGTGGTTGAAAATTTAGATCTACACATTTAGAAACCATTATGCTGAAAAAATGTGTCATTTGTGTTCCACTATTCACCTTGAAGATTTTGCATTTCTCTTGGGAACATCAATGTGTGTATCTATAACTATCAGCTCATACCTTTGTAACCTTTGTCTTTTGAAGTGATATTGTTACTTACCATGAATCCATCTTATGATTGTAGTTGAAACTTTGCATTCTTATGGTATAACTGATTGATGCTAAGAAATCCAAGATTTGAAGTATGTGCTATCAATATATGTATTTTCTTCTTTGTTGTAAAGTATATCTTGAAGATTTTAAATATTTTTCCTCATTGTGAATATGATTGTACTCCTATAGTAAATATACAACCAACTCCACATGATGAAAGGTTCAAAAATGGAAATCTTGCATCCTGATTCAACATTGAGCTCCTTTTTTATTTCACCGATAAGATGGTATGTGAACTCTTCATTCTTCCACTTTGATGATTAGAGGTTGCATTTCTTACTTGATGAATGGAGATTAATTCTATTTATGAATTTCTTTCTGATAATTGACTTCTTTAACTAATATTATTTTTCACTTGATTCCAACTTATTGCTCATCCCTTGCTTTGAAAATGGTGTTATGAGATCTACTCTTTTCTCTGTCATCCTTTAATGGAAGAACTATTGAATATGACTAGTAAATGACCTTGATGATTATTTCTATCTCATAAAGGTGAAGATACATTTTGTGTTTTAATCTAGGAATTTAAATGGAAAGCACATAACCCTCAAATTATGATTGTAACTCCATTAAAGTTGATAATTATTTCATTATGATGTGAGATCCTTTCAAGCATTGTGAAACTTGGCACTTTGAGAGTTTATTTGTGAATTTTTATGGCTCCATTTGTACTCACAGTTATTCCTTGATATGTATTTTACTTGCTTTCTTTTGATGAAGAATATAAAGGAAAAGGAAACATGTCATAGAACTTTTAATTTTTTTCTTTAATAAAATTTCTCCTTTTTTATTAAACATCTTGAATCATATGTAATTTGAATTATGATTGTTGTATTGCTGAAACAATTTCCATTTTTCCACTTTGATATGTGATCTTTTGCTGATGGAATTATTTATGAACTCCTGAATAATTGTACTTAGTTCTCTTAGAATTGCTACTTTGTACTTGTTGTTTATGAATACTTTATTTTCTTTTTCATTAAATGTTATAGCATTTTTTTAGATCTTCTACATCCCCCTTTGAGAAGGCAATATTTTTTTAACCTTCCTAACCTAAGCCCTTATCCTTAAGTTGAAACTTGTAGACATTTTCAGGAGCTACATTCTTCCTTTTCCCGCTTGCATTTCTTTCCAATTTATATTAGGTACATTTTGTTTATGTCATAATTGTTGATGCTCGCTCCCTTTGAATATGCAATATTTATAATGTATATTCTTTCAATATGAATTAAAACCATGATTGTAATTGATCATGTATGGAATGCATGCATTACTTCAATTTGAATGTTCATAATGTGTTTCCTGAAATGACAATCAATACTTTATTTTATTTCTAGTAGTACCTGCACATTTAGACAAACTAGTTAGAAAATATATAGGCTTTAGCCTCTCTTGTATTCCATAGTCTTTCTTTTCCTTTCTTTTCTAAAATGATTCTGGGAATCATATGTGTTGATGTAGAATGTTTCTCTTATCAATTGTGTATTTGTATGTGATGTACCTTATACTTCTACTTTTAGAAATCCATCTGCATGTAGTTAGATAGTACAAGGGTACAAATTAAACCTAAGCTCAATGTCTGATGAAAATTCTCTTTCATTTTTTAGGTACATTGTGATTGCTAGGAGAGATAGATAAAAGATGGAGCTGGAGCTGAAGTGAAGAAGACTAGAAGAGAACCCAAGGCAATGATGGGTTTCTTCTATACCTTTTTACTTTTAACTTCATGCATATGTACTTCTTTCTTCAGTAGTATGAGTTACATCCCATGGCTTGTGTGGGAAATATTGTACTTCTTCATGAATAAATGACATTTAATTTTTGTACTTGAGTTGTATACTTCTTTTTGATCTTAGCTTTATGACATGTATATTGATTGTATAATGGAATAAACAACTCAAACACATAATTAAATGTATTTACATGCAGAAATAAAGAGTTTTGAAATACCTAGTAACTTAATAATGAACTCTCTTTCTTGTAAAATAAAACTCATTTATTGTTCCCAAATTTAGCATTTCACCTAAACTATGATTCTCACCTTCATCAAGGAAATGCATTAGTCCTTTGGGGATTTTTTGTTTCCTTGCTAAAGACAAACATGGAATGGAAGGCTATGTGAGGTGTTACATTTTGTAACAACACACATAGCTACAGATTACATGTAACTAATCAATTGTTGCAACTAAAAACATGATAAAACTATAATGCATTCCCCTAGTTAGGTCCACTTCATCAATACCATCCATCGTAACGAAGTTTCGAGTTGCCCATTTTTACACAAGTGAAAAAGATTTCAATAGTGTCTCCTATAAAAATACATAGAAATATCATTGATCTTGATCGTGAAACAAGGGTGTGAAGATGTTTTTGTAGTGTGAATAAAATCAAAGATAATAGAACTAAGAATTCCACAGTGAAGTAGAGAAGGGGGAAATATAGTCCGTTGTATTTGAAAATAAAGTAGTCCATATGAATTAGACGAAGGAAGGAAAAATTACTTGCAAAATCCCCAAACTTATGAGAGGTATTACAGATGGTCCTATATTCTACATAGATAAGACACTTCCACCTTAATAGAGACATTGAGAGCACTCCCAAAGAGATACTAATGGGGTGACAACATAAGGATTTTTCCCATTCCAAACCAACCAATGACCATTCAATCTTATTGACCTTTGTAGCTTCATAAATAACTAAATCCAAACAATTTTTACAGTCACCAAAAGTGAAATGGGACAGAAATGAATAACCTTAAGTGTTAAAATAGACCTAACATCACTCTCAAGACTAGATGAACCCCCAAAACATCTACAACACATCTAACTACCACCATGGGGGTGTTTCTTGGTAAAATATGTCCAAAACACATGTGATCAAGGGATTATAAATATTATCCCTTACTAAATTGTAATTTAGCACTACATATTCTTATTATTAAGGTTACTTTGGGAAGAAAATTTGTCTTGTGGAAAAATTTGTGGGTTTCAAGCCAACATTATGGGAAACCGAGTCCCTATACTTGAATGGTGCAGATTTCATATGTGCATGCATGAAAAAGTGGATTTCAATGGTGGCCTTTCAACTAGAGATCCAACAGAGGCACTCCATTGACCCTGTGGCAAAGCTAGCAATTTCTCACTAGAGAAAAAATTTGTCTAAGAAGGGGAAAGGGAGTGAGAATGGAGATAGGAGAAAGTAATGTTGTGATTAGAATATCATACGCCCACACACATTAATTAGAAATTTCATTTATAATCGGAAGAAAAAAATCCACAGGGAGAGCTACAAGACCGAATGAAACTCATTGGTCACAAAGTACCAATTAATTCCTCAATCAAGGAGGCAAAAATTCCTTCTTTTCTTATTGAAGCTTGAGCAGAGTTTGTACATAGATTTTGAATGGAAGAAATTTGAAGAAAAAAAGAGAAAAAGAATAAGAATGGCATTTTCTGCTTTTTTCTAGGTATAGAGCACTCTGGTCTTTTTGAAAATCAATCACCCACATCTTGGAATGGCTTCAGGAAGCCATAATATTCTTCACAAGAAAGTGTTATAACTTCACAAATCCTTGATGCCTTTTCAAATTCCTCTCATTCTTAAGAAAATGCTCATGGCGGGTTAAAAATAAGATATTGCAAAGCAACTGCTTACATTTGATTTACTAGTTTAAAGATAGACCATTTGATTTTCTCCTATAGCTTTGAAATCAGGCCATCCATGTAAGGGAAGGGATTGGAGCGATTGAGGGAGGAGCCCTTTGCATTTTGTGATTTGTTAGAGATTTAGCAATTTGGAACAAATTGGCCCACACCCCCGCTTTGACCTTTCAAAGGCGACACATGGCACCCTCTAATGGAAATGGGGTCACGTCTCTTTTCTCAACATTTTAACCTTTTTTGGGAAAATGGTGGAAAACACAAATTCCTATGATGGCCCGTTCTTCCACTTTGACTTTTCAATGGCGGGATTCATCTTTAATTTTTTTTTCTCACGATTCAACTTTGAATTTCTCCTTTAAAGTATGATCGTGGCTACGGATGACTTTTTAACTTTTCACCTTTTTTGCAAAGAGGCTCAAAAACACAAATTTCTCCACTGACCCACTACTCTCATTTGACTAGGACATGTGCCACCCTCGATTGGAAATTGGGTCATGAATCTTTTCTCAAAATTTTAACCTTTTTGGGAAAAACACTCAAAAACTCAATTTCCTCTACCAAATTTTCTCTCATGCTTTTGATTTTTCGACCGATCCAGTTTTCGGGTCCTAAGTGTCCCAATTGAACTTGTGTAGCCTGGGACAAAAACTTCCACCTTTATCGCAATTAGCAATTTCAGATTTTTGGGTCCTAAGTGTCCCTCGTGATCTTATCCATTCTCGGACAAAAACTTCCACTTTTTCTGCAATGAACCAAAATCGACAACTTCAAACTTTCTGGGGCTACGGTGAAAATTTACCATTTTTGCCAAAAGTGACCGAAAGTGTTAATTTCACCAAAATCTTATATCTTCCCATCCAATAGGACATGACCATGTACCCGCATTCATTGGGGTCCAAATTTGATGGGGAAAAGATACTAAATCATCATGACCATGGAAAATATACAAAGGAATAAAAATTCATCGTTTTGAGTCCAATTTTCAAATTTCCTTCACAAACTGGAGGCATGGAGGCAAAACAATTATTTTACGACCCAATTCATAGAACAAGTGAGCAATTTTGATATAAAATGGATGTTGCAAAGAGGATATTACGTGCACAGATCGGGAAATGGAGGATTTCTAAAAATGAGCAAAACAGAGGTTTAAATAGCTCTAGGGCACGACTTTTGCTAATTTCTTGAATCTCTGACTTGGCTTAAAAACCAACAAAGGGCATGAGCTAAAAAAATTGAATTTGGCTATGAGAACACAGAGTAGTTTTCAGGAGACAACAATTGAATCGGCTTGGGGACATGGCATGAACTAGGCATGACATGAGGATACAGAATCTCAAGTTTCAAAACATATTACGTTGACCGCTTCCTTATCCATTGGGCATTTTAGAGTCATGTACAATGATAAGAAAGAATGGAAGAAGGAGAAAACACACAAAAACCAACAAAACTAAACCAAAGCCACACAACAAAGAAAGGAAAAACACACCTTCAAAAATCACTTGGGTACAAGACGGGGACAACCCGCTTTCATTGATGATATAGTTTCAAGTATTTTACACTTTGAGGAAATTCCAATGGCATTCCATCCAAGTATGAGAGGAGAAAAACATTCTCACCATAAGTTCCATGAATTTGGAATGGGCCGAGCCATAATGAATCAAACTTTCCATGGTCAGTCTTTGGTTATCTTGTCTTGTCCCATAAAGAAGACAAAGTCTTTAACCTTGAATTATCTCGGCCTTTTATCTCTTGTAAAATACCTTCTTCACTTTTAATTGATGTTCTTTAATTCTATCCACCACTTGGCATATGTTTTCTTCTAGCTTCTCCAAGAAAAGGATCCTCTTGTCAATGACGTATTTGTATTGACCATCTTCTATTTCTTGCAACAACTTGAGAGCCGACATATCAATTGTGAGGGGAATCTCTGCCTCAACTCCATAAAACATTTGGAAAGGTGACATACCTATTTCCTTCTTAGGAGTGATCCTATCATCCTACAATGCATCATATAACTTCGTATGTCAGTTCCTTTGATTCTCATCTATTGGCTTGTGGAAAATGGTCATAATGTTCTTATTGCTTGACTCAAATTTCCCCATTTTCCCACGGGTAGTAGTCAAAAGAGTGAGATAGGAAGATTCAAAATCCATAAAAAAAACTCTATGAGCTCCTTTGAATATAAATAGGTGGCATTATCTACAACAATTTTCTGTGGTATTCTCAAATGAACAATGATATTTTCATTAATGAAGTTGCGAGAATGTTTCTGTGAGTTGGCTTGCTTGGTTGGGATGGCTTCTACCCATTTAGTGAAGTAATCAGTTGTAGTGAGTACATAAGTATGTCCTTCACTAGAATGAGGATTCAAAACACCAATAAAATCTAGCCCCAATTGCTGAAATGGTTCTTCAATCACCACAGGCCTGAGTGGAAATGCAACTAGTTGTGGGTTCCCAACAAATTGTTAGCATGCTTTGCATTTGGAATATCAATCTTGAGTGTATGCAACGATGGAGGGCCAATAATATCTCCATCTGAGGATCTTATGTGTGGTGACCATTGCTGAGAAATGTTTACCACAAGCTTGATCATGATATGCCCCGAGAAACTTTTCTTCTTGCTCCTTATCTACACACTCGAGGAAACAACCATCCAGGCCTCTCTTGTAAATTGCAAGATTCCAGATCAAAAACTTGGCTGCCTTTAGGTTGAGTGTACTTCTTTGTTTGTAATCAAGATGATCTGAGGGAATTTTCCATAAGTGAGGTAGCAAGCAATTTCAGCATACCACTCATCGCAGTGGTGACAAAGAGCGCCCGTGGACTGCCTTTCTCGAACAGTTGAGAAAACACCATCTTTTTCTCCCTACTGAGATTTGATATCTTCATCTTTAGCAATCAGCTTGTATAAACCATTTCCTCTTACTAGATTAGAGGGTCTAATTTCCAAGTCATACTCTTGGGTCTTTCAATCCAAATTCCTCTCTTAGCCACGAGGATCTTATTGAGCCAAAATGGAGTTGATTGCACTTACATGAACCATCACCACTATATGGGAATTGAGAATGTAGAATCTAAAACTTTTAACAACTTTGACAAATGCGTAGGCATGTTTCTCCAATTGACTGTACTTTAGCTCATGATTTTTTAAAGGACAACTCATGAAAGCAATGGATGCTTTCAAACCTTCATGCTTTCTTCGAACAAAGACTCAGTAGAGAGTGTATGTGATAATGTATAACAATACATGATGAAATCCTTGTTGAAATATGTAGATACAAGAGTTGGAGCTTTGGCAATGGCTTTCTTGATCTCCTCAAATGTTGTTTTTCCATCCTTATTCCACTTGAAACTTTCTTTAGGCTTCATCATGGAGGTTATACGCTTAGTCAGCCTCAAAAAATTAGGTAGAAAATGATGAAGGAAGTTTACCTTTCCAAAGCATGAATGAACTCCCTTATTGCTAATTGGTAAGGCTAGTGCTTGGATAGCTCTGACCCTCTCAGATAATTGTGTGCTCCATGTTTGTTCACAATGTGTCCCAACAACTTACCTTCTATGACTACAAAGATGCACTTCTTTGGATTTAGAGAAATGTCATGTTTCCTACACCTCGCAAGGACTTGCTCCAGCTAATTGATATGATCTCCTCCTCTTTGAAAAACCGTGAGGTCATCAAGGTAATCGAAAATGCAATGTTTCAAATCTTTGAAGTTCAAGTCCATTGCTCTCTGAAAGTGGCTCCAGATTGATCAAGCCAAAAGGCATTCTCGCTTATAAGCAAATGTTCCCAAGGTGTCATGAAGGCTATTTTGTTACAATCCTCTTCTATGACCTTGATTTGATTGTACCGTAAGAATACATCAAGCAAAGAGAGCATCTCATATCCAGTGACTACTTGCAAAATGTGATCCATGATTGGAAGAGGATAGTTGTCCTTGAGAGATGCCCGATTTAGATTTCGTAAGTCTACACAAATCCTTATTTCCCCATTCTTATTCCTTTCTCGGCACAATGTTATCCACCCAAGCTGAATGGTGGATGGGGAAGATGATTCTAGCATTGAGAATTTTTATCACCTCTTCTTTGATAACATCAGCAATCTTTGGATTGTAGGGCCTTTGTTTCTACCTAAAGGGCTTAGCTCCTTACTTCAAAGGAATGGAGTGATGCATTTCCTTTGGCTGAAAAGATTTGAGTTCATCATAGGAATATGCCAGACATCCGAGTACCTTTTTAGTAGAGCAACACACTTTCTCTTCTCTTCTAGTGGTAGCATTTAACAATGTTAACCATCCTTGATTCTCTAAAGTGCCAATGTTTTATTGATCAAAATTAGATGGAAACTAAGAAGACTTATTTTCTTTCTCTTGATGAACCTATCATGCTTGTCAAAGAGATCTTTCAAAAAAACTAGGCCTTTGGGGATTTCGTTTCCTTCGCTTGATTAATCCCTCTTCATCAATTCCCCAATTCCTTCCTTCCTCTCTTCTTTGGGGCTGATTCACGGGCCGGGTTTTCAGCCTCCTTCACGAATAGGTTATTGAAGTTATCCCTTTGTTCTAAGAAGGCTAGGATCTGATTTTCGTCATTGAAAACTCCGATGTGATTTGCATTGTCCGATGTTGGGTCCGAACACCATCTCAATGGTCACTTTATCCTTTCCAAAAGAAGGATGAGGTGTCACAAAGGAAGTCGACACTACTATAGAATCATCCTTTTCATTCTTCTCAATAGGGATAGCTTCAATGGAGAATGCGTCCAAAGGATTCAATTCAGTCCCACACTCTATTTCTATAGTGCCCGAGCCTTGGATTTTTAACTGATATTGTTGGTGGACCTCGCTTTACCACAACCTCTGCATCATCTTTGCATCTCATCTTATTAATTCCCATGTCCTCTGCTACATTCATCCCTAAGAGAAATGCCTCATACTCAAGTATTGTTTGTATTATCAAATTACATCTTGTAAGAAAAAGGATATACCTCATTGGAGGGAGAGTATAATACTACACCAGCTCCCGAACCCACTCTGGAATGACTTCCATCAAACCCCATTGTCCAAATCTGATATTCTTCTTCTTATATGAGGAAGGGCAAGTTCTCTTTCTTTTGTGATGTAAGAAAGTAGTATCTTAGCCCACAATCTTGAAAGAGGATGTTAGCTCTTGATCATCTTATTTCCTTACTTTGAATTTCATTTTCCGATCGGGCAAAAGAACTTATTCATTTCTCCCTTCACTGGGATAGCTGCGATGACCAATCAATTTTTATTTCTCCGCCTAGATCTCTCGTAAAAACTTCTACTCAATAGCATACCAAAATATGTTGGGATATCTACCACCAAAATGGTCGAGTATCTTCTTATCGTGGTAATCGGCTAGTGCAACCCGATCATCCTTGATCCTTTCCACCAATGGAACTTGTTTGGATTCCTCGAGTAAAGATGTGCTATTTACTCTAATCAAAATAAGGCCAAGAGAATTTGTAAATTTTACTAGCATCACATTATCCGAGGCTCGAGAATCTATAATGTAATTATTTAGCTAGAAAACTTTGATGAGAAGTGACAAATAAAAAGGCTCAACTCTATTGGTGGTGGAGGCACCGAGGACTAAAGATGTTTTGATAAGGTGGTATGGATGGTGTGAGAAGTAATCCTTTAGAATTAGAGATTTAGGATTTATAATTACCACCCCGACTACTTGATGAATCACAAATTAGGTAGGATGTGTTTGTAGGTATTCAATCTCGTGAGAGCTAAACTTTTGCTTTTCTTGCATGTTGCACAAAGTCAAATGGAGTTATGGTAAATGAGGAAGAGGTCGCAGAGGGATGAGGAATTAAATGGCATAGGTTTTGTTACTTTTGGTGTTGGGTTCTCCTTTTCAACTATAGTAATTGGCTTAGAACGAGGTGAGGGTGTAGCCCTGGACAAAATTTAGATGTTCTTGCAGAACAATATTTAGAAGAGAATTATTCTTAACAACTTTTGAGTTGGGAGAAGAATAAGATAACTTACTTGCACAACAAAGGTGATCCTCGACAACTAGTGAATTTGATTTCACTCTAGCTGATTCCATGAAAGGTGTTAATGGTGATCCCCTGCTGATGATCTTGTTTAGTGGAGGCTTTGAGGAGCTATCTTCTTTGTTCTTTCTACTCTTAGTTGTAATTGTTGAGGCTAAAACATCATTCTTGGATTGTGCACGAGTGAAAATAGCACATGAAAAGCTTGGAGCTTCTTCATCACCTTCCTCCTCATCATCAACATATTCAATCAAGCGATTGTGCATGCTAACCTATTCAATTTCAAGATAGTTTTCATAGTCATCCATGCTTTCCTCTTCACTTTTCTCAATGTTTGTTCCTTCTTCTACTTCCCTAGTGTCACAAATGGCATTGAATGGTGGTGCTTCAAGAGAAAGCCTACGAGGAGGTGGAGCAATTCTTGGTCTATCATGAGGATTTGGTCTCCTTGGAGCATTCCTCATTGTTATTTTTGATAGCTGATTCTTCAAAGCAACTAGGTCATTTGTCATTTTATGGAACATTGGATCGGTGGTGATTGGATTTGAACTCTGACCTTTTTGCTTCCCATTTGTTCCTTTCACTTTTCAAGAAAGAACTAGATCATCGTGCTTCCTCAATCAGTAAAGTCTTGAACCTCCCTTAATGTTCTTTGTTGGGCTCTTCTCAGTGGAAGAAACCAACTTCTAGTGGCAACGCATAGATGAAAACCTTTTCAAGTATTTTTAGGGGTACCACATCTTCTCGAATCCTTCACAACCGGTTATACCTTGCCACAAAATATCTCATTTATTCAAAGGTCTCTTTCTTCATCCGAACCAATTAGACTAGTAAATCCTAACAATATTCTATGATGTTGAACCTATATTCAAATGCACTTTTATATCTTCCCAAAGATGTGACAAGATCTTGGGGCAACATGTAGAACCATTTAGTGGCCTTTTCTTGAGTGACCCCACAAAGAGCCTAACTCAAACATCTTCATCTTCAACTCCCAATACTCCACAAGATGTGATGAATGTTGCTACATGTTCTTCTTGAGCCGAGAACCATCCCCTTTGAATTTTAGGAAGTTATGTCTTGAGCCTCTTGGGAGGTCATGAAGTGGTTGTGGAAGAGCAAGTGGACCAATATTTCTTCCCCATGGTATGTTAGGCCTACTCTCCTCATGCTCATGATCACCCATTCTATTCATGTTTTTATTCTCTACTCTTGCTAAGGCCGTCTCTCACACGCTCTTTCTTCTCTTCAATTTGGAGTCTTTATATTTATTCAAGTTGATCCCTTATCTCCTCTTCACCAAATGACTCTATTTCAAGCTCTTCAAATGTGGGATTAATTTTTCCTCCAAGCCTCATTTGTCGGGTGTAACTTCTATCACCACTTTATAGTTTATGCTTTTTTCTCGGGGTGCTAGAATTTGTCTCTTCCTTTCCAATTTGATAGCACATTCCTCTTCCAGTCCATAATCCTTATAGAAATGAAGCATTGATTGAAACTTTTTCTATTATGCCAAATACCTTCTATCATATCGAAGTAATGTCTTCCTCGGATGTGAAATAGTAAATTAGGTATCTCAATAGGAGGGTTTCCCAGCAATAGCCATGATTTACACCCATGAAGTTTGAATGATTATTAAATCTCCGTAGAAGTTTTTCTTCAAGAATATTTTTGTATTTTATGATCATGAGGTCATTTTTAGATGCAGATGTTTGCAAATCTACCCCACCAGTGAGGTGCCAAAATCACAAGTAGAAAATTTGTCTTGTGGACAATTTTTTGGGTTTTAAGCCAATGCGATGGGAATCTCGAGTCCCTCTACTTGAATGGTGCAGACTCCATATGTGCATGTGTGAAAAATGGATTTCAATGGTGGCCTTTCAACTAGATATCCAATAGGGGCAATCCACCTGACCCCCGGCAAAGTTAGCAATTTCTCACTATAGAAGAACTTTGTCCGAGAAGGGGAAAGGGAGTAAGAATGGAGATAGGAGAAACTAATGTTATGAGTAGAATATCATATGCCCACACACATTAATTAAAAATTTCATTTACATGCATTTATAATAATAAGAAAAAAAAATCCACAGGAGAAGCTCCAAGACCAAATGAAACTCATTGATTGCAAAGTACCAATTAATTATTCAATCATGGAGGCAAAAATTCCTTCTTTTCTTATTGAAGCTCGAGCAAAGTTTGTACATATAATTTTAATGGAAGAAATTCAAAGAAAAAAATGAGAAAATAAAAGAAGAATGGTGTTTTCTATCTTTTCCAGTACAAAGCACTCGGTATTTTTAAAAATCAATCACCCGCTTTTGAATGGCTTCAGAAGCCATTATATTCTTCACAAGAAACCATTATAACTTCTTTGGGCTCCTCTTCCATGTTTTCTTCTTGCCTTCTTGCAATCTCCTTTGCTTGTTCAATGGTAGCCGGGTAGTCATACTTCACTTGTTCGATCTCTAGCTTCATCCCAAGAATGAAGGGCTTACAGAGGAGATTATCCACACCATTCATTAACCCATCCGCTAATCCTTCCTTCCGTATCCGGGCATCGAGCTTCCTCCTTAGCTCTAGAACACGAGCATGATAATCTCTTATCTTCTCCTTCTCTCCTTGGGCTAGCTTTGTGATCTCGATCATGAGATCTCGCATAATTCTCGTTGTTCACCAAATTCTTTAAGAAAAATTTTAGTTAATAAATCGCATGAATTTTTCACATTATCACCTAGTGTTTCAAACCACCTAAGTGCCGAACCATCTAAAAAGGTAGGAAAAAATTCAGTCCATTGTTCCCTTCTTATGAGGCTATTGCAAATTCAAGATCGTTTAAACTCTCAATGAAAGAGGAAGTATCTTCATTAGATTGGGCTGAAAAAATAGGAATCTTCCCCATTTTAAAATGTAACCATAGTGAAATACCAACTCACAAGTACAATCATGAAACTTTATGTGCAAAATAATTTGACTCACTACAATAGAAAGTGACTTTACACCTTTCTATGGTAAAATAGAAATGACCATGGTAAACTTTGGTAAAACTTGACTTACTACTGTAGAAACCGACTTTATCATGGTAAACACTATTTATCGTAAAATTAAGTTACTTGGGTAAACACTATTCATGATAAAAAATGAAGTTACTATGGTAAATACTATTCATGGTAAAAATAAAAGTTACTATGGTAAATACTATGCATGGTAAAAAGTGACTTTACAATGGTAACACGCTATACACAAAGAAAAACAGGTTACCCTCCAAATGTTTTCTCGACTAAGTGGGAATATCTCTCTAGAAAATCTACTAACGAGGAATGGTCCCAAAGAATGGAACCAAAATGTCATCACCAATCTGGCAAGATGATAATTCACCACCGGAACTCTCGTCTATGATTATTTACTAATACACGTTGTTTAGTTTGGTGGATGTAATCTAAGAACACAACAACAAACATAACACAAGAATACCATAGACTATGATACGAAGGAATGATGAAAAAATCTGAAAATATAGGTGTAACTTATAATATCAACATAAAATTGTTACAATCTCACCCATGAGGTACTTCAAGTGTTATTGACTTCACTTGCCTTCAAACAATAACTATGGGAGAAACTTCACAATTACATCTCTTAATGGCTTCTTTAACACACCTTCAAAATGATGGCTTAATCATATAATATTTCTCACTACTTCCTTCTATGCTAAATAAGGGGGGTGGCCTCTTTTTTTTATAGGAATTCAGGCTTATCCACCCTATCTCTAAGGTGGGATATGAAATCTCTTCGGCCAATCATATTCCATGCCTAAACTCTTGCCTTTACATGTAGGCTTATCTTCTAAGATAAGATAAACCTTATCATCTCACATGGGTTCCACCTTTTTAGACTTTTCCATAAATAAAATACACAAAATATTTATGACATCACTCTTTGTCCTTATTACAAATATAATATTTCTAATTCCTAATCATGTAGACCCTACTTCTCTACTTACCCAAACTTTGACATTTTAACATTACCGGACCACTTACGACAAATATTTACTTTTTACAACATTCCTATTGTACTTTGACTATTACCGTACTCTACATTATTGGTGGCACCATACTGATGGTGCCGTTATCTTCTATTGGATGCCACTACTAATTATACTTAACAACATCCTATTCCTAATACATACATTAATAAAATAGAAATTACGGAGGAAAATTTTAATGTTGACATTTTCCCCCTTCCTAACTTCTACTCCGTCCTCGAGTAGACTCTTATGGACATTCTGAAGCTGGTGCTTGAAAATATTTAACTTGTCATGGTTGACCCATTTCAGTAATGGGAGTACCATCAAATTTCTCCAATCGATATGTACCATTTTCTATGCACAACCGCTATTTTGTAGGGCCCCATCCATTTGGGAAGAAATATTCTTTCCTTCTTTTTTTGTATCCGAATCATATACTAGAACCAAGTCATTCACATGAAATGGAGACCAATGCATCTTTTGATCAAAGTATTCCTTCGCTTCATTTTCTTCTTATAGCTTGTATCATTTGCTATTTCTCTATTTCCTCTAGCAAATGAAGATGCACCAACCTTTCTTTTTACTCAATCATTTTCATCCATCCTTTCATTTTTCATAACTCTCATAAAGGGGAATATCAAACTCAATAGGAAGAACTAGATCAATGCCATAAGCCAACTTAAATGGGGAGTATCATATTGCGACTTTGATGTTGCCCTATATGCCCACAATGCCGCATGAATCCTTTTATCCCACTTATGTACCTGTAAGGCTGCATCTTTTGCTATAATTTGACATAACACAAAATTTGTTCGCTCCACTTGGCCCATTTGTACTTGGCTTGTATGTTGTTGCCTTCCTATGCTTAATAGAAAACTTGTTGACTAGGGCTTATACCACCTCATTAATGAAGTGGCTTCCTTGATCTGTTACAATTTCTAATGGGCAACCAAATCTAGTGACAATGCGTTCATATATGAACCTTGCCACTTCATCCATGGAAGTTGTTTTCAATGGCCTAGCTTCAACCCACTTGGTTAAATAATTTGTGGCAACTACAATATACTTATTTTGGCATGGGGTAGTTGAAGTGGACCTACAATGTTTATTCCCCACTTTTCAAAGGGACCAAGTGGAAGAATAGGGCATAATGGAGCTGATGAAGTCTTACGGTTACCATGTGTTTGACAAATATCACATGTTTTACAATAATTATAACAATCTCTAAAAAGAGTTGGCCAGTGATAACCTGCATCCAAGATCCTTCTTGCTGTAAGTTGTCCAGAGAAGTGTCCTCCACATGTACCATTGTGGAATTCTTCTATCAGCTCCTTCCCTTGATCACGTCCAATTGCTCTCTTGTACTGTCCATCAGGTCCTATTCAAAATAATACTCCATACAGAATAGAATATGGACGACTGGCTTGAGTAATCTTCCTCTTAGTCTTTGCATTGACACCATCAGGAAACTTGAATTCATTCAGATAATTCTAAATATCTATGTATTCACTAGGGATTGTGTCAAGGGATAACAATGTTGCATCTGGGAAATCATCATCATCACAAGATGAACCTAAACCATCATAGGCTCGAGAGAGTGCATCTACATTGACATGCTTCTTTCCTGGCCTATCTATAATATCAAATTCAAATTCTTGTAGCAAAATTATCCATCTTGCTATCCTCCCTGATGGGTTAGGCTTATTTACAATATATTTTAGAGCCTGATGATCTATTAAAAATATAAATTTATGCCCTAGCAAGTAATTTCTAAACTTCTTTACAACAAAAATGATAGCTAGAGCCTCTTTTTCATTCTACATAAAGATAATTTACCTCAAAGACTGCTCATTTGTCTCGTCTCCCAAAGTAAACTGGATGATCATTCCCATTTTCATCCTTTTGGCTCAAAGTACTTCCTAGTGTTGCATCTGAGGCATCAGTATACACAATGAATGGATTGCCCCAATCTGGATTATTTAAAATAGGTGAAGATACCAGGATTCTTTTAGTTGTTCAAAAGCTTCATGCACCTTATCTCCTCGGTTCATAAGTAACATCCTTCTTCAAGAAATGGGTTAGTGGTTGTGCAATCTTTGAGAAATTCTTGATGAACCTTCTATAGTAACCCACATGGCCTAAAAATGATCTCAACTTACTTCTATTCATAGGAAATGGTAACTCTTTGATTTTTGAAACTTTATCGTGATCAAGCACTAATACCATCTTTAGATATAACATGCCCTAAAAAACACCTTTAGAACATCCAAAGACACACTTGTAGAGGGTTTAGTGAGGCTTGTGCTTCATCTAACCTTTGAAATGTTGTCTCCATCTAGTGCGGAGTGGTCCATCTTGCTCCCATAGATGCAAAAATCATCCAGAAATACTCTGATGAAGTTCCCAATGTAGGGTTCAAACACCCTATTCATCAAGCGCTGGAACATTTCTAGAGCATTACACAACCCAAAAGGCATAACTCTATAAGCAAATGTTCCCCAAGGAGTGGTGAATGTGGTCTTCAGCTAATCTTTCTCTGTTATACGAACTTGGTTGTATCCGCTATATCCATCAACAAAACTATAGCACTCTTGGCCAGCTACTTCATCCAAGATCTGATTTGAGAATGGAAGAGGGTAATGATCCTTCTTTGTTGCCTTGTTGAGCTTCCTATAATCAACACAAATGTGTAGTTTCCCATTCTTTTTTATTGAGATCACAATGGGAGAAACCCATTCTGAATTCTCCACAAAAATATGAATCCCGCATCAAACAACTTATCTATTTCTTCTTTTACGCCTTGGAAAAATTAGGATTCATTCTATATGGCATTTGCTTTATGGGCTTAAGCACCATCTACCAAATTAATAGAATGTTCTACCCAACTTACTTGATGGAGTTCCTTGTAATCAAAAGTGAATATGTGTATGTACCTTCGAAAGAGCCGGAGGTAGGATTCCTTCTCACTCTCCATCACAACTTCACTAATCTTTATTTGTTGAGACGATCATCAATTTCTTCTTCGATAATTTTATGGGGTCATGAGTCGGTGTGACTGAAGGATATCCATGACCAAAACATCAACCTCACTTTCTTCATCTTCTGTCCACTTCACCGGTACTAGAGTAATCGAGAGGATGTCTAATCATCAATTTCATCACTTGAATCCACAGTGTTCTCGCCTTATGATGCCAGGGATCATGTTTATCTTCACCCTCTCTCTGCCATGTCCAAGTGTCATAAAGCCTTCCTTCTAGTAGTTTCTTGCATGAACTCTCCTTAGCCATGGCCTTCCCAACAACATTGGGTACACAATAGTACCATTTTTCATCACCTGAAAGTCTACCACACATACAACACCCATAATAGATATTGCCACATTTGAAACAACACCTTCTCGGTTTAGTTTTTCCTTATTTAATGACCTTAACATAAGTGTTGAGGGGCGATCAATTTTTAAACCCAACATATTCATTACAGACTCAGTCATTACATTAACTAGAGCACCTCCATCAACTAAGACATCATGAATTGAAATACCATTACATAATACGTTAGCTTGTGGAGCATAGGGATCCGCCTCGCTCCAAAACAGGGACCTCAACCTCCTTCCTTCGCGAGCATTGAGTCCACTTCGCAGCTCTCCCACCTCTTCTCGTAAGACATAGCAAAGATTTGACCATATGTAATATTTGTAGGCCTTTTGGATAGATCTTATAAGATGGAGTATGGTCCTTGTCCCTGTGAAATCAAAAAATCCTACACACCCAACTTTCTTCTCCTATGTTTCTTACTAGTTTCTCCTTTCATCTTCTTAGGATCATTTCCATCTTGGTTATCTTTTTCTTTCTTTCTTTTTTTACAAACACATCTACTTCATTATTTATGCTCCTATCTACTACATCAAAAGAATTCATAGGTGCTTTTCCTTTATCATTATCTCTTGTACCATATGTAGAAGCTCTATCTAGACAATTATACTTATAATGACCCTTTTATAACAACCATAACATACAACTTCAGAAATATTTCTTTTAGACCTCTATCTCCTCCCCCGAGAACTAAATTCCTTTCTCAAGAAGATTAATAGTTAACTGCCCATCTTCCTGAGCAGATCTTCATACTTAGTAGATGTACTAGGAGAAAGATTTGTGCTCACCGAGAGTGGTTGTGGATTCTGACCAAAGGTGCTGGTGTAGGCTCTACTTTAGCAACAATTTCTTTGGGCTCCTCTTCCATGCTTTCTTCTTGCCTTCTTGCAATCTCCTTTGCTTGTTCAATGGTAGCTGGGTGGTCATACTTCACTCGTTGTTTGATCTCTAACTTCATCCCAAGAATGAAGTGCTTATAAGGAGATTATCCATGCCATTCATCAAACCATCCGCTAATCCTTCCTTCCGATCTGGGCATCGAGCTTCCTCCCTAGCTTTAGAACATGAGCATGATAATCTCTCTTATCTTCTCCTTCTCTCCTTGGGCTAGCTTTTTGATATCGATCATGAGATCTACATATTTCTGTTGTTCACCAAATTCTTCAAGAAAACTTTTAGTTAATAAATCCCATGAGTTTTTCACATTATCACCTAGTGTTTCAAACCACCTAAGTGTAAACCATCCAAAAAGGTAGGAAAAATTCAGTCCATTGTTCTCTTCTTATGAGGCCATTACAAATGCAAGATCATTTAAACTCTTGAATGAAAGAGGAAGCATCTTCATTAGATTGGGCTGAAAAAATAGGAATCTTCCCCATTTTAAAATGTAACCACAGTGAAATACCAACTCACAAGTACAATCAGTAAGACTTATGTGCACAAATAATTGGACTCACTACAATAGAAAGTGACTTTACACCTTTCTACAAAAATAGAAATGACCATGGTAAACTATGGTAAAACTTGACTTACTATGGTAAAAACTGACTTTACTGTGGTAAACACTATTTACGGTAAAAATGAAGTTACTAGGGTAAACACTATTCACAATAAAAAATGAAGTTACTGTGGTAAATACTATTCACAGTAAAAAGTAAAGTTACTATGGTAAATACTATGCATGGTAAAAAGTGACTTTACCATGGTAACTACTATGCACAATAAAAACAAGGTTACCCTCCAAATGTTTTCTGACTAAGTGGGAATATCTCTCCAGAAAATCCACCAACGAGGAATGGTCCCGGTAATGGAACCAAAATGTCATCACCAATCCTAAGACTATGATAATTCTTCCACCGGGAACTCCTCATGCTATGATTATTTACTAATGCACAACCTTTAGTTTGGTGGATGTAATGAAACACAACAACAAACATAACACAAGAATACCATAGACTATGATACGAAGGAATGATGAAAAATCTAAAAATATAGGTGTAAATTATAATATCAACATGAAATTGTTACAATCTCACCCATGAGGTACTTCAAGTGTTACTGACTTCACTTGCCTTCCAACAATAACTATGGGAGAAACTTCACAATTACACCTCTTAATGGCTTCTTTAACATATGGCTTCCTTTACACACTTACTCATACAATATTTCTCACTACTTCCTTCTATGCTAAATGAGGGGGGTGGCCTCTTTATTTATAGGAATTCAGGCTTATCCACCCTATCTCTAAGATAGGATAGGAAATCTCTTCCGGAAAATCATATTCCATGCCTAAACTCTTGCCTTTACATGTAGGCTTATCTTCTAAGATAAGATAAACCTTATCATCTCACATGGGTTCCACCTTTTTAGACTTTTCCACAAATAAAATACACAAAATATTTATGACATCACTCTTTGTCCTTATTACAAATATAATATTTCTAATTCCTAATCATGTAGACCCTACTTCTCTACTTACCCAAACTTTGACATTTTAACATTACCGGACCACTTACGACAAATATTTACTTTTTACAACATTCCTATTGTACTTTGACTGCTTATTCAGTAATCTACATTATTGGCTGCACCATACGATGGCCTCGTTATCTTCTATTGATGCCACTTCTAATTATACTTAACAACATCCTATTCCTAATACATACATTAATAAAATAGAAATTACAGAGGAAAATTTTAATGTCGATAATTCAAGGCTATTAAATAGGTATATATGCACACACACATACACATATAATCATATGTTTCTAAAACATTTTTCTTATTATTGGTAAATGGTTTTGAAGGGGACCATACCTTGAGTTACAAGAGGGCTCAAAAGCTAGATGATACAAGAAAATCAAAGTGGTTATTGAAAAGTGGGGACCACACCCTAGAAAAAGGCCTACAAGCGAAAACACCAATGAAGCACAAAGGTAGACAATAATCTGCCAACAAGGAGCTAAAAACAACAAGATTGCAGCTACACAATAGCTGCATAAAAACATCAGACTCAACAAACAACTACGCCTAAAAAAATAGATAAAGAAAAGAAGACAATCTAGGAAAAAGAAAAGAGAAAATCACCTAGGAGGAGAAATAAAATTCTTCACAATAGCTTTCTTATTTTTGTGCACCATTTTCCATCCTTTTGAAACTTCCTCAATAGGAAGAATTACCTCAATAGAATTAATCGACAAAAATGTGATTGTTTCCATAGTAGAGGTAGGAGGAATATTTTCCTTAATTGTAATGCTTTAAGTTTGAACTACAATTTTTTTTTTTTTTGAGTTAAGTCTTTGGTATTCTTGTTGTTGCCAACTTCTAGAATTTATAAGGGAGGAGTTTCCGAGACCAATTCAAATCCAACATCGTAATCAACATTTGAGTCCAAATCCTCCTTGGCATCAAAAACCATATGTTCTGGGAGGGCATCTTTCCACCAAATTTTTCTCTCGATTTGGAACTTTTCCATCCCACATTTAGCAACAGTGTGACCTAAACAAAAACACTTTCTACATCTAAAACCTTCGTAGTCTAACGAGCGAGACCAAGTCCCATTTCACACTTTAAGATCAATGCTTACAAGGAGGTTTTTAGAGGTATCCAGGTTTAACTAGGATCTGACATATGTAGTATGGGTATAGTCGATAGTTTGAGAGGTAATGTAAATTATATGTCCCAAATCATTACCATGGAGATCAAACAATCATGACTCAAAACTTGTAGGTGTAAATGGGGAAACCTAATCCAAACAGTTTGCGAAAAGGATTCAATAAGCATGTTAGAAGATGGAAAACGAGGTTTTATGACTAGGTGTCGCGATTGACAAACCCGGATCTTAGACATATGGTATCTTTGTCATCTATCAAGAGAAACCAAATAAAAATCATTTTACACAAGGGTAGATATTTAATCTTCCAGCAGGAGCGAAATCCAGTTTTGGGATCCATGAATGTAGGAGTGAAAGGCTCGGAAAAAACCTCGAATCTACAAATCAATGTGTGCTATGAGTAAAATATTTCAGATTCAATGAATTCCTCGCCAAAATTGATGCGGGGGTAGTGTCGTCGCGGGGGCATAATAGATCTCTTTCCTTTCCCATTGCTTCTTTGAAGGAAAATCGAACTATCGCCGTAGCCACCCATAGGATGCTTCAGAGGAAAAGGATGCCCTTTTCCACTACTATTAGCCTCGCCTCTACTAGATCCACGTCTAGAAATAGTGGATTGTTTGGGGCCACCTTCTTTCACAAAGTGGATGTCCTCTATTTCTTTGCGCAACCCGAACTTGCGTCGTTGCTTCCAATGTGAGTAGGGGACTTAGGGTTCACTGTAAAACCACCATTTGTTAAGATCGCTAGATGTAAAGCCTCGAGGGAAGCTTGAACTAGGATTTTTGGAAGAAATACATGCGAATGGCTCTACCTAAGCACTTGAATCTCGGTGTTACTGCACCAAAGAAAGTTGCCACTGACCTGAGACATAGGTTTCGCATGGTCATTACCACCGAGGGACCATCACAAGGAGGATTTAGGGTTCGAGGCGGTGAGGAGCAATTAGAGTTCATCAAATTGGGTTTTTCTAACATATAAATTTGAAAATAGTGAAATATAATATATCTAGAAATTTTCATTTAATTTTAAAAACTTGGGATTTTTATTTAATGGTAATGAGAATTTTTGTTTTAAAAGGAGTATTTTTCTTCTATTTCTATCTCTATATTATTGAATAATTTTTTAAAAAAATTCTCAAGATAATATTCAAATATCTATTTGATTAATGAACTTTTAATATATGTATTTTAATAACGAAATCTAATATATAATTATTTCATTAATCTGTTTCTCATATATTTATTTAAATATTGAAATCCTATATATTTATTTGATTACTCGAACTTTTGGGTGTTTTGTTCTTACTTTCTATTCTCTCTATATTATGAATAGAATAAAGAAAAACATCTATTTGATTATTATATTATATTTATATGTTTAATTATTTCACATATTTAATACTTCATATATATTAAAAAGAGATGTTTCGATTATGTGTGTGTATGTGTGGCTATATCAGTTATTAAAAATTAAAAGAATCATCACATTACAACATTATATCATCTCTACAATGTTATTATGGGGACACCTCTCATATAACTATAATAAACATTTACATTAAGGAAGAACACTATCAAACTCATCATTCCACTTTCTAGTGCCATTTTTTTTTTTTGGGTCCCATCTTTCATATTCATTTTTATTATAAAGTTTGATTCTTCTTCCTCAACCTAAAACAATTGAGAGAAATGACCAAAGTTAAACGAGGGAATGTTACATGAAAGCCAACCTGAAAAGCAAAGGAAACTTTTTCCATTCCAAGCTAGTGCTAGTGACCATCACATGAAATTTAAATACATAAACAGGTTCTTTAGATACCACACGGCGCCCACCAAGCCGAAAAGAAGATTTCATTTTAAATAGAGACACGACAATAAAAACATACAATATCATTCTCTCTACTTTTAATGGATGCGGATACAATGCCAGAAGTCTTTGTAATTTTCTGGTTTAGCTTTTATAGAATCCACGTGAAGAACATTCTAAGCATGTTCTTGGTCCAACTTGGATTGTTCATGGATAATATTGTACTCTTTTCAAATCAAAAAGAATTGTGGAACGAATTTATTTGCTTTCAACTATTCACGCATTGTGAGGTCTATTTTTTTTAGATCTTTTTCAGTTCTGTCTGTGGGGCACCACGTCTCCACTGTGAAGTGGAAGGTTTGTTTTTCACATAATATCTATCCATTTTAGTATTATGATGATGGCTGCAATTGCTGGCGGATGAAACACCTATTTTAATATTAAAAAATAAATAGAATATAAAAATCACAATAGAAAATAATATAGATGTGCATAACATAATACATTCATAATAGAAATACCTATTTTAATATAAAAATTAAACATGAACACACTCAAAAACATTATAACTAACCAAAAACTATATTCCCTTGACTTCTATATTTTTGTAGTTTTAATATACAAATATAAATATTTATTTATATTTTATATTTCCATTTATCTAGTAAATTGGAAATAAAATTAAAATTAAAATTATACACATTTTATAGTGTCAATAAAAATGCAGAAGAGTATAATAAGAAAATAATATAGATGTCCATAACATACACACACATAATTGAAACATCTCTTTTTAATACATATGAAGTATTAAATTAATAGTAAGAAATTAATGAATAATAAAAATACATTTTATTAGAACCTATTTATATGATTCGAAAGTTTGAAAGAACAGAAAGAATTGGGATAATGACATTTCTAATCAATATGTAACGGTAAGTGACGGTAAAGAAATTCTTATTAAAACCAGAATTCACTATTTATATATTAATAAATTTAATTATTTTATATAAATTTTAGAAAAATGAAGTTGAACGTCTTAAATTCATTCCATCTAAATTAGAAACCCATAAAAGATAATATAATACATTCACAATAGAAATGGCAAAGAGTATAATTTTTATAGTTGAAATTTATTTTTAACCATACTTAAATTTGTTAGAAAGGAAAATTGTATTTTCTTAACTCAATTTTTGTACTTCTAGTAAATTGGAAATAAAATTAAAATTAAAATTATACACATTTTAGAGTGTCAATAGAAATGCATAAGAGTATAATAAGAAAATAATATAGATGTCCATAACATTGCACATTCACAATAGAAATTCCAAAGTGTATAATTTCCTCATATTAAGAAACTAATATGGTACAAAAATCACAATAGAAAATAATAAGAAAATAATATAGATGTGCATAATATAGTACATTCACAATAGAAATGTCAATTTTAATATAAAAATTAAACATGAACACACTCACAAACATTACAACTAACCAAAAACTATATTCCCTTGACTTCTAGATTTTTGTAGTGTGAGTATAAAAATTACAACTAAAATTATACACACTATATAGTGTCAATTTGTGAATTCCCTTTCCAATACCTTCCTAGATATCCACGCTATCCACTTAATAACAGAAAATTCATTAGAAACAATATATTATATTGTTTCATTTGACTTCTTCATAAAAAGAAGAAAAGAATTGTTAATGATGATCAAATCCATGTCAATTTTAATATAAAAATTAAACATGAACACACTCACACACATAAGTAACCAGAAACTTTATTCCTCACTAACTTCAAAAATAGAGTTGTTGTAGGATACCTCTTCATGCAATTACTATAGAGGATCATTATATTATCCATCTTAAAATATTTACACTTTGTTGAGCCGATATAAATATTGGAAGAATTTCGATTTTAGGATTTTGTGTGAAATTTTATAGGTAATGTCCTCTTTACTATAATATGAAAATTTGAATATCATTGTGCTTTTAAATATTAGATGAATATATTTATAGTTCATTCATGATTTTATATTAATTACATTTTAGACAATTTCTCTAAAATCACTAGACCATTTATACATGCAGATGTAGACATTTGTCTAACTCGGAATCCAACGTTGCATGTACCATTTTCGATACCAGGAGATAGGATTTGTGAATGGGATATTTCCCATTGAAACTCTCCTAGCACATTCAAATTTAGACGTTAGACTGTGTTTTTGAAAATGATTTTAAAGTAACATAACGAGGAAGCCCCCAATGCATGTTAAACTTGTGCATTTTGGGACAATGTACTTTTTTATAATAAGTCTTATATTTAATTGTTTTATATTTATGTAACAAAACCATGTCCAATTTGTGTACAATTTTTCTCTATGGTGACTTCTAATATTTATAGCTTTGATATTCTATGATTATTATCTATTACATGTATGTGGAGTTTTTAGTTATATAAATAATTAGACAATTTTTTGAAAATACTTTATAGGTATGGCTTGACGAAGATTAAATTTTGAAAATGAAGAAGAAATAAGAGCATATCAAAGACAATATCGTAGAAGAAGACAACAAGAAATGACAGATGCACAATGAGAGGAACAAAGGAAACGTTGAAATGATAATGATAGACAAAGATTTGCATAATACAGGGCTGAATTAAAAAATGAAGAATTAGATGTAGAAAGATGACAACATGCAAATAAGATGATAGAAGTTTATGTCCATTTGTCTCAATATGAATCATATGTATCAAGAACAAGGTTACAAAGACAGTATTCATTGAGATCACTTTCAAGAAGAAGAAATACTACACGAAAAGAACTTCACCATTAGGCATCTCAAATGCATTATCATAGATTGGTTGGTAATGTTGAAGTTAATTTTAAGGGAGGAAATTCAAAATCATTGGATCAGTATGCTCCAAACACCAAAAAACTTGGACCAAGATATAATGGATGTCAATGTTAGATATAATGTAGAGAATAATGGTGTACAAGATGAGAGAACATTGAAACCAACACGAACAATGACAAGAAGAAAAAGAATGCAAGAATCATATATTGAGATAGAAAAATTTATATTTGATCCCAATAAATTTATTGGGAGAGATTTGATTACCATCCAAATGATGTTTCGATACGGTCTTGATAACCTTGCTTCACTGATCATGTGTTTTATTTTTCAAGAATGCTATCTTGGAATAAAAAATTTCGAACACCTCAAGGACCTATGTGTGTTATATGTTAGCAAGAGAAAGGTCATCATCGATTTTCAACATCACACAATATGGATCCTGGATAAAAACCACCAAAAATTGTGAACTTAACTCAAGTCGAGAAAATTTCGATAGCTTTGTGTCATCCCGAATCCTGCAAGTTACACATGTAATTGGAGGTCAATATAAATATAAAGGTCACATGATAATTTTTCCTCAAGAAGTAAAATAAATTGATAATATTTTTCCACATAGATTGAAATATTTTCCAATGATTATTGTTTAAAGGAGAGATCAACATGGAATAAATTACAATTTTACAATAATAAAAACGTGTTTATAATGCACTAAATTATAAAATAGGAAATGTAAGTTCTATTTAGATGTTCAAATTGATGAAAATGCTCTAAATGAACTTCCACCTCATTCTGATAAAAATGTATTCGACCAGTTAAACTCTGTCCATATGGAGTTTGATTCTGACGTGAATGAAATTGTATTTGTAGGTCCAACCATGGAGATAGATGAAGGAAATATCATTAGTCACACAACATCAATGGCCTCTAAACCACCCAATTCCCCAAGGGAGATGGAATTAATCCACACATGTATAAATAACCCTCATGCGAGACCCTGGAGCATTGATTGATTGGCCAGGGATAGGAGCATATCCTATCAATGAGTATGTGACACTAGGATTACTTGATATGGAATTCCCTACTTTGTTTCCCAATGGAAAATGTGATTGGCTAGAACCACGGTTAAAATGAGTACATCTCCATGAATTTTTAAAACATTTATTTCAATATAGGGATCACTGGTTTGGCCAACATACCTGATTTAGGTATTACATAATGAACATGATCATGAGACATCATGCAAAAAATTCATTTGCAGTGTTTGTAAAAAAAAATGCAAGATATGCCAAACCCCATTAATTAGTTATGTGAGAATATGCAAAATGTGTCCCATTCCAATCCAGTTGATCATTTGATGTGGTTTGAAACATCATTTCGGGGTACAAGGTCCTATTGGGAAAAATGTCATGGTGAATTGAATAACATGTCATCAAATCGGATCGTAAACCACTTTTTCACATCGAGAAAAGATGATATATATATCTTTGTCATGATCTACATGCATTAATACTAGGAAAACCACTAGATAATCCATGAGAAGCATAAATTTGGGGAAGGAGGAATATTATTGAATATCCTTATATAGTGGCACACTATATGTACTTAATGATATACACTTTTCCGAAAGGAGATATTATAAAAAGGAATGAAAGTTAAATATTATTAGTCTAGATATGAATGGAAGCATAGAGGTTCACCACATGTGCATGGATTCATATGGTTAGAAGGGGCACCAAATATGGACAACCTTGATTGGACTAATGATTTTCAACATAAAAATTATAAAAATACTTCCATTCTATTGTCCATGCATGGAATCCTCGGGAGGACCCACACCAACGAAACATATAGGTAATTTATCAATTCTCATTGAATCTATGTTTTATATAAAATTATTACATTCTCAAAATATATGATATATTCTTATGTGTTATGAATTACAGGTCTACCAAAATTTTACACAACATACGTGTTTTGAAATACAAGAGAACTCGACACTGAAGTTGATATGGAACTTGATTTGCGAATATATTTTCAATTGTGTAGATCGACATAGAATGTGTAGAAAGGGTTCCTACCTATGAAATAAAAGAGGAATGATGGTTTATAGGTAAGATGTTTAAAAATTTGAATACTTACATTGAAATTAAAAAATATTTGTGCGGAAGAACTAATAATGGATTATTTTGTTTTGCAGGTATAATACACCATGGTTATTGAGTCTTGATAAATCAAATTTATATGAAGACTTTGACACAAGAGATAATTTTTGAATACTGTGAGAAATGATGATAGAGTAAATACACACAATCACTACATATTACAATTGTGGAGAGAAAATGTAGATTGACAACTTGTTCTTTCCAAGCATGTTGTAATCAAGTACATTGCAAAGTATAAAGAAAAAGAAGAGAAGAGTTATGAAACTTATCATCAAATGTTGATGCAGATTACAAACATTGAAAATCTAGAAGAAATGGTAGCAAGATCGTATTGGAGACTTCTAACTGAAACAATTGTTGAAATATATATTGGTGCATAAGAAACATTGTCACATGTTGTTAGAGCTCCCATTAGTAGAGAACAATATATTATTTGTCAATTTGAATGTTTCACATGAGGTGTCAAAACAAAGTGACAATAAATGATGAATATTACCATGAACAACATGCAAAAATATTTGTTGATGGGTACAATAATTGACCTTTTTCCATGGAAATTGTGTTACATATTGATGTCGCTAGATCTTGGATGTATAATCCAAGGATAAAAGGCTATTAAAAATGGGAGGTTAGGAATTTGGTAGCTATCCTGAGAGCATTCCCAAGGTTTTCCTCCATCCCTTCACGTGAATCACAAAAATGATTTAATTTTTTTCGTAGTTATTACTTTACAATCCATCGCGTGATATATAGAGAGATATATTGTACATAATTATGATTCAATAAATAAAAATGGGTATCTCGTTGAATTATAATCCTTGACATGTCGAGATGATGAATATTATAGAAGAAGTTAATAATAGTAGAATAATTCTTTAGATAAAGTTAATCAAAAGATTCAACAAAATAGAACAACAACATAGATATATTGGGAAGAAGAGATATTGATGAGACAAACACCATGGAATGATGAATATCGCAATGAAAAATACACAAGTAAAGAAATGAAAGATAATGGGTTAGTTATAGATGACGAATTAGTCCCAAATATCAATTATGACATCTTGGGTGATAAAGAAAAATAAGCAATTTATATAATACTAACACATTATAATAGACGCGTCAAAATAACATGTCATTTTTCATGATAGTTCAAGGAACAATAGGAACTAGAAAATCATATGTGATTGGTGTGATTCATCAAGCACTTTTTGATGCATCATTTCCATAACGTTCTCCTCTTCTATTACTTGCACCAAAAGGAGTTGCAACATTTAATATTGGTTCCTCAATGATCCATTCACAACTTCAAAATGCTATAACATATTTTACAAAGTATTAGAAGGATGAAAACTTACAACATTCCAACAATAGACATGCCACATAAAATATATATTGATTGATGAAATGATCTTCATCGGAAATTTTTTTCTAGAAAACATAGACTCGACTTCGTCAAGCATTCCCTAAAAAAGTAGACATCAATTTTGGTGGTGTTTCTATGATTTTGGTAGGAGATTTGGGGCAACTTCCTCCTGTTATAGAAAAACCACCATATGATAGTAATAGATGTGAAAATCTGTTATGGGAAGTATTCATAATAGTTGTTACATTGGATAGGGTGTTTAGAAAAGAAGGAGAAAATGAAGACTACAAATTTTTTTAAAACTTCTCACAAATCTCAGAGATGTAAATCGAATAATGGATGATTGGATGTTATTAATGATTAGAACAAGTTTTACATTAGACTAATATAGAAATGAATAATTCCATAATAATAATCACCCGATCGCTACAACAATTAGAGTGAATAACCACACTAACAACAAAACGCACTCATTAAAAATACCTATCAAGCACGTAGCATTGCAGCCTATAACAAATACTGCCATTATACTAACATGAGGTCCTAATGATGAGCTTGATATTGAATTGTTAATTTATAATGATGCAATGCCTATGTTAACATCCAATATTTGGATAGAAGTAGGTATTTTAAATGGATTTCTAGGATATATACGAAGCATAATATACGCACCTTGTAGTGGTCCATTAAAACCACCAACATATGAAATGGTTGAATTTGATAATTACTTTGGGATACCATTTGAAGAGATAATTCCACGTACCATCCCAATAACACCAATACAAAGGGGATGGACACACCAATTTCCCTTATGGATGGCATGGGCATTGATAATACATAAATCGAAAGGTTTGACTCTTTCCAAGGCTAAATTTGATATTGAAAAAAGGGAAACAATGGGGTTAAGATTTGTGCCTATCTCTCGAGTAAATTCATTACAGAGTCTAAGAATATTTCTTCCATTTACATATGAGAGGTATGAAAATATGAAGAAGGGAATACTACCTTTGAAATGAAAGGCGTGGAATAAAGACTTAAGTTGTTAGAATATAACTAATTTCCCTTAGCTAACACACATTTAATTATACGATCTTTTCATTTCATGTGATGTACATTTTTAAATTGATTCATATGAAGTAATGTTTTATTTTTTGAACATGATAATATGGTTACTAATAAAATCCATAAGAAATTTTTGTATTATAGATAGAATTTTTATTACCCATACTTATTCTCTTAACATATATCATACCCTCATTATATGGCTTTATGATGTCTCTTATAAAATATTTTAGTCTAAAAGGATTAAATGTTAACATTTTCTCATTTTAATTGTCATTTCTACGACATTTTGATCTAAATGAATATTAGAAAAGACTTTTTTTATAAGGTAAAATGTTTGGTTTTAGGGGGACCAAAAAACCCGGATAAGATCATAAAAGATATTGTAGTTATAGTCACAATATCATGCACTTTAGATATTTATTCATCCCGGTCTAATACTACTATTTAGAAGGTTCTTGAGTGAATAAAGTAATGACTAACCTCATCTTTTGGCCATCTTATTTTAATTTTATTTCTTCATTCCATAAATTTTTATCTAGATGCCCGGTTTGTTTCAAGACTTTCTTGTCATATTAGCCTCGGATGGGGTGCCCAAGGTAGTCTTGGGGCATCCATGGTCAACTGGTGCCACCGGTGGCACACGGATCCTTTTTCTACTTTCTCACCACCTTTTGGGCTCTTTCTAACCATTTTTCATCCTTATCTTTTTCCTAGTCAGCCATGTCGGGGTTAATTAGGAAATCAGATCAAAAGGACTCTATAAATAAAAAGTTATGAGACCATGATGAGGGACCTAGCAGCATATCCTATTGTCACTCATCTAGAGTTGCATCCATCTATTGCATTTACATCCACATAGCTCCATCATCAAGGCACAAGCTAGGAGTATGCATCACACTTCATAGGGGGAGGATTCTATTCTATTCCATGCACACATACTATTACATTTTCTACATTTATTTATTGCTTTTTATTTCACATAGTGCGACTAACACAAGAGAACCTAGGGCATGACATACACACACACTATAACTACATTTGGGTTTGAAATGTAGTGCAACACTTAGAGTAGTAAGCCCACTTTGTTGTGGTAGCTAAGGTCAATTAAACCCATTCATTCGCATCTTTATTTTTAGGGTTTTATACACCTTCTTTTCTTCTTACAGGTCTTTACACCATCTTGGATTATTGGTGACATACATCACAAGACAACGAGGGTGTTAGATCACCTTCCAACACTTTGTGTGAACCAGTTTTGGATATTTTTGCAAACCAATGCACTTAGATTGCATACCGCAGTGCTCGTGGGTACCCTAATTCTGCCCAGGCACCACATTCCACTCAAATCCTCCATATCCATCCTTGTCGAGACCTCTACACATTTGTTCCTACTTTTTCTCTAGTCATCTCTAGCGACACTCTATGATAGACATCTATAATCATATGAGTTCTTTCCTCACCTCCTTCTTGCATGTAAGGGTTTTATTTTAATAGTTTTATCCTTTAGTAATTTCTATATTAGTTAATCACACTTATTTATAGTGTTTATGTCCTCCTATATTATAATAACTACCCCCACATAAATCAATTTCAGTTAATCATTTTGGTGAACCTGATGTCTTGCTATGGACCAAAATAATCCTTCTGACTCTCCAATCATTCTACAGTTTGATAGCTTTGGCCAAGCCTTTGTTGATACTCCTGTTGATCCTTTTGGCTATAAGCCTTGTCCTTCACTTATTCAACTTCCATCTTCTAATATAGATCCTAAATCTCTAGATGACGCTATCAGTCACTTATATGTTTACTATTGATCCTGTTATTTTAGCATGAATCTTGGGAGAGGTGAAAAATCCCTAACCTAATCACATAGTTACACCTTGTACCATTACTAATCCATAAGATCATTTTACTTTGCATTCATCTGGTAATTCTCCCATATTATACATATTTGATTCTCCTGATACACTATGTGTCCCTACCTCTTCATCTTCTGCTATTGAACCACAATCTCCCAAATATCAACATGAATCTGACACTATTATTCACATGGTTGATATGGTTCCTCCTGCTTCATCACTAATTTCTGATGTCATGAAAAATATGATACTTTATACGGGGTCTACTCCAACATGGTCTACCCCTTCGACACCGCAACTTATAGATGTCTCACCTCACTTAGCACCATTTATGGGTACCATATGTATGATAGATACAATCACTCCTATTTCCCCTATTACTACTATCGCCATTGTTTCATATCGGGGCCTATCCAATCTACGAGATGTCATTGTATCCTTTACGCCTTCACTAACACCGTCCACTTCAAAAGACATTGTCCATTTACTTGCACTCTCTTCAAGAATAATACTTAATGGAAGTATATAACTCTTGATAATTTCGCCAAGCCACCATATGTTGAAATGATGGTCTCTTCCATCTTGGTTTTATGTTTGAAGACATCCATTCTCATTTATAGGACCCACATTTGCATCATGGGTCTTTTATTCTCACTTCGCATATGGAATTTGTGTTTTCCATCTTGCTTTTCACCTTTCCCGTTATCATAAATCCTCTCCACTTACTCTCGACCAAGGTTGGTTACATTATATTAGAGGTACACTTGATCCTGATCATATTGATCTATCTTTTCCCACAATATTTGGTATTGTGCGTATTTGCAATAGCTCCTTTCTCTTTTATACACCTAATTTTACTTTTTGGTATGCTCAGGGTTTTCCATTTCCTCCCTTTACTGATGAAAAATACACCATAGAAATGTATAACTTGTATCTTCATGGTTATTTGGATGACCAACCACACACCATTTCTTACCAGGATTCCCGTGTTGTTCAATATGATTTCGATAGTGATAATGATGATATTTTAGACAATTTTACTTATCCATTTCCTCCCTCTATTGATGACAATATACCACCATACCAAATAATTCCTATATTCAAATGTTTAGCTGAAAAATCTGACCCACGTCATCATCCATCTAATACACCCCTATTAGACTCAATCCACACTCTATATACTTTATCTCAAGATAAGTTTTAGGATATGGAATCCACTATCACCTCCCTTAGATCTAAAATTCAAAAACTTAAGGATGCTTCTCAATCACATGATTGTGCTCATTCTACATCTTATATGTGATCTATGTCCACTACATGCCATCTAATCGAACCTTATAACATGTAATTTCATGAGCCTCTTATATTTGAACATAATATTGTGCCACATGACTTTCTTATTCAGCTCCTTAGACAGTAATTAATCACTCTACCACCACCTCACTACTATCCCCTTACCAGATAGAAAAATATTGAGGTCGTCCTTATTTCCATTATCATCGAATTAATGTGCATCATGATAATTCTTTCTTCTCTTTTCATGAATAATTAAACATCTGGGACATCATTGTGATGGATTTGTAATAGTTTTTGTGTCTCATAATTGTGTGGATTGGTCACTTGTAATGCCCATTATATATATACCACATATTAAATGGAGAAAAACGGATTCCATTAACAAATCCAAATGTTAAAAATGCAGGTTTAAAAGTAGTTGGGTTTTGGAGCATGCATGGGCTATGTGGGAGGAGGTGTGGGAGAAAGTGTGGGAAGGAGGGGAGATGGGATGCGGCTAAATAGGGGGAAGAGGATGGAGGAAGGGGTCGTGGGTGGCTGCGTAGAGAGGAGTGGGGACAATGATTTCCGCATGGAAGGTGGTGGAGAGTGAGATGTGGCCTTGAGATGGCATGTGGGGGTGTGCAGTGTGGGGAGGGTTCCACCCTCCCCAATACTTCATTCCTTTTATTGTTTTATTTTTTTTTTGTTCTTTTTTTGTTTTTTTAATTTTTGGGTTAGTTCAAATTTATTTTATATATAGTAGTTTATATATATATAAATTGTTATTAATAACATAAAAGAATATATGAAACTATGTAGTCAAATTAAAATAAAGAACTATATTAAATACTCATTTATAAGTAAAGAAGAAGATTACAACAAACTATGTAGTCAAATTAAAATAAATAACTATATTAAATACTCATTTATAAGTAAAGAAGAAGATTATATCAAGTTGTAAAATATCAGATTTCTATTTGCTATCTTAGTAAATTATGGAACCTAAAATTTTCCAATATCTAGTTTTGTTAAAATGAGTTACTTATTTCTGAGATAAAGGAAAAGAAACAAGGTATTTCAAATGGGAAGAGAGAGTATTAAATTGAGATTAAAACTTAGTGAGGAAGAATAATCATCCATGTTGGTTTTCCTTGTACAATACATTCATAAGTTTTCACATGGAAAGGAGGCAAAACCAATTTCAGTCCATACAATAATGTCACAAAAATTTACAAGAAAGAGGTGTATTGCAAGGAGGATAATATTTCCATACAATGTGAAATCCTAAATCTTCATGTTGGACAATCTTTTCCTTTCAAATGTAAAGCTAAATGAATATTTCAGATTTTTAAACAAGGAGGATTTCCAACAAGGAATATCACATTTTCTTCCTAAACATTTACCATACCAATAAGGATATGAAAATAGTATTGTTATATATCATATAAAAATCAATTCTTTTACTTGCAAAGGAGATACTACAACCATAGAGCAAGATCCATATAAAGGTATTTACAACCAATTTTCTTGTATTGTATTACAAAGTTTAAATCCCTTTTTTACATTTAGTATACAAGGGAAAATTTTCATTCCTTATGGAACTTAAACTCACAATCTCCATTATTCCAACATACTTGGAATACTCAAGAAACCATGTTACAAGATACTTGCATGATTGAAGGGAAATTTCTCAAGAAAAAATGACTTAAGTTTACAAGTAATACCAAATACAAAATAGGGATTTTACAAGATAATGAAAATCTCCACATAGTCATGTTCTTAAAGTTGCAATGAAGGGTAACAATTAAGAACCATGATGACAAGTAACTCCAACTATCTTCCGCTTGAAATCCTACTTCAAATTTTTCAACGAACCAACACAAGGAGAAAAATATTGTTTAACCACCCAACATTTAGGCATCATTACATTCTTTCCAAGGTTGGTAGACATGCTAGCCTCCCCCAAGCCCATGGGAGAGAGGACTAGCTTCCATAAACTTTTAACAAGATAAATGTAGATAATCAAACATTTTTTTTTCACATATAAGAGAAGACAAATACTAAGAAAACACCCATTTTTTTGCAAATAAGGAAAGGAGGAGAAACCATATGCTACCTCCAAAATTAGGAAGAGAAGAAAGAGATCTCCAAGTGCAAAAAGTGTAGCCAATATTGGTTGTACATAAACAATAATCTCCACAACCTCCTTATTCCTCCAAAGTCATCAAACCCTCCTTATTTCTCCACCCATTCACCAAAATCCTTCTTGGGAGGATTTTCAAACCCAATGGGTTTCCTCTCCAAGAATGGGGAAGGGGGTTCAAACCATATGAACCACCTTCCCCACCTCAAACCATTTGAGGGGAGTAAAAAAATCCTACATGGCTTGCCCATCAAGCCATGAGGTTTGAGAGGGAAAAATCCCTCTCTTCCCCCACAAACTCCAAAATCCATCATGCCATATGATGGATGGAGAAAAATAAAACAACAAGCATAATCAACAAATAGCAACACACAAAAAGCAACACACATTTTAAACAAAACAAGACTAAGATCTAACATAATATAAAACATAAAATGAGCTCAAGGAGCCTACCTCCAAAATCTCTCCAACACTCTAACTTTTCCACTTCTTTATCCAAGCAAGCTCTAGCTCCAAAATCCACAAGCCTCCAAGCAAAAGCTCTTGAAAAAATTTCTCTTCTTTTACCATGAGGGAGAATTTGAAGAGAATCCAACAAAAATCCTCACAAATGAGGGGGTGAGATGTGTCACCCCTCTCTTCCCTCAAGGTCAAATATTCTCAAAATAAAAGAGAGAAAAGATAAAATAGCTTTTAACCCTCTTCTCCCAAATTACCCAAAATGAAAAAAAAAAAAAACTTGTGCAACTTTGTAAAAACACACATACCCATCCACCTTACATGGATGTGATCAAATGGAGGAAAAATGGGATGGAATCTCCTCTATGCCTTGGAATTAAGCCCCCCTTCCTATTAGGTAGAGTCTAAGGGTCTATTTTCATGCTAAGGGAACTCCCAAACTAAAAAGGGGTCACTTAAAATGCCTAAAATAGCCAAATTTCGGGTTTGGCACATTTGGGCACAAGTGTAGAGGATGTGGGGCCCACCCAAGGGTTCACATGTGACCCTAATCCCCTCTAATTAAATACACCATTACCCAAACACAAAACTAATGCAAGTGGGGACCATTAAGTCCCCAAATCAAGTTTACAAAGCAACTAAACATCCTAAACAAGATTAATATTACATGACATACTACATAAAAAATGAGGGTCACTAAGAGTGCCCAACGTAATGAAGTCTAATACTAAGGTATCATACAATAAACACGGTTAGGACTTAGCCCCGTGGGATGCCCGTGAAAATTTCCATAGCTTCCCCGAATCCCACATTCTCCTGTGACTGTTACCTACACAGTCATTACACACATTAAACACACATGTCTGAGACAATGTAAATCAACTACTCATCAAGCGATCAATTAAATCTATGCTAGCATATCATCATCCTAAAATAAAAATGCAACAACATGCATAATTTACCATGAGTTAGCCATAACTATAAATAAAAGTGACATACATCCATAAAATCCAAACGCACAATTAAAATTAGTATATATCATATATAACTAATGTCCAAACAACATCATATCGTTAGTATCCGTAACATCACACGATAGGGTGTCAACATAGTATTTAAGTCAAATTGGCGCTATATGTCTAAATCTCCATACATATCTAAGGAGGTCAAATATCCTAAAATAATTTCCAAAATATGTCAAATCCCTGTCAAAACATGTCTATGAGTAAAGAGAACAACAAATAACGAGGCTATAAAAATGTGGTCACTACATCCCCTCTCCTAAAATTAGAATTCCTCCTAGAAGTTATTGAAAGAGATAGAGATATCTCGGCCCTCGATGTGAATCCAGCTGCAAGAGGTTGAAATACCTCCAAAAACACACATAAACAGCTTTGCAAATAAAACCAAGAGTTTCAAAATAGCTTACTTCTCATTCTGGAATTCACACTGATCTATTACATCATTACAATTCTCCTTTTATTTCAAGACTACTCTAAAACCCTAAAATGCCAAAAAACCCTAAAATGCAAAACAACTCAGATTGACCCCAAAATTTGTGTGCCAAATATGCATTCATAAATTAGGGCTCACGCGAAATTTGGACTTATTCTGACAAGCACAACAAAAGTTATTAAAGTTCTAAGACCTAGTCAAAAGCGGAAAAAACATTCGGAGCCAATTTTAGGCCACTAGATGACGGAATCCGAGCCCGAAAACGTGCCAAAATGAGCACAACCTTGCAGGAAAAGTTGACCCCAGCATAGTACTAATGTATATCTACCACCCTGTAAAATTTCAGGACGATCCAACGGTCGGATCAAAAGTTATGGCCTCTGCAAGTTATGCTCCCGCATCACCCTCAATGGTGTAGATCCTCCCGTAGCTATTGTCTCATTATATATGTCCCAATACACTCTTACCTGGTCCGAGTCTTGACCCCAAAGGGCCAAGCTCCGATGCTTTAGTATGCATACGGGCTCCAAGATCCCCTACCCTCTATCCTCTACTTGTAATGATGACCAATCCAAAACATGAGAAATATCTATACATATCTACGTAGCAAAGAAACATGAAATACATTGTGGGCCCGTGCAAGGCATGGTGGCAAATCCAGTGATAGGAAAATGGACCGATGACCTCTAAAATATCAAAAGGCCCCACAAAACGAGGTGATAGCTTATAACCCTTTCAATAGTGGATCGGGCTCTTATGTGGAAAAATAATCAAGAAGACCTTATCACCCACTAAGAAGTGATGATCAATCCTCTTAATGTGTGCATACACCTTCTCGGCATGCTCTATCCTTCTCAAGATGTTGTCTAATCTGTAACAACCTTCCGCTCTAAGTCCTGTAGGTAAGTTGGTCCAAGAATAATCCTATCATCTAGTTTTTCCCAACTCGGATGTGTCATGTGAGGTCATCGATACAAAGCTTGTAAGGAGCCATACCAATGGAACTGTGATAGTTGTTGTATGCAAACTCAACTAAATGAAGATAATATTCCCACTTCTTCTTCTAGTCCATCACATACATCCTCAACATGTCCTCCAGTACCTGATTAAACCTCTCTGTTTGTCCATCTGTCTCTGGATGATATGTTGAGCTTAAATTAATCTGATTACCCAGAGCGGCCTGAAAGGAAGTCTAGAAAACTGAAGTGTAAATGGTATCCCTATCATTGATGATGGTCTTCGAATCCCATGCAACCTAACAATGTCCTCCATAAATACTTTGGCGATGGCTTATGCATTATAGGTGACTTTGGTTGGCGATAAATGCACAACCTTGGTCAACTTATCCACAGTGACCATAATGGCATCATGATGGTAAGAAGACATAGGGAGTCCTACTATGAAGTCCATGGAGATCACATCTAATTTCCACTCTAGAATATCACGAGGATGTAAGATTCTTGCGGGATGAGAATGCTCTGCCTTGACCCTCCGACACTCAAGGCATCGTGCAACAAAATCTACTATGTCTCGTCGAAGACCTGGCCAATAACCTAACTCCTCAAATCGGTGTGCATTTTCATCACTCCTGGTGCCGCATAAGGAGCTCGATGAGCCTCTATGATGATGAAGCTACTTAGATCACCTGACTTAGGCAAATATATGTTCCTATGAAACTGAAGTAAACTATCTATCTCTCTAAAATGCACCCTAATATTTTCCTCTAATGAACCCCGTGACTCCAACATCTATCTAGCTCCCTCATAAAACATGCCCTTTGGAAGATGCTCAAGAATTCTTCCTCTCAAATCTCATCGCAGTGTCAATGAAGAAAGTACATGTCATCCTCTACTAAGTGCATCTACAACAAAATTTTCCTTTCCTTTGATATACTATACCTCCATGTCATACTCATATAGCAACTCCATCCAACACCGCTGCCGATCATTGAGGTTTGGCTATGAGGAGATATGCTATAAGCTATGGTGGTGGTCCTCAAAATTAAAGGTCTACCAAAAAGGAAATTTGACCAAACGCATAAGCACATGAACGACTGTTGCAAGTTCTAAATCATGGGTAGGATAGTTAAGCTCATAGTCTTTGAGCTTACGTGACTCAAAGGAAATCACCCAAAGCTCCTGCATAAGAACGGCTCCCAAAACCTCTAGTGATGCATTAGTACAAACAAAAAGTCCTCTATCAAGTCCGGATTGCTAAGATGGGCACCGTGGTTAACCTTTCCTTAAACAACTAAAAGGCATGCTCACACTTTTCTAACCAATCAAACTTCTTCCCTTTTCTCTGAAGAAAAGTAATAGGCTGAGCAATCCTAGAGAAATCCCGATCAAACCCGCAGTAGTAACTTGCTAAGCCCATAAAACTCCTCACCTTAGTGACTGATGTGAGTTTTGGCCAATCCATGATAGCCTGTATCTTAGAGGGATCTACTAAGATACCCTCTCCTAATATGATGTGACCCAAGTACTGAATCTTTGTCTGAAAGAAGCTACATTTTCCAAGTTTCCATACAACTTTTGTACTCTCAAAACCTATAGTACCTGTCTCGAATTCTCCTCGTGTTCCTCCTCGGAACAATAATATATCAATATATCATCTAGGAACACTAAGAAAAATCAATCCAGAAAGGTTCTGAATACTCCATTCATGAGGCTCATGAAGACAACTAGGGAATTAGTCAAACCAAATGGGATAAATGTGAAATCATAATGACCATAACGTCTATGAAAAGTTGTCTTATGAATGTCTGCATCTGAAATGCGTAACTAATGATACCCTGACTTGGGATCAATTTTGGAGAACACTCTAGCTCCCCACATCTAATCAAACAAGTCATCAATCCTAGGAAGAGGATAACGGTTCTTTATTGTGAATTTGTTGAACTACCTGAATTCTACACAAAGTACTAGAGAACCATCCTTCTTCTTCACAAATATGAGAGGCACTCCCCAAGGAGATACACTAGGATGAATGAGACCCTTCTCCAACAACTCCTCTAACTAAATTTTGAGCTCATAAAGCTCTGAGAGTCGTCATCCGATAGGGCACCCTAGAAACCGGTGTGGATCCCGACACTAAATCAATGGGAAATCCACCTCTCTCTTTGCGGGATGGTAACCATGAAAGCTCACCTGAAACACATATGCATACTCCTCAAAACTGTATGATCATCTATCGGTGAATGCTCTAGGGTGATCTCTCGATCATCAATCGCGATGGTGATAGAAAAAAATAGATAACCTTTATACATGCTCTGCTTGAGTTACTTAGCCAAGATCATACACAAAGAGATAGGCCTCTGCATCCCTTATATCACAACCGTGCTCCCAAGATCACCCTAACACTCAATGATCTTATTTCTACAATCTACCTTAGCTCGACGAGCCTCGAACCAATCCATACCCAAAACTACCCGATAGGATCCTAGAGGAATAACTCGAGGTCAAGAGTAGTGGAGAAGTCTCCCAAATCAACTACACAACTCTCCACATACGAGTCCACAACAAGTTTGGCCCCAGAGGCCAACTCAACCTACCAACTATCTGGTTGCCTAACCACCACTAGCCCACACTGGTCCACTATAGAAGGAGATATAAAAGAATCTGAAGCACTTGAATCAAAAAGTATTGAGATAGAAATACCCCTAAAAGTATTTATCGTCTCAATGACTATGGCTCAGGTGCTCGCCTAGCAGCTTTTCAACAATCTGCATATACATGATGAGTGCTTCCTATGTCACCCACCGTCTGCTCGAATCTAGGAGCTCTCTACATATCCATGGTAGCGGGTTTGTGTGGACACATACACACATAATGATTAGGGGAACCACAAATAAAACATCCTCCTGTACCCCTCTGAGATGGGGTCCCTCCTATACTCTGGTGAACTGATCCTACCAGCCCAACCCTAGCAACTACCGTATGCAAACTAGTTGCACCTAGTGATTACCCTATCTCCTATCACTAGCTCCAGCAAAACCTCCTCTAGTGCCACCTCTCTTTAAGTTATGGGTCCTGTCTAGCCCTCTGCAACTAGTGGCCATGTTTGTGTCCGATGTGTGTGTCTACTACTATTGATGCGGTGGAGCCCTCGTAGCTACCCGGTGGAGGCCGAATCCTCCTCTAGGGGTGGTGTTGTCCCCCATGAACTCCGACTCAAAGGCTTGCATCCTATCCTAAAACTTTCTTTTTTCTATCTCGGTGCTCCTATGCCCCTGGTCTATTCTCCTTAGCTAAGTAGGCCTTCTCAATGGCCTTCTCAAGTGTGGGAGGAGATAGATCCTAATCGCTCCTACTATATCCGCATTTAGACCCCGAATAAACTTGTTTACCTGCAATTTTTGTCTCTTGCAGGGTAGTCACATATTGTAAAAGATCCAGAACCTACTCTCATACTATGTTACTATGTCGAGCCATGTCGTAAGTCATGAAACTCATCAATCCTCTTATGTAAGAATTTCTATGACATATAACGAGCCCTAAAAACTCCTCAAACAACTCCCATGTCACTTTCTCTCGAGTTAAATGGAGCTTCCACTCCTCATTCCTCCACCAAATGTCTCACTGTTGCATCTCGTAGGAGGTGTATGGAAAACCTGGATTTGATATTACTCTCATAAGAGTGCAAGCCAAACCATCTATCTAGCCTAAGGAGCCATGACTCATCCCTAAAGACATTTGTAGAGCCGGTGTATGTAGGAGATGTGCGAAGCGAAGAAGATCCCTAATCACACTGCTTGTGTCTCAATCTTATGACTGTGGTCCAATAGGTGAAAAGGGTCGTCTCTCCGAATGGTACCTCAAAGCTATGTGTAGAGAGAGGGAGTGGGGGATAGTGATTGCCCGTGGAAGGTGGTGGAGGGTGGGACATGGCCATGAGATGGCATGTGGGGTTCTCTAGGGTGTGGGGAGGGTTTGGCCCTCCCAATACTTCTTTCATTTTTATTTTTTCCTTTTTTTTTTTTTGGGTTAATTAAAATTTATTTTATATATAGTACTTTATATATATAACGTGGTATTAATAAGATAAAAGAATATATGAAACTATGTAGTTAAATTAAAATAAAGAACTATATTAAATACTCATTTATAATTAAAGAAGAAGATTACAACAAGTTGTAAAATCTCAGATTTCTTTTCCTATCTTCATAAATTATGGAACCTAAATTTTTTTCAATATCGAGTTTTGTTAAAATGAGTTACTTATTCCTGAGATAAAGGGAAAATATAAAAGGTATTTGAAAAGGGAAGAGAGAGTAATAAATTGAGATTAAAACTTAGTGCGGAAGAATAATCATCCATGTTGGTTTTTATATACCCATTCTTAAGTTTTTTTATTAGGCATGGAAAGGAGGCAAAAACCAATTTCAGTCCATACCACAATGTCACAAAAATCTACAAGAAAGAGGTGTATTTAGGAGGATAATATTTCCATACTATGTGAGATCCTACATCTTCATGTTGAGACAATCCTTTTGCTCTCAAATGTAAAGCTAAATGAATATTTCAAATTTTTAAACAAGGAGGATTTCCAACAAGGAATATCACATTCTCTTAATGTAACAAAGTAATGCAAAGAGAGGATATTTGACTATCCAAAACATCTACCATACCAATAAGGATATGTCTCAAAATAGTATTGTTATATATCATATAAAAATCAATTCTTACTTTAACAAGAATGAGATACTACAACAAACCATAGATGAAGATCCATATAAAGTTATTTACTACCAATTTTCAAAATTGATTACAAAGTTTAAATCCCTTTTTTATTTAGTATACAAGGAAAATTTCCATTCCTCGTGGAACTTAAACTCACATATTAATTATTCCAACATACTTAGAATACTCAAGAAACCATGTTATAAGATACTTGTAGGATTGAAGGAAATTTCTCAAGCAAAAATGACTTAAGTTTACAAGTAATACCAAATACAAAATAGGTTTTACAAGATAATGAAAATCTCTACATTTCCATGTTTTTAAAGTTGCAAATGAGAGGTAACAATGAAGAACCATGATGACAAGTAACTCCAACTATCTTCCACTTGAACTCTAACTTCAAAAGTTTTCAAGAACCAACACAAGGAGAAAAAGCTTGTTTAACCACCCAACCTTTAGGCATCATTACATGCCTTTCCAAGGTTGGAAGACATGCTAGCCTCCCCCAAGCCCATGGGAGAGAGGCATAGCTTCCAAAAAATTTACACAAGATTAAGGGAGACAATCAAACATTTTTTATTTTATTTTTCACATATAACACAAGACAAATAGTAATAAAACACCCATTTTTTGCAAAGAAGGAAAGGAGGAGAAACCATCAAAATGGGGAAGATAAGAAAGATATCTCCAAGTGCCAAAAGTGTAGCCAACATTGGTTACACATAAACAAAAATCTCCACAACCTCCTTATTCCTCCAAAGTCATCAAACCCTCCTTATTTCTCCACACATTCACCAAAATCCTTCTTGGGAGGATTTTCAAAGTCAATGGGTTTCCTCTCCAAGAATGAGGAAGGGGTTCAAACCATATGGACCACATTCCCCACCTCAAACCATTTTAGGGAAGTAAAAAATCTTACATGGCTTTCCCCATCAAGCCATGAGGTTTGAGAGGAAAATACCTCTTTCCTCCCTCACAAACTCAAAATTCATCGTTCCATATGATGAATGGAGAAAAATAAAACAACAAGCACAATGAACAAATAGCCACACCCCAAAAGCAACACATATTTTAAACAATACAATACTAATATCTAACATAATATAAAACATAAAATGAGCTCAAGGAGCCTACCTCCAAAATCTCTCCAACACTCTAACTTTTCCACTTCTATATCCAAGGAAGCTCTAGCTCCAAAATCCACAAGCCTCCAAGCAAAAACTCCCAAAAAAAAAGTTCTCTTCTTTCCAATGAGGGAGAATTTAAAGAGAAGACAAAAAAAATCCTCACAAATGAGGGGGTGACATGTGTCACCACTCTCTTCCCTCAAGGTCAAAGACTCTCAAAATAAAAGAGAGAAAAGATAAAATAACTTTTAACCCTCTTCTCCCAAATTACCCAAAATTACAAACAAAACAAACTTATGCAACTTTTAACAAAACACACATACCCATCCACTTTACATGGATGTGACCAAAGGGAGGCAAAATGGAAGGGAAACTCCCTCTATGCCTTGGAATTAAGCCCCCTTCCTATTAGGTAGGGTCCAAGGGCCTATTTTCATGCTAAGGGAACTCCCAAACTAAAAAGAGGTCACTTAAAATGCCTAAAATAGCCAAATTTCAGGTTTGACACATTTGGGCACAAGTGTAGAGGATGTGGGGCCCACCCAAGGGTTCACATGTGACCCTAATCCCCTCTAATTAAATACACCATTACCCAAACACAAAACTAAATGCAAGTGGGGACCATTAAGTCCCCAAATCAAGTTTACAAAGTAACTAAACATCCTAAACAAGATTAATATTACATGACATACTATATTACAAATGAGGGTCACTCATGGTGCCCAAAATAATGAAATCTAATACTAAGGCCTCATACAATAAACATGGTTAGGACTTAACCCCAGAGTTGCTTGTGCAAAATTCACGTAGCTGCCCTGAATCCCATATTCTCATGTGACCTATTACCTGCACACTCATTACACACATTAAATACACCTGTCGATATAATGTAAATCAACTACTCAATAAGTGATGAATGAAATATATGCTAGCATATCATCATCCTTAAATCAAAAATACTACAACATGCATAATTATACACAATTTACCATGAGTTAGCCATAACTATAAATAGAAGTGATATACATCCATAAAATCCAAACACACAACTAAACTGAGTATCCATCATATATAAATAAGGTCCAAACAACATCATATAATTTAGTATCCGTAACATCATACGATAAGGTGTCAACATAGTAATCAAGTCAAATTGGCGCTATATGCCCAAATCTCCATACATGTCTAAGGAGGTCAAATATCCTAACATAATGTCCAAAATATGTCAAATCCTTATCAAAACATGTCTATGAGTAAAGAGAACAACAAATAACTGAGGCTATAAAAATGTGGGCACTACAACAATTTGTGTTTCTAATCTTATATTGATCACCAAAAAGAGTCAATGTAAAATTAAGTCATGATAAAAGTCCGAAAAATAAAATTAAAACCTATCTCAAAGGCACATTATCACTTGAACATGATGTTCTCGTATATAAATTATCAAGATTAAATAATTCGTGAAAATATTGAAGAATGATATGATAAAGATACTTGAACCTAAAATAACTCAACCATAAAACCATCAACATTTGATAGTACGTGAATATATAAAGAGCCTCATATCCAAATACATCTAAACTAGTGACTTCACATCAAAGGAACGAGGAAAACAAAGTTTGTAGGTCAATCAATGACCTCTTGTTGAGTCAAATCAATGATGGGGCCACACAAAGTTATGGTGACATGTGCATTTGTAGTTTACTTTCTATTGTGTTTTCATATGTCTAGTTGTGTGTGGTTTGTTACAATTTGTAGTGTTCTGTTTGAATAAGTGGAAATTTGACATTGATGGGTGGACAATAATTAAATGCTCCATTTCTAGTTTTTCAGTTTTTAATGAGTGAGAAATTTTTCCTATGTTATTCCTTGCGTGAGATATTTATGAAAGATGATAATAGTTATTGGCACATCATGATGTGGTTATAGGTAAACCACTATTAAAACCTTCATTTTGGTTTGGCATAAACCAATTGCAAAATCACCACTCTTGGTTGTGGGTAAACCATTGCCTTTTGTTTTGTGGTTCTCAAAATGTAAAACTACCATTCTCGCTTTTGGTTGACCATATATAAAACCATCCGTTAGGTTTTGATTATACTACAAAATCACCAGATCATGAACATGTGTAAGCACAAAGGCGGAGTTTTCCCTATGTTCGCACTAAGGATGAATGTTAGGAAATCTATGGTTATTGCTTATTACTATGTATGGGTGAATAACAATTACAATTATTATTATGGTGAAAGTAAAGTTAGTAAGCTAGTAGGTTAATATATTATTATTAGTTGTTATATAAAATGACAATAACAATTATGAATTTCTTGAGTGAGTTAGAAATAACTCGCATAGGAGGTTTGAGTTGTCATAACCACCTCATAAATTATAGGGGATATTTGATATATATATGGATTTTTATAATGGAGTAGATGGAACAATATTGAATAATTTTCTTGATTATTTGGTTTTGTATCTCCGATCTTTTTGTAATTCGTTGTATACTCTTAAATTTCCCCAACTCTCTTTTATCCCTTATTATTGCAAATTCCTATATGGGCACCCAACAAAATTATAATATTTTACATTTAGTAATGGGAGCCTCCACATACCCAAGAACAAGTGGATTATCCTGTTACCTTTATTAGAAACTCATAATGTACAATACGAAATATTATTTCACTAACAGGGAGATAGGCCTCGAAAATAACACAACCAATGAGACCAAGTTGCAAGTGGGAATCAATCTTTTCGCACATTGAGAGAGGGGGTCTTTAGCCCTCTCTAGAGAGCCTATGTTCACCATCTCATATGATTATTCTCTTAATTTTTATGCCTTTGACCTTCAACCTTTTCACTTAGAAATAGGAAGCCAAAAGTATCTAAATCCTAAGGGAATCAGGCCTAAAAATAACACAACCAAAGAGAACCTAGCTTTGTAAGTGGAAATCAATAGTCTCCCAAACTAATAAGAGGGGTATTCAATCCTATACCAAGAGCCTATTCTTACCATATCATATTAATATGCTCTTAATTTTTATTACATTGACGTTTAACCTTTTCACTTAGCAATCCATCCCAAATTACCTATGAACCTTTATCTTATGTGTTGAGAAGGAGATTCCAATTAGATGTCATTACCAAGCTGATGTTCCTAAAGAACCACTCCATAGTTAAAATCAACCATCATTGGCTATTAGGGACATGAAATAACTAGACCCTGATAATTCTCAATAGATAAAGGAACCACTAAAACTAAACATGAAAAGGGGGATGGGAATGAGAGAGACATGTAACCATGAACTTACGATGGTTGCACCACAAACAAATTGTATCTAAGGGATTCTTCCTCTCCCTCGAAAATAGTTGAGAAGGAAGCAAGGAGTATTTTTTAGTACTAAAATAAAATAAAATTGCACAATTCCCAAAATAATTATAGTGGAAGCATCTAAATTAAGGACCTTATATTTGAGATATTAAGTCAGTGATCCTCGAGAAGAATCCAACTGAAGGAGATGTAAGAGAGGCTTGGAAAGATCAACCAAATCATAGACATGAATGAATATACTCCCCATAGAGATTCCATCAATCTCAAAAATGATCATATATCATTAACCAAAAGATTAATATGGTCCTCTCTATGAAGAACAAGTGGTATATTGTACAATCTAATCCAAAGAGTGAAAATAAAGATTTTCAATGGTTCAAAATCAAAGAAGGGAGACTATGGTAAAAATAAGAAACCAAAGCTATGCAAAAACCAAGGACCTAGATACAAAAATGAAATATTTGTCAGTAGAGTTATGGAAATTGATCTGGAAGAAACCAAAAGGGATGTAATGGAACTCCATAAAAATGAAACCCGGTAGTAGATATATTATAAGGATAATTGCCAACACACATCTACCAAAAGAGATATGCTAACTAATTTTTATTCCATGCCAATAATAAAAAAATTATATAACACCACCTCTCCTATAATAAAATACAAATAAATATCACTTATCTTGAGCATGAAATGAGGATGCAAAATTTTGTTGGAGTATGAATAAAACTAGATACACTAGAACTAATAATTCTATAGGGAAACAAATTCCATTGGATATGAAAACAAAGTAGTCCATATGCATTAGATGAAGAAGTGACAAATTAGTTAAAAATACCAAAACCTATGAAATGTATTAGATATGTTCCTTTATTTTTCCATGGGGGTTCATTAGCAAGGAAATATCCTAACAAGTTCATTCATATTGAAGTAATTAAAATTGATAAAACAAATTCAATATACTGGTAGACATTATTATGGGGTGAAAGTATTTAATTTATCAATATATTGAAATAGGTATTGGGGGTAGGTTAGAGAGGTGGGCTAGAGAAGAGGTAAGGTTAATTTTAATATAAAACTAAAACATTTGAACCCTAGTTTTTAAAACTAAATAATATAAAATTGTAAAAGGTGTGCATTCATATATTTATATTATAATCTCTTTTTGAACAAGGAAATTCGAATTAGGAGATTCTTAAGCAAGAAATAATAAGATGATAGAAAACTAGGATTGACTATGCTTTTCAGCACATGATATTATTTCACTTTGTTAATTATTTGAAGAAATATTGATACATGGTTAAAACTTAACATTAAGGTAATTGGAAATAGATATTAAATGGATTCAAACTCTCTTTCTATAGAAAGGTCATATTAAGAAAATATTAAATTTTGATTCGAAACATGATATGTTTCTTATGATATATCGTGTATAAATAAAAATAGTTCAATAAAATTGTAATGGGAAAATGGGTAAGTAAGGTACATTAAAATATTAGGGGGTATTTTCATTCTAGTAATATAATGGGAGGAGATATTATCTATTGAATAATTAGAGGTAAAAAACTAACATTAATAGTATTCTTCAATACCCTTCAACAAACATGTTATACCATACTTCTCCGAGTAAACCCCCATGTATTTTGTATAGATAAGACATTTAAAACTTAAGAGAGACATTTAGAGCATACCCAAAGAGAGTTTGGGAACAAAGAGAGATAAAAGGGGAGACAAAAAGTTATTTTCCAAGTCCAAACCAACCAATGACCATTCAGTCTTATTAACCTTCATAGATTCCTAAAGAATTAAATCTAAATAGATCATTATTTTACTAGAAACGATATGGGATAAAGAACTAACAACCCCAAGTGCTAAAATAGACCTGACATCACTCCCACGACTAGATGAAACCCCATAAATATCTACAAAATATCTAACTACTACCATGCGGGGATTATTGGTAAAATATTTCCAAAACACGTGTGATAAAGGGATTATAAATACTACCCCTTATTAAATTATAATATAGCACTACATATTCTCATTGTTAAGGCTCCCTCTTACACTACTCCTATTTATAAAAATAGGTGCAAATTTATATAGAAATTACCTTTGTATGATTGCACATTCTATACATTCCACTTTACCATGGTGACCCCCATGACCTCCACACTCCCAATATCTTCTTTGAAATCATGTGATTGAGGTTTGGATATCAGAAGCTCCTAATTAGATCATCTTTGACAGCACTCATGAAGAATCCTTCAAATCTCTGTAGCCACTACCTAGAACTTCCTCAAAACATGCCTTCACCTTGTTTGAATCCCAAAAAAGTACATGTTCTAAAACATCCTTGTGATTTACCAAAAACTTTTATTAAACCCCATTGTAGAGTAATCGATATAAAAATGATATACAAGTGCTAGTAAAAAGTGACACAAGAAAATAAGAAAGTATGAAACCCTAAGAAAGGGTTAGAAATAATGATTTAGTTGATTGAAACTTGATCCTGAAGGTGCTCTGGACGGTAAAACTATTGAATAGGAAGTGAACAGTGGCATCAATGCTCGTGGATAAATTAAGCAATCGCAGAATAAGGTAAGACACGAGCACCCATGGCCTGGATAGGGGCTCCCGAGTGCCGATGACCTCTTTGAAGCCTATGACCTAGTAAAAGGTCATAACCTAATATTTACTCTGTCAGAAAATTATTGTAAATATTCCATATTTATTTCTTTTTCTCTCTCTTTGATCACCTAGGGTATGTATAACACACTGCAAAAGATGTGAGATGAAAAAAATCCCACAAAGCACATAATATCAAGAAAATGAGAGATACATAATGGGGATTCGACTAACCCCAAAAGTTACCCCAAGATTTATGCACTACATCTATGACTCCATGTAGTTCTGGTGAGTTTGTGTAATAATATTTCCCTGGGATGCCCTTGTGCAAGTGCACTTGATAGAGGGTTGTAGCTAGATGTAACAATGTAGATAAATGTGTGAATGGAATAAAAAAATTCTCCTTCCTATGTTTTCTATGAATAAATTGTACTCCCTTGTCCTTTGAATGGATGCTAGATGGATTCCTTGAAGTGCTTTAGGTTCCTTTGGATGCAAGCTTAGGTGATTATAATAATGCTTAGTGTTTGGTCCTTGATTTTGAACACATAACTATGCATTTATATGATTCCCTTGTTTGAATTTTGTAATTGAAAACTAGGAGGTCGATCCATAAGTGAAATCAATTCCCAAAATATAAAAATACCCAAAAGAAGAGAGCACGGTAAAAAAGGCCAAGGGTGCTTAGAGGGGACATGGGTGCTTGGGCAAAGGTCTTTGTCTTGGTCAAGCGCCGTGTCTATAGCCATAAAATATAAATAAGTATAATATCGACTGGTATGGCTAGGGTGTTCAATAACAAATAGGAAATAAGAAACACACAAAGAGGCCAAAGACAATCGCCAATTACTAGTTTTATTATTTATGAATCATATGAATGCTAGTATGTGTTTATGACCTAGGAATGTAGCCAAGTGTGCTATTTTGTGTCTACATTATCCCCACTTTATGTTATTCAAAGTGAATACTCAATAACATAAATTAATTATAATATGTGTACCTTATGTTCCCTGTAGAGCGTGTGGCAAGTAACATGTTGAGCGGAATGATGCCAAAAAGGAAGCGTGGAAACTAGCAAGAGAAAGTGACCTAGCGGTGAAGTGTATGCATTATAATTTGTTATGCTTGTCATTGTGCATGTTGTTGTGATTTTGATTTTCATATTCTCAGAACGACATACCTACAAAAAGAAGAGCAAGAGAGTAATCAAAGTCATGTATATGAAAAAATTCATAAGCATGTAAAAGGATGTGAAAGTATGTAAAAGTATGTAAAAGGAAAGTGTCCACCTAATGTCAAGAGTGCAAAGGATAGAAAATTGTCCTAAAAATACTATATAGAACAATTTTTTTGGGTGATCTCATGCCAAGTGTGTTTTTTTTGGGTGATATCACGCCAATAACAAGTTTTTGGGAAATCTCATGGTAAAGAGAATGTGTTTTGAGAGAGGGTATAGTGTTACTCTCTCCCATGACTCTTCCCGATAAACACCATCATAATGGTGTGTCCGTATTTTTCATGTCAGTCCCTAATTTATTTCAGAAATGTACCAATTGAACTAACTGTAGGAGATAAAATTTATTCTATTGTTGGAGGATTGTGCTTGATACTCTCAAGTTGTTCTAAAATATTATACATACTATCCCGATCTCGATAAGATTTTTGTGTGTGCCCAAGGACATTAGTGCCTGTGGTATGACACAGACACCCAAACGGTCCTATCCGACCCTAGGAGTTGGTGTATATGTTATGATGAGGATATAAGTAAGATTCTTGGTTGTTCTGTAACTGTGTTCATGTTCTAATTATGTGTTGTATTGTGTTTTGATGTAGCTATGAGCTCCCGTGTGCTGCGATTTACTCACCTAATATATAACCCCTCGCTTTGGGCATACAATGAATGTGGCAGTATGTGGTAAAAGTAGAGAACCTGATGTTGAACTAATGTTGATACATGTAGGGGGTAGGGAATGTGCATGGTAAAACCAAGGCACATGTAATCAAAGTTTCTAAACATATGTTTTAGTAGAAAAATCTAGTAATCATGTCATAGAAAAATGATGTAACAAAGAAGTGTGCATAGAAGATAGACTGCGAAAAGAGTGTTTCATACATCGTACATCACTCATAATGTCATAAGAAAATCTGGTTTGAAGTGGCCAAAAGAAAGAAAATAATGAAAAAGAAATACATAGGGTAAATCCTATAAATAATAACATACAATGAAAGACAAAAACACCAAAATGTGTCGACAACCATGGTGGCATATAGTCCTGCAAAGAAAATTCTAGACATGAAGCACCTATTAGCATGTTAGAAAGATAAATATAATGTCAAAGCATGTATGTAATGATAGAAAGTTATGTGCTAGGAAGTAGAAGTAGTAAATAATGAAATAATAGCACCTGTAATGTTTGAGACAAAGATGCTCCTATGAACCCTCGGGGACCTGTAAGAGGTAAAATTCCAAAACATCATTACAAGGTGTGTGTAAGGACCTATAAGAAGTATACATTCACAACTAGAGAACAAGTGAATGTGCATGTGATTTAGAAAATATATTGAAATATTGAGCATCTCTAGCATGGGAAACAAAGTGTACATGAAAGTAGAATAAGAAAGAAAGAATAAGTGCAATCAAGATATGCAATATGTAGTGTATGAGTGTGATGGAATGGTATGTAACGTGAATTTGATAGGAGAAGTATACCCTCAATGGATTTGGATGAGTATGAGATGAGATTCATTTATAAAAGACCCTCAACAATCAAGAATGAATGATAGAACAAAAGTGTGTCATCGGGAAATGGTCTCGATAGTGTGTGTTAGAAAGATAGATCAATGAAGCATAGAGCATGAATAGTGAATGTGATGAGGTTCATTTCATATTTATACCCTTAATAATCGAGTAAGAAACTGTGGAACTATAGACGTCACGGGGTAATGATGATAAATTATGTGTATCAAAGGGTTTGAAAGTGAGTATAAAAATGATTTATGAAGCACAAAGCATTAACTGTAATAGTAGATTATAAAGACAATAGATAGTGGTAGTAAGGTGGGGGAGTATAATGCCCCTAAGTTTTCCAATAATGGAGATTTATGTGGTGATGTGAGAAGGACCATGCTATGGTGGTGGAGCTTGAAATGTGTCTTGGCCATCAATATAAGGAATAGTTTGTTTGAAAAAATGAATTGGAAATAAAATTGAGTAGGATGGGAGATATCTTGAATGATTTTAGCTTAAATGCGAGATCAATATCATGTTGTAGAAGACTTGAGATCGGGAGCGGTCGACTGATTTTGAGAGGAATTTGCTTATTTGGAGTTGGTAACATGGTAAAAGACTTGAAAGGAGGAGGGGTTGGACTAATTTTGAGAGGAAGTTTATTAGTTGGAGTTGGTAACGTGGTAGAATACTTGAGAAGAGGAGGGCTGGACTGATTTTGAGAGGAATTTTCTTAAATGGCTCTTGACTTTCCATAGAAGGAACATTAGTAACGATGGAATGATGTTCATTATACATAGATGAATCAGATTTAGGAACCTAGTGAGATTTACCAATAGAAGATGAACATGTAGCAACATTTTATGTAGCAAATGAAATGAGACCATAATGCTTAAGGTGGCCAATTTTTAATTTGAGAGCATAGCAATCATTGTTGTTATGTCCATTAATTCGATGATAATTGCAATATGGGTGACGTTGGTATTTTGTAAGTCGATAAGGAGGATAAAAATGAGTAGATGGAAAGTTGATCAATTGATGAGTGAGGAGATAAGGAATAATATCATGTTGTTTAGCATTAAGATCAAACTTGAGAGGCGCGGGGAGTGGTAAGACTCTGGGGTTAACTAATATGGGTATATGTAGAAGTCAGAGAAGTAGAATGAGATATTGCAAAAGAACTAGCATGGACTTGAAAAGCATCCTTGAGATGGTTCACTGAGAACCATCCTTGAGAAAAAGATAAATAGGTAAAATATTGATTTGGATGTAGGGTGTGCAAGACCAAATACGAAATAAGAAACACAGAAAGAGGCCAAAAAGAGTTGTTAATTACTAGTTTTCTTTATGAGGAATCATATGATTGCTAGTATGTGTTTAGGACCTAGAAACGTACTCCAAGTGCATGATTTTATGTCTACACCTTAACATCTGGTTCGTCGAGAATCAACTTCCCCTACAATCCTTTTAAAAGATAATAAAAGAATCAAGTGGACGCAATCTTTACCTAGTTTTTACAAGTTTTTATATATGCTAATTTACTAGTATGTTTGAAAAATATCTTTGGCTAGCTAGTGAAATACATTGATGTGCTTTGATCTAAAATGAAGAGATAAATTAGGTTTAAGAAATAGCATTAAGAGTCGAAGCTATTAAATAAGTTTATCCATGCACGCACGTGTGTCCACACAAATAATCATATTTTTCTAATGTATTAATTTGGAAATAGTGAAATATAATATATCTAGAAATATACATTTAATTTAAATTTTTCGAATTTTTTATTTTACGGTAAAGAGATTTTTTCTTAAATTTTTTAATTCTTACCTATTTCTATCTCTTTATAATTAAATAGAATAAAAAAACATCTCTTAAGATAATATTCAAATATCTATTTGATTAATAAAATTATAATATATATATTTCAATAACAAAATCCAACAGATAATTAATTGATTAATCTATTTGTAATATATTTATATAAATACTGAAATATAATATATTTATTTGATTACTCAGCTTTAATATCTTTCCTTCTTACTTTCTATTCTCTCTAAGTTATGAATAGAATAAAGAAAAACATCTATCTTATTCTTATATTATATTTACATGTTTAGTTGTTTTCATATATTTAATACTTCATATATATTAAATAAAGATGTTTCAATTATGTGTGTTCGCTTTCATGTAAATTGACATGTTTAATTGGTCCCATCTTTTATATTCATTTTTATTATGAAGTTTGAATCTTCTTTCTCAACCTAAAACAATTGAAAGAAGGAATGTTGCATGAAAGCCAACCTGAAAAGCAAAGGAAACTTTTTTCCATTCCAATCTAGTGCTAGTGACCATCACATGAAATTTAAATACATAAACAGGTTCTTTAGATACCACACGGCGCCCACCAAGCCGAAAAGAAGATTTCATTTTAAATAGAGACACGACAATAAAAACATACAATATCATTCTCTCTACTTTTAATGGATGCGGATCCATGTGAAGAACATTCTAAGCATGTTCTAGATCGAGGTCTCCATCATAATCTTTTAATTGTGGAGTAGATGAGATTCTAGATCTTGGCGTGCATCATCACCCTTTTTATTTTTTAGGAGAGATCTATTGTTCTTATTGAAAAAGTTGGATGGCTCCCTTATTGTCACACAGACAAATGGATTGCAATTAATTGCTAACACAGATTTAAATTAGGTTTAACATTTTATTGTATCATTATTGTTATTTCTACTAAAAGTTCACTCTTTTAATGTATTAATAATATTAAAAAAATCTTAAATATATTATTTTAGGGTTTTTGTAATGTTAGAGAATAGTGAAATTATCTTAAAGTTTATCAATTTTAAAAAAATTAGTAATATTAATCACTCATTAATTATAACAATTTATGAATTAAATAAATTATTGTAATGCAATATATAATTATTGTAAATTTTGCTATATTAATAAATATCTATAATTACTCAATAGATTTGTATAAATAATGAATTCTCTATATTTAATCATTTGTCAATTGAATTATAATGGTTATATAATATAAGTTATATTTATTTCCAAGTTAAACATTACACAAGTATCTATACCAACTTCTAAGTGTTATGACTTCAAAAAGAGATGAATGTAATTATACTTCACTTAGAGAGGGCCTAAAACACAAGACAACAAATTATAGTATAAAAGGTGCACAAGAACTTAGGAGACCAAACATAGTAGAAAAAGGATGGTAGAGATAGAATTACTTAAATAAAAATTAACAAAATATTTTATAATTTCTAATTTGAACCAAAGTAGTCAATATATAAAGTGCACTAAATTAATTATAAAATAATAATAAACAATGTCATGTGGACATTTTCAATACTTAAAATAGCCAAAAAGGATCTTACATGTCAATTATGAATTCCCATATAATATTAACACATTATCAACATTACATATTGCAAAATACATAGATTTGCATTGATTAATCTAAATGTCTAGATAAGAATTATGAAATCTCATATTATATTTGACAAATTGATTTTGTTTATGGGTAATTATATTAGACAAAATCAATGTAAATTGTCTCTATATTATATTAAAGAGATTGATTTTAAATTTCTGTGAACTTTACATCACAAAATATATTTTGTGTAATTCATCCATACTCCATGTTATATAGGGTAGAGCGTAAGGAAAAATGTAGATGAGGGTAGTTAATTTACAACACCCTTTGACTAATAACAACCGATAAAATTATTATTAATGATTCCATCTTAAAGCGACATTTATTAAAGAGTGAGTTACCATTTTAAAATAATTAAAATGAATTAAAAATAAAATTTATATTGAATATTATTTTCCATTTTTATAAGTAGTAGTTTTTAAGAATCATTGAATTATATAGATTTTAATTTTTTTACTTATATTTTGGATCACATAAAATGTATAGTAATGTTGAGTAAACATACATATAAATCATCGATTTTTTATCGATTAAACAATTATGACTAAGGAGAATCTAATCCATCAAAATCACCTAGAACTAATCCTAGCCCTTTTGTTTGAATCTCTATCTCGAATATCTAAAAGAATTTGTACTATGATGGATATGATAGAAGCAACCATCATCGTCCACAATCATATTCTAACTCTTTCAATTTATTATCTTTTGTAGTTTAATTATTGTATACAACCACCATTCCTTCACGCAAAGCCCTTATTAACATGCATTACATAGTAATAAATAATACAAATTCTAAAGGCACTTTCAAAAATTACAAACGCTTCTTTTATGTCAATTTTGTGATCAATGACCATCTAATAGAGAAATTAATAATATAGTATAACTTTTTGTCATATATTTTTGATTGTCATGTGTGATTGTCATCCTTCCATAACATAATTTAATGATGATTTATTTTTAGTAATATTTTCAATTGTCACTCATCCATAATTAAAAAATACAATAAACACTTTGTTTTTTCACTTCCTCGTTTAATATAGAAAAATGGAAAACTATTTTTTCTTGTTTTAATTGCCATTTGAAATTTTTCTAATATAGAAAAACTGTTAATTTTGTTCCTCAATCGTCCAATAAAAATTAGATTATTGTAAAATATTTTATTTTTGGTCCATATTACTAAAAATGATAGAAATAAACATTCGCTTATATATCACAATTTGTTTAGTGTTGGTTGATGAAAGAAATATTACATCATTTATATGATGTACATTTTCATGGGATATATTTTTAGTGCCCATTTGATCAAAAAGATATATGGGAGGATGTCTGGTGGATAACAATGCCCATTGATTGTCACACAATAGTGTTTTGTGTCATTTTTAGATCATTCAAGTGCAAAATCAGAGTAGCTTAGTCTATTGTGGAGATTGGACCTACCATGGTATTCGCCACCTTTTCTTAGGTTGTGAATAATGGTAGTAAGATAAAGATAATACATAAAGATTATATATATACATATATATATATATATATATATGTATGTATGTATGTATGTATGGTCTAAAGCTTTAAGATGCTTTGTTGTAATTATTTCCATTGGTGAACTTGAACCTTAATTTATAAATAAAGATAATTATATATATGGTCTAAAACTATAAGATGCTTTGTTTTAACTATTTCCATTGTAAACTTGAACCATACTTTATTCTCATCAAACTTGAACTCAAACCTTATGAAGTATTTTATGTTTTACAAAATATATGTATGTATGTATGCATTCATTCATACATGTATGTATTTGGCTTTCACACATATGTGTGTATATATGTAACTTCAATACACACGCATGCACACACACCCAAAATTTGATATGTTAAATTTTTTTAATACAAGAGTGGAGTGCAAAGAAATAGAAATGGGTGCTTTATGCAAGTTGGAGGAGAATTGATGAATGGTAATGACGTTCAAGAAGATGGTTTAACATTAATGGAGGGATGGGTAACATCACAAGGAAATGAAGTGACTCGCCAAATGTAGTGTACTCCTAGTTGTGCTCTGATAGGAGCTTTGAGTGGTTATGGACATTCCTCAAAGTATAATGGGAAATATGTTTCTATCAAGTGTAGTCATGGGCTTCCCGTTAGACATGAATGTGAATTTCAAGCATATGGAAGGAACATAATCCAATTATCGATTCTTCAAGGCATGCTAGTCTCATGGAAATGAAAAAGAATGATAGTCTCATGGTAATAAGATGGCACTAGGATTTGCAGGGAATGAATCTATTAAAAATGCCTCAACAACTGTTAAACAAATGCAAATGACAGGTGTAAAGCTAGCTCCATCACCATTTCCACCACCTTTTATTATGTGTCTAGATGAAATATGTATCAAGTAAGGGTATAGAAATTCATCAAATTATAATGAAAAGGAGAATTTTGTGATGTTATAGTTGTGGTGCGATGAATGGCATGCCACGTGGGAAGCTTGCAAAAGGCACACAACTTATTTCACATAATGCCTTCAAATAAAATTGGTTTCATAAATTACGTTGATGTCAAGTCTACAATAAAAATATACATGTATATAAAATACTTTTGAGGTAGGGAGAGAAATAAGGTTTGTGTCTGCGGTAAGTAGAGTGTGTAACACCTACTTCAATTCAAAATCACTAAAATTGTTACGAGATTGAGATTGAGATCGACAATGGATGATATTGGTTTGGAAAAATTGTGTGCACCATCTAGTCTTATAGATTTGGTGATCATAAGATATGTACAAAATGGATTTTTTGAAAAGGACTTGGATACATTTAAGAAAATGTAATTTATAGGTCTTGAATTCTCACAACATGAACTATATTGAGATTGTTGAAATGTATTAAATTTTGTTAGAGTCTATGCAATGAGAGCAAATCAACACAATATAATAATTTATTTGAGATGCTTATTGAGAACATTAAAGAGGCTATTATATAGCCATAGAAATAGAAAATGAACCTCCTAGAAACTAGAAATTCATACAACCAAATAACTCATTAATAGTTTTACAGTACAACCAAATCTCATTTAATAATATATTGTTAAAACAATAACAATATAACTAATATAACTTATTTATCACTCAAATTATTTACTAACTCATGTAAATACTAATTATCCAATGTAAACTCTAAATTTCTTTCTTACCATTCCCCCTTAGTGTTTACATGGGAAGAAAGCATATCTCAAAAACTTGAAATGTAGATCGTATGCCTACACATACTTTTAGGTCTACATACTATTGGCTTGGATCTTGTTGTATGGATCTTGTTGCACATGACCAATCCACTTCACCACAATGAATCCCTTACCAGATGATCACACTTCTAACAATACACCTACATACGTGAACTCAAAATTGTTAAGTTGTGGAGCTCAATTACTTCAGCTTAGCATGCAATGTGAAACTTGCTGAAAACATATTAACCGTCATCATCGGTTAGGGGAACTCGACATTGGTCACCCAGACCGACATCAAACAGGAAGGAGGGACTCGACATCAATTAACTGTGTGAGGATGTTTTAATTAACTCTCGAATTAGATCTATTTTCATCATTAAAGTATATTTATTGATTGTAATTGCATGGTTAAGTGCCCTAAGTCTATAAACGACTATATAAGCATAAAATATAGGGTTTAGAAAGAAGTATTGACAAGAGTTAAGAAGAACTTAAAAAAATTGTGAGAGAGAGAATTCTTGGTGATGAAGCAAAGCTTGAGAGAAAGAAAGTATTATACATCCGAGAGGTGTGGAAGATTGTAAATCTTCATTGTATATCTTGTCAAAGCTTTGGATATTAGATTGGCTTGTTTCTTGGTGGACGTAGCCCACACTGGGTGAACCATGTTAAATCTAGTGTTGATTTATGTCTCTTGTTTTGATATTTCTTATGAGAGAATATCCACTTTTATTTGCATGTATGCTTAGATTTGATATATTATCCAGTACAACCGGTTTGCTAACCCCCAACAAATTGTATCATAGCTTTGTTTGAGGGTTTTGTGTGTTGACATATTTACTCACAGAGGGTTTTATGATTGAGTGGGAGCTACAAAAATGGAAAAAGAGAACAACTATAAGGTAGAGAAGGTTGACGGCCGAAATTATCAATTATGGAAGATGCAAATTGAGGACTATCTATATCAAAGAGATTTCTATATGCTTTTGGATGAAAAGCATAGCCCTACGAAGATGACTGATGAAGAATTGAAGATTTTTGACAAAAAGGTTTTGTGATCTATAAGATTGAGTTTGGTAGTATTCGTGGCTTCCAATATTACAGAAGCAACTTTTATGGTAGATTTAATGAAATATCTTGCTAGTTTATATGAAAAACCTAGTGCTTCAAATAAAGTATATTTGATGAAGAAAATATTTAGTTCTAAGATACATGAAGGTGGATCTGCATCTATTCATTTGAATGGTTTTTGATCTATTGTAAATTAGTTAAAATACCATTTGATGATGAAGTAAAAGCACTCTTATTCTTATGTTCTTTGCCCGATAGTTGGGATAAATTGGTAATGGCTATTAGTAATACGTCATTTGCTAATAATATTTTAAAGTTTGATGATGTGGTTATTATAATCTTGGATGAAGAAATTTGTAGGAAGATTACATAGGAATAATCATCTAGAAATGCTTTGAAAGTAGAAAGTAGGGGCAAGAAGAAGGAGAGACCCAAGATTAGGAGTAATGGGAAATCAAAGTCAAGGGATAGTAGATCTAAATCTAGAAGTAAGGGCATTACTTGTTGGAAATGTGGAAAGAAAGGACATGCAAAGAAATATTGTTGGTCGAGGATAAAAAGAACCAACAACCGTAAAAAATGTAAAGAAGAAAATCTTGCCGCATCAAAGGTAATGTAGGATATTCTTATTCTTTCATTAGATAATAGAATTGAATCATGGATTTTAGATTTATGAGCTTCTTTCCATGCAACTCCTAATAAGGATTATTTTAGAAATTATGTCGGGCAATTTTGGGCATGTTTATTTAGGTGATGATGAACCTTGCAGTATTATTGTAAAGGGGAAGTTCATATAAAATTGTAGAATTGAAATACATGGGTATTAAAATATGTGAGGCATGTGCCAAACCTCGGGAGGAATCTTATTTCGTAGGGCAATTAGGTGAGTTTGGCTGCATGGTTATTTTTACAAGACACTCTTGGAAAGTCACCAAGGGTACTTCATTTTTGCAAGAGGTAAGAAGGTAGGAACATTATATTTATCTACATCTATTATCGATTCCTTTTTGCATTATCTAATTCAGATTTAGATGCATGCATGTGGCATAACCGGTTGGGCCATATGAGTCAAAAAGGAATGAAAATCTTAAAGGTTAAGGTTAAGTTATTAGATTTGAAATATTTAGATCTTGGTTTCCATGAGCATTGTGTCTTTGGAAAGAAAAAGAGAGTGAGATTTCTAAAATTTGGGGAAACTATTAAAGAGTAAAAGTTGGAGCTTGTCCACTTAGATGTTTGGGAACCAACTTAGGTAGCTTCTCATGGTGGATCCCAAGATTATCTTACTTTTATTGATGATGCTACAAGAAAGGTATGAGTTTATTGTATTAAACATAAATATTTTATTTTGAGACTTTTAAAAGATGGAAATCACTTGTTGAGAATGAATCAAATTCTAAGTTAAAGTGCCTTATATCCTGACAATGGTGGTGAATAATGTAGAAAGGATTTCAATGTTTACTATTCATTGAATGGATACACAGAGAAAGAATGGTTCCAAGAACACCACAGAAAATGGTGTTGCAGAAATAATGAATAGGACAATCATGGAACATGCTATAAGTATGAGGATACATTCTTCATTTCCTTTTAGTTTTGGGAAGAAGCAGTTGATATAGTGGTTTATTTGATTAACCATGGGCCTTCAAGTTCACTAAATGGAGGAATACCAGAGGAAGCATGGATTGTAAAAGAGGTAGATCTTTCTCTTCTTAAATTTTTGGTTCAGAAGATTTTGTGAATGTTGATAACGAAAATACGAAGAAGTTGGATGCAAAATCCAAGAAATTCACTTTCATTGGTTATGAATCGTGTGATTTCGGTTTCCGTTTTGGGATTTAGAGAATTCCAAAATTAGTAGGATTCATGATGTTGAATGGAATGAAAAGAGAATGTACGTGGATCAAATTTTGGTACCCAAGGATGAACCGGCTGAGAATTTTGTGAATGAAAATGAACTCTCATATTTTAAAGTATTACCGATAGGGTTACATAAGTAACTGCGGTGTTGGCTTACCCTTGGTGACATCATCGATGAACCGATATTGGTTACTGAAAGATATAAATCAGCATCGTTTAGCGGTGAACCGATGTTGGTCACAAATAGATTTGGATATGAATGTCCAGGAGGTCAAGATTGAGCCCCAGGTATCCCAAACTCCTGTGAGAAGGTCATAAAGGGTAAGTAAATATCCAAAAAGATTTCTACATTCTCTAGTTTATTTATTATTGACTGATAACGGTGAACCAGAAATTTTTGAAGAAAGAATGCATGATAAGATCCACGTCCAATGGGAGCATGACATGGATGAGGAGATGAACTCCTTGGAATAGAACCAGACTTGGGATTTGGTTAAGTTTGCAGCAGGTAAGAAAATATTACAGAACAAGTAGGTTTACAAGATCAAGGAAGAAGAGGGTGGATAGAAAAGGTATAAGGAAAGGCTTGTAGTAAAGGGATTTACACAGAAAGTAGGTATTGACTTTGGTGAAATATTTTCTCATGTTGTTAAGATGACTTCTATTCATACTGTATTAATTTTAGTTGCAGTAGAGGATTTACATTTAGAGAAACTAGATGTGAAGATGGATTTCCTTCATGGTGATTTAGATGAAGAGATTTATATGTAGCAGTTGCTTGGGTATGAAGTCAAGGGTAAGGAGAAATTAGTATGTAGGTTGAAAAAGAGTCTGTATGGGCTCAAGCAAGCTCCAAGTCAATGGTACATGAGGTTTGATAGTTTTATACAAGAACATAGTTACTTGAGATGTGAATCTCACCATTGTGTTTATTTCAAGAAGCTTGAAAATGGGAGCTATATTATTTTGTTACTTTGTATGTGGATGATATGCTTATTACATGATCTAGTATACATGAAATTAGTGAGATTAAGAGAAATCTAGCTCACACATTTTCTATGAAGGATTTAGAGCTACAAAAAAAATCCTTAGCATGTAAATACATAGCGATGTTTGAAAAAATTAATTTTATTTGTCTCATCAGGATTATATCTACAAGGTGTTAGAAAGGTTCAACATGCAAAATGCAAAACTTGTTAGTACACCTATGGATGAAAACACAAAATTGAGAAAAGATTAGTTTCCTTCATCACATGAGGGTCAAATACATGACACAAGTGTCATATGCTTTAGAAATTGAGAGTATCATGTATGATATGGTTTGTATCAAACTAGATATTACACAAGCAAAGTGGGAGTGGTGATTAGATATATGGCTAATCTAGGTAAAGAGCATTGGAAATAATTCCAATGAATACTCGTGTATTTGAAAGGGATGTCTAACATGCGGTTATGTTATAGAGGATCAGATATTTCATTGTGGCTATGTTGATTTGGATATGGCTAGAGATTTGGATGGTAGGAGGAGCACTACTTTGGATATATTTTCACAAATTAGAGGTGAGAAGGTAGTTAGCTGAATTTCAAGATTGCAAAAGGTTGTGGCTTTGTCTACTATAGAGGAATCTTATGTTACAGCTACAAAGGTTAGAAAGGAAATTATATGGATGAGTAAGTTTATGGAAGAGTTGGGAAAGTAATGAGGAATTCTAAACCTCAAACAATTAAGATAGTGTAATTTATTTGGAAAGGAACTTAGTGTTTCATTCAAGAGAGAAACACATTCATTGAGGTATCACTTCATACAGGAGGTATTGGAGGATGGACAATTGAATTTAAAAAATATTCATACGAGTGAGAACCCTGCGGATATGCTAACGAAACCATTAAGCAAAGGAGAAGTTGGAGCTACACTCCACTTCTATTGGTCTTCTACTTTGAGACTTGAAGAGGAAGAAACAAAGATAAAGAAGGATCCAAGAATGATGTTATATAGTTATGGTGCAATAATTAATCTCCAAGTGGGATATTGTTGAGTTGTGGAGCTCAATTACTTTAGTTTAGCATGCAATGTGAAACTTGTTGGAAAACACAGTAACCATCATCAGTTATGGGGAACCGACATTAGTCAACTAGGACCGACATCGGTGAAAGGAGGAACCAAAGATCGGTCAGAAAGGAGGAACTAACATCGGTTAGCAAGAACCAACATCGGCACTCAATAGGATGTTTTAATTAACTCTCGGAGTTAGATCTATCTTTAGCATTAAAGTATATCTATTGATTGTAATTTAAAGCATGGCTAAGTGCCCTAAGTCTATAAATGACTATATAAGTATAAATCTAAGGTTTAGAAATAATTATTAACAAGAATTAAGAACTTAAAAACTTTGGTGAGAGAGAGAATTCTTGGAATGAAGCAAAACCTTGAGAGAAAGAAAGTTCTATACATCCGAGAGGTGTGGAAGATTGTAAATATTCATTGGATATCTTGTCAAAGCTTTGGATAATATATTGGCTTGTTTCTTGGTGGATGTAGCCCACATTGGGTGAACCACATTAAATCTAGTGCTGATTTATGTCTCTTGTTTTGTATATTTATTCTAGTAGAATATCCACTTTTATTTACATGTATGCTTAGATATGATATATTATATGTATAAGTGGTGTGCTAACCCCAACAAATAGTTCCCATTTTCACTTCCAGGGATGAATTCTCTTTCACCCACCGATTGATGAAGAAGTATGACACTCGAAGAATCTCAACAATCAAAGGATAACTCTAGTTCAGTTGCCTCCTATACAACTATTCTTATACTCCAAAATGCACATTCTCCACTTTTCAATCATAACAGGGAAGGAAATGACACACCATTTTATTCTGCACACACCACACAACCAAAAATTAATGTCACCATACCAAAATGTGGCCCCATTGCTGCTGGATCTGACGGGAGGCACCGATCTCCCTCCATCATCTCGTAGCCTCGACCTCTAGTCTCATGTTGCTTTAGATCAACCCGATTTGAATATGAACCTCAAAAATTTCCACATTGGGTTTATTTTTATAACTACCCCTTCGCAATGTGAAATGGTTTCTTTTCCTGGACGTTAGGTAAAACTAAAAATGTGTTTGTAAGGTAAATTTTAATAAAAGAAAATTAGACTTTTTGACATCACCATACTGACCATTACTAAGATAGTAAAAATACCTTAAATCACCTATTTGACTTTTACGACACTTAACTTCGACAATGATAATAAATGAATCTTGACTCTACATTTTAATTATTGACAATGTAATTGACCCACTTCTATAATGATGATTTCTACTCTTTCACCAAGAGGTTAACTACCCTTACAACGAAATTATATTGACAACTAGTATTTAGAATGGATTTATAACAAATAACAACTTATAGCTCGAGACATCTAAATAAAAGTAAGACTTGGATAATTCACAATGGAAACAACTATACCATAACTACTTAAATATAACACAATGTTTTTGTAAATGAACTAAAAACGTTATACAAGACATGAGATTTAAAAAGCATTAATATTTTATTACTATTTTAAAAAATAATAGAAAATTGACTATTAAATTGATGATCAAACTAAAAAATAAAACTATCAATCCTTAAATAATCAAAAAAATGGAATTGACTTATCAAAGACATTTGAAAAATAATAGAAAGACTCACGAATGCATACAATGTTGCATGTACATCTCAAGAATATGTGGCATCAAATAAGGACATGAGATTGGTACTGATAGAGCTAAATAAACACATTCATCATGGACATCTATTCGGCACAATGCATTGATCAATTTTGTCGATGCAAAGCAATTTCCATGTAGATACACGCCAAAACAGATTGAACATGTGGCGCCCACTTAAAACACACACAAATACAACACCAAAAATTAGATAACATTTTTTTACTTACTTGGAGTTTACACGACAACATAGGTAACAAAAAATGACTACAACCCACTCTCAATAAGCTTGACATGATATCGACCCCATAGAATAAGAAATCATACAACACCCATCATGAAAAGTTCACTTTTCTCTTCGACAAGGCACAATGTAAAAGTCCAACCACAATACACAGTTACAATTAAGGACATCCCACAAAGAAAAATATTTAAGGTTATTTATTTACTAAAAACATCTTTCAAAACTTGACTTACGATCTAGAAGATTCATGTTATGATTTGAGAAATTCTTCTTACAAAGGTGAACTTATTTCTTTTATACTATTGACTGATTAGCTTAAGATCAATTTTTCTAAAGGAGAATCATTCTATAATATGTCAATAACTTTCTTAATTCATTGATTTAAGAACATTTTCCATTTCTCACAAGGTTAATTAATCTTACTCAAGCCATTGAAACTTGTTCCACACCTCTATTGCACAGTGACAAGCACAAGCTCCGATTGAGGGAAAGTACCATTTTAGGTTCGGAACAATAATCTTCTTTGTGCAAGGATCAAGATTTTAACATTACTTAAGAAAGATTACAATGAACCAAGGCAAGGGTTAAGGGAAACAAGTCAAAAAAAGAATTCAGCTTCAGAGTCTCATTGGTTATTAACTAGTATTTTATTGAGGCTAAGAATTTATCAAGATTGGTTAAAAGTTTCATTTAGACTTTTCTTGATTAAGTTTGACAAGGAAAATAATTTACATTTCAAACGATTGAGATATATTGAAGGGTTTCTTAATCAATTTCCCTCCTACTTATATAACCTTATTATCTTCCAAAAACTAATCATTGATTTCACCATAAGATCATTTAAGAATTCACCATGAAAATATAATGTTGATTAGTTTAGCTTGGGGAAAAATAAGGTAAATATATTTTTATTACAAAAGCTAGTTTCCTCTTTGATCGCTTAAGGGCTCAAAAGTTATCAAGTAGATCACATCTACATTAATTTATTCGTATATATATTTTATTTTAAATTTTATAACTTTTATAAGGATCATCCAACCATTTTATTATGCTTAGAATTACATTGTTACTATGTCTTAGAAGGGTTTACAACTCAACATTTTATCTCAAGAGAAAAGTTTACCATTACTCGTTTGTGAAAACTATACATGGTTACATCAATTCTTTCCAACACGACGCACAACCCAAAGGGACAAACCAACTCTATGGAACCATGACTAGGGAACAAGAGAGTAATAACATTGGTCACGCCACGCTATACTATTCTTAGAATTTCTATAATACATTAGAATCACCCATAACCATGTGGTAATCAACTTTTATATTTTCCACGATAACAAAACAAGCCAAGTTTCAATAGTCACGACAACATTACTCCACAACACATAATACTAAGGCACTAGTTTTCTTCTAAATTCCCCACATAACCCATTCCATAGTTTTACAACATAAAATTATTCATACAAAATAACTTCACAACCAAGTTTGATGCAATATTCTACAATTCTTTCCCTCATCTACTCGCATAAGCCATCTGCAACAATTATTAATGAGTCAGTTCAACAAAATGAGAAAGATAAGACTACACAAAGTAAAAATAAGCTACTATCTAACAATATCAAGAAAAGAAACATTCTATTCCAAGAATTGGATCAAAGCTCTAAATACTAACAACCCCTTAAGATAAATAAAATTTCCACCATGCCAATCTAAGAAGAAAGCCTTATACTTCAATTTTGAACATTATCTCAAAGCAACAAAAATCAACAATCATTTGAGAAGGGACCATGGTCTTGATTAAGTTAGAAACACCCATCTAGCGTAATGGGATTTTCATTGAATAAATAATTAGGTTATAAAATTGAGAACTGATATTTAAACTAACATTCCTAATTCCTAAAAAAAAGTACCAAAGGCACAAGCTATGATACTAAATTTCTGAAATGAAAAAATTGAACAATTAATCTAGGAGGAAACACAATCCAAAGGTTAACACAAAAGGTTGAGTGTATTAAAATTTTAATCATGTAATCATATATATTATATGATGGAAATATAATACACGACCACCACTCAACATTGTTTAAAAGGGAAGGAAAATAATACTAGTTTCAGCCATTGACTCCAAGAAATTTCACAATCATTCAAGAAGAGGCCATTGCCCTTATAGGCTAGTAACAACAAGCGAGAGTAAAAGAGAGTTCGACATACAAGTTAACATTTTAAACATCAATCCAAGTTTTACCACACTAGGGATTTCCAAACCTTCTCTATAAGTCTATAGTTTCGGTTTAAAACAATGTGGATCACCACTTTCCATCACAAGTCCTTTTAAATTACCCCTCGTTAACATATTCAAACCATTCAAAAAGAAAATTGCATTTATAAGTATCACCAAAAGCCATTAAATTAACATCAACTTCAAATATAAATCAACAATGCATCTATATATAAATACCCCCAAATATCCCTAATGCTCTTAACCATTCTATCAAGTCAACAAGATATCAACACACATATGTCATCCAAAAGTCAATAAAAATCAGTGAGATGCACAATTATAAATATGCCACTAAGAGTCATCACGAGTAGAATTATCCATAACACACACATGAAACTACAAATCCATAACACACACATGAAACTACAAATCTCGGTGACGAAAACCTTTGTTACGGTTTAAGCTTCATAAGGAACAGTCAAAGTGCCCCTCAAGGAAAAACCTTAAACATTTTGGAACTATACTGAAGATCAATAGGAAATAAGGGTATATGTCTAGCATCAAACACAATTATGTAGGAATACTCAAGGTGCAAGACAACTAGTAATTCGGTACCTTAGCCAAGATACACCCTCCAAGCATAAATCTAACCACAGAAGTCAACCACACATAAATTTTTGCAAACCTATGGGATAGTTCAAAGGGAACATTTAATTGGTTCAAGAAAAGAGAACATGGAGGTATAACAGACCTCGACAACCACACCACTCCAAGGTTGGGCAACACCAAAGAACAACTAACATTATGATATTTTTGAAAAAATCTAAAAGGGTGATTAAGTGTCCATAAAATGATAATCAACCCGGAAGGGACATTATCCAATAAGGTGACTACTTGAATAACCCAATCTAAAAGTTCAAATAAATGAATAGGAGAAACCCGATTATCTAGGAATAAATATAATCCAAAAAATGACAAGCTTAGAATAAAAGAAAGGTTTGTAAATACAACAGGATTTCCTTCACAACAGAAGACACCAGTTATAAACAACGATGAAAAACTTGATACTCAAACCCTAAAATGTAGCTAATAAAGGTAGAAGGTTAATCATTCAAGCATGAACACACAACAACTAGTATAGGAGAAAAGTAAATCTATGCTATCCACTTTAACACCGACAACTATTAAAGCCAAAACAAGAAGATTATAAGAGGAAGGAGAGATTTTTCGTAAGATGGACAAACCCACAACAAAGGAAGTAAGGAAAAACAAAATTGGGGAAAAAGAAAGTTCTATTTCATGATATTTTTAAATTTTAGCAATTGTAACAAAGGTAGGATTATCTTTCCTATTTCTTCAGCTTCAACAAGGCACACAAACACCCCAAAGTCCTGGCAAACAAACCTCTAGTTGAATCTCCATCCAAAAACATGTTAGGTGCCAAACTCCACTCAATCCCACGTTGGCATAGGAAGGGAGCTCCCAACACCCCAAGCTTCAATAAACGAAAAGGAATGTGATCCCAAAGAATATCATGACTGCAATATATACACTAATGGATTTAAAGAAAAGGACAAAGAACTTCAAAACACATGAGATAGGGGAGGGGAAAGCTAGACTCATGCAACTCCTTGGCAACATCCTCACGGCTGCGTCACGAAATGGGATGGATGGAGCAAGGTATGGACATCCAACGAAGCACAAAGGAACATGTTTTTAAACAACGATAGGCATAGGAGGCTTAGGAATAGATATTACAACGTGGAGGTATATACGAGGCTCGTGAATCATTTGAAAAAAATCCTCAAAGAGACGAGGTCTCAAGGAAAAGCCAATGTTATAGGATGAGAACAAAGGTATCTATAAAATGGACTGCCTGTGTCGACATTCCAAAGATATATGCATCCAAAACAAGCTTTTCCCTTTCACTCCAAAAAAACACAGAATAACATCCTCCCAGAGTAACCCACGTAGCTAACAACCAGAGTAAGGTGTTATAGGCTAAACAGAGTCCAAGGTAGAAAACAATAGCGAAAATAATCGGTCCAAAGCATACAACTAGCATTAGAAAAGGTGTTTCAACCTACAAAAAACAAGGCCCCAATAAAATAATGAAATAGGACCCAACAATCCCACGCAAAACATGGCATAAATGAAAAACAAAAAAAGGAAGAATAACTTAAGCGCAGCCAAACAGGTTTAAGCTTGACGTGTGTAGATCCACCAAACAAAGGTTAGATAACAATGGAAACGGACTTGAAAAGGTTGCATTGCGGGTACCCGTGAAGGAGTGCAAAATCATGCACAAAAAAGAGAATGTTTAATGACCTCATCCCTTCACCCTTATTTGTAGAACTATACCTATGATGCAAATGCCCACTAAAGGGTAAGAGCTAGGTCAATAAGGAGATAAGACCGGACATGTTAGAATAATACAAGGCTGCAAAACAAAAAAATGAACCCACTTAACAAAACTAGCAGCCATTAATGGATAAATACGAGACGACAAAAATTTAATTGTATTGAAAAATATCAGCAGGAGCTCAACCACTCCCACCCACCAACAGGGTAAGATTCTCCCCCATGCCAAATCAGAAGGATAGAATTGCCATAAAGGATGGCAGGTCGGTGGTTGGGTTAGTAAATTCCACCACTAAAATTTTCTTAAAAGAAGAGGCATGTGTGGAGGCCTAGAGGATAATAAAATAAAATTAAAATTTAAAACTAGCAGTCCCACCATGACAGGAACTACAGAACATCAAAGTCTTCACCCATTCTGGAGGTAGGTGATTTGATGCAAAATTATTTGTGCTCAAACTATAAAAATTACATCGAAGATACATGCAAATATTTACACTAACTGTCAAGAGTACTACAATATGTTGGAAAACATGAGTGCCCAAATATTTTTTTATAAATAATTATGTCAAAATGGTATAGTCATTCTATGAAGGCATCATCATTAAAAATTTAGACACATGGCATTGATGGTTAAACATGCCACTTAGTCATACAAAAATTCGAGAGAATTTGTAAACTTCTTAAATGATTTACAGAGATGAAAAAATGTCAACTAGATCATAGGTGGTTAGGAGCACAATTCATTGAATTGGTCCGATGCCAAATATTAAATTTTGTCGAGTTTATGCAACAAGAGAGCGAATCATCACAATATAATAATATAGTCAAGATACTTGTTGGAGAACATTACAGAGGCTATTATATAGCTATATAAATAGAAAACCAACCTCCTACAAACTAATAAGTCATAAAACTAAATAACTTGTTAATAGTTTTACGGGTACAACCAAACTCTACAAATATTATATTGTTGAAACAATAACAATATAACCAATATAACTTATTTACCACTGAGTAATTACTAACTCATGTAAATAATAAGTACCCAATGTAAACTCTAAATTTCTTAACAAAATTGGCTAAGGATGTCCACTAAAGCATGATCAATAGAATATTTTGTTTGGATAATGTTGATGAAAATGATTTATTAGACACATAAAATTTTTGGAGGTGTAGACATAAATTATTGAATGACAACATTGTCTTTTACCTAAATCATGACTTTGCGCACATATCATCAAGCCTAATTCTAAGGAAATATTTTAGATAGATAATGAGACCAAACTAAGTCTCATATATTGCACAAAATAACATTATTCCTTCTCTTATAAAGTGGATTTAGATGTAGTCTTAAGAACTAGATAACTTATTTAAGATAAAATGTAGAATATATTTGATCTATTTTTAATGATCCATTGCAATCTAAATGTTTTCATTTCCTAATATTTCTTGTAAATTAGAGTGCAATATTGTGTATGAGTAGGTCATTTGAAAATATTTGAAAGCTAAATCACTTTATAACACTTTGGAATATTCTCTAGAATGTATTACAACAAGCACATGACTCACATGGTCAAGCACATGACTCACATAGCCAAAGTGTAGGACTCACGTAGCTAAGAGCTCATGAATAGCAGAGCAAAGAGTGTAAGACTCACAAATCCTAAATCACAGGACTTGCAGAGCATAAGACTCACATGTTGCAAAGCACAAGACTCATAGGTCACATAGTTCAGGACTCACATAATCAACACTGAAATAACACTAACCAAAGCTACATACCTCCAAATGAGAAACTAGGAGAGGTTTTTATTACTCTTATTGATACAAGGAAAAACCTCTATCTATTTTTATACAACACTAATCGTTACATGAAGATACCAACATTTCAAGAAGAAGGTTTTCAAGTGCAGGACTTGTAAGAGCAACACCATATTTTCTCTAACTAAAACTCAATATCTATAAATGATAAACTAAAATAGGTTTTCATTCGTCTTATTTATAGGAGGAAAATATCTCTCCATTTTTACAAAGAAATAATGGTTATGAAGATATCAACATTTGAAGAATAAAATTTTCAAGTGCAAGACTCACATAAGCAACACATGACTTGCTCTAACTAAAATTGTAGACCTCCAAATGAGAATCTGAGAGAGGTTTTTTTCATTTTATTTCTACAAGTAAAAACTCTATATGTGTTTACAAAAGAAAAATAATTGAGGAAATATCTCCATAAATGAAGTTATAATAGAACAAGGTTGAAGGAAAGTAAATAAGACAAAAAAACATAGGTTCAGCAAATTATGATATCTCCCTCATTTATAAATGAAAATAATAATTTCAAAATGTTTTAGAAATATTATAACAAGGAGCACCAAACCTAGAAAATGTTTGAAAATATTCTTCAAATTAAATTCATAGTAATGATTAGAAAATCAGGGATGAGAATATGGCAGGACAACTATCATATTGAAAGATTCAATCATGCAAGAGCAAACTTGGAAAATATAAAGTAGTTAAGTGCATGTGGAAGAGGTAATTCAATCTAGAGATGTAATATTTGATTACACATCTTCTACATTTTTTTCTTAGCAAGTGAAAGAGGTAGTTCAATCTAGAGTTATAATGTTTGATTAAATCTCTTCCACATTTGTCTCCTTGGAAAGTGGAAGAAGTATTTTAATTTAAGTTAAATAAATATTTAAATATAAAGTTATAGCTTTTAAATAAATATCTTCCATATTTATTTCATTGAAAAGTGGAAGATGAGGTCCAGTCTTTCCCAAAATTATAGGTAAGTAGCTCTATAATATTGTAGTATTGTCCAAGGAATGAGTTATAAATATCTCTCCAAAGCACTCAATGCAATAGTGGTAGAAGATGGATGATTTTTGTAACATCATTTTTATTAATAAAATCCATAGTTCAAGTATCTTGGCAGCAATTTATTTTTAGTTTTGTTAACCAAACTTTGAGAGAAGATCAAGGGTTGACTCATACCTAAGGAGTAGGATGGTTTATTGTCTTTTAAGAATAAAATCATTAGTGTTTTACTTAGACTGATTAAATTAGTATTGTGTGTTTTATTTTTTTTTATTTGTGAAGCTTCACTTTCATTTGTTTACTGTCATTTATTTATTTTCAGTTATTTATTTTATTTTGTTAGATTATATTTGATTTCAGTTATTTATTTTAATTTGTTAGATTAGATTTGTTTTCGCTTTTTAATTATATTTTGTTATATTAAATTCACTTTCGCTTAATGAATTTCCTTTCAAGTATTTTCAATTGTAGAGAAAATATCTGTAAAATCATTAATTCCTTTATCCTCTTTTGTAGATAGCTTTGGAGACCACCTATTTTTACATTCTTTAATATTAAATGATGAGAATCGCAATGACCTTCGTCATTTTTGGTGTCGCTATGTGTCAATAGGGGTAAGTTGCTAAGTTAAGATTAGTAAGAAGAATCTTGTAAGTTTCCATTTAGAAAACAAATTTCCTTACTTCTTCAAAATATATAAAATATTTTTTGTTGTGACAAAAATTATTATTTTTCCATTGGAGTAAGTGGAACAAAAATTTCTTACGAAATCTTAACTTAGGGAGATATTTGTTTACTAGTCCTTTTAAACAATAGTTTTAATTTTTTCTATTTTCTTAGTTAAATGCTTGGGCTTAGTGAGAGAAATTATAGAATTTTTCATTCCTTCATATGATATAAAAAGTATCTATAGTGACAAAAGTAACTTTCAAGCTATTTGAGTGAATGGAACATGAAATTCCAGCCTTGTTTGATTTGATTGTAAAGAGTGAAACAATCTCTTCACTACAAGAACTAAAAATTTATATTATTTCAATCTTAGAACCATATTCAATTTTAGTACCAAAACTTGTTATAGAATTTTCATCAGCATGTAGAAGTATAATACTATTAGTATATTTACCATTATAATAAAATAGTTGTACATTTTCATCTACAATAACATCTTTACTCACCGCAATCTTGTATGTGGATACATATATTAACATGTATGCATTCCTCTAGACACAATAACCAATAAGCATGAACAATTTTCCTGACATAAAAGTAGAAGATTTGAAAACAAGAAAATTACTTAGATCGAGAAAATTTACTGAGACCATGTTCCATCTAGTGTTACATTTTGTAAGGCTTGTGATGGACTTCGGTTGAGAGTGTAGACATATTTATTTATATATTTTACTTAATATTGTTACGCTAAATTTTTCTATCCATCATACAATAAGTCATCTACATGATTTTCATGTTCTTCCATGTCATGATATCATTCTACTATGTAGAATATGTTATAAATTCTATTATGAATAATTCCTTGAATTTGTTAGAGCTAAAATCTTATTTATTCATTGATCTTTGAGATTTTAAAATTTTCCATCCATATTTACTACCATGGATTTCTAAGAAACAAAAATAGAGAAACATTCTGAATTTATATGTAGAAAACATACCCACATTTTCCTATAAAATGTATCAACAAGCAACAAATATTACAATGCTCCATCTATGGAGGGTGTCAACATTGGACAATGAAAACTCATATGTATCAAATCCAATGTATTCTTATCTCTTCATGTCTTACCAATATAAAAATAATCTAAAAATTAATTATCTTTAGACATCCTAAACATACATTTTGATTATTTTGAATAGAAAATATTTCATTCACCGTGTTAGTGTAACTCAATGTATGCAAATGCTGATAACCTAGGTGACCATGCCTCTTATGCCACAATTCACTAAGGCTTTCCACTATTTCTAGTGCATGCTCATTTGCATTATTTTGATCAACCAACTTATATATTCCTATGTTCCCAAGAACAAAATTTGTGATTCTTTTCTCATGAGTATCATAAACCATGAATTTCTTTCCTTTAAACTCCACACAAAGATTAGGTTTTGTAGTTATTTCACTTGTGGAAAGAATATTTTGTTCATATCAAGTAAAAACCAAAAATTCTAAAAAGTGTAATAAAAAAATTCATTAAAATACAAACATCTCCATATTATTTCAGATGTGAGCCCTACCATCACCTAAGGAAATAGATTCATTAGTAACTATCATCTTTTACACAATTTACATACCAATATTTTTTGACATGTGTAATGTCTTGATGTTCTTGATTCAAAGTACTATATTATTGAAATTTTTAGTTGGTTATGTTTCCCCACAAATGAAAATTGTATGTAACATAATTCATTAAAATATGGACATCTCCATATTAAATCGCAAAGTGAACCAAACCATCACCTAAGTAAATAGATTTATTGAAATTATCATCTTTTACAAATTTTACATACCAATATTTGTGACACTTGTAGTTTCATGATGTTCCCTATTCAGAGTACCATATTCTTGAATCCATTAACTAGTTACGTTTTTCCAAAAATGTAAAATCCCTATTTGAAATTTTTTCATCCTCTTCAACCATATTTACATATTGTGAGTTATTTCTCTTATTTTCCAAATCATATTGTCTATTACACAATATTTCTTCAAATGACCAAGTCCCTTAAAATAAAACTCTTCCATTTATATTATTTTGAAGTACTTACGTTATTATGAAAAGATTTATTTTAAAAATCACAGCATTCCATTGTTACCCTTCCCCTTAGATGTTGTGAAGAATGTATTCTTTGTAGCAGTTAATGTAGACAAATCTAACATCCTTTCTTTCTACATAATAAGTGTAAACAAGTTCTCATAATTAATTTCCCGTGTCTCCACAATCATGTGCAATGACTCAATAAATGAGTCAAAAGACGGTGGTAAATGTTATAATTCTAGAGTAATGAAGTCTTGTTCATCTACAAGTTTCTCAACTACTTTTAGTTGATCACATGTATCCTTCAAGTGTAACAAAAATCAAAAATGACCCAACTTCCTACATTTTAGTGAAAAACATATTTTTCAAATGCATAACCTACCATTTTGGAATCTTGGTACTTTAACATCAAACTTTCCCACAAATCTGAAGCTACTATTGAATTTCCAACATCTAGAATGAAATGGTCATAAACAAAGAGTTTAAGAAACATTGAAGCTTCATGATGACATGTGTCATAGTCATTAATAAAAACATCATAATTATCAGGTTGTAACTCTTTAGCGATTAGTATTTAATCAATATTCCTAAACTCACTTATTATAAGTATCTTATGACTCTAGAGACAATGTTTGTTACCAATCAACTTCTGGTTATCGTGGCAATAATAAATGTTAAATGCTAGCCATTTTTCCTATTTTTTCTAAAACAATCAAATTTAGAAAACTATAAAGGATATCACAAAACATTCTTTCGTACATGGATTTAACACCCAAAATGGAAACTACTACTAGTTTTCAGCTTTAAACTCTTTGAATTTAAAAGAAATTAAATTAACCATTTTTCTCGTGAAATTGCCTTAAAATGAAAAAATGAAAATCTAAAGATTTATAAATTCTTTTGCAATTATTATTTTTTCATATGATCATAGACATCAAAATCGACAATGTGGTAAAATTATACATTTTTAGGAAAATTTTCATGACAAATATTTAAAATTTAATTTTCTTTTCACAAGTTTAAATTAATATTTTTCTGCCCTAAATATTTAGAAATCTAAAAAATTAGCTTTAAAAATACAAACCAATACAAATTGGTTGTGCATATCAGCTATGGTATCCATGCTCTCTTCTAGTACAACGTCTCATCAATCACAAACCTCCAATTTTCTAACACCACACTATAAGATAAAATCAACATTGATTTATTTTGGAACCATAACACCATAAGTTCAAGAAGAAATGAGATAAATCACTCTAGTAACACTGGTTCCAAGTAGAAGTAATATAGTATAAAATCAAACCACTCTCCTCCTCTTGGCTCTAAATATAGTCTAAGTGTTGCACCCAGCTTGGTGTTATCTTTATATGGTGCCCAGCTACAACACCTCTCTCACACGAGATAATGTAAATTAAAAAATAAATAAATAAATACATCCTTCCCAATATTACCATACCATTGTTTCAAGACCAAAAGTGACACTAAAGGTTTATCCTTCTCTCAAACAAAATATCATGCTTCTCTTTTCCTTGTCCTAGATTTCACCAAGTATGTGTATAACTTAAATTTCATCTCTGATTTAAATATCCTCATAGAATTCCCTTTAGAATTCCCAACCATGATTTTTAATACCATAAAATATAAATTATCAACATTGTTTAAACAATCACATGATCCTAATTATATAGGCTTGAGTGGAACCATAAATGGTTCATCATATACATAAGAAGACAAGAAAGGAATGACAACCTAAACAATATAAATGAATGGCTCTACGAGAGGAAACAAGAAAACATAAGAGACACATCGCTAAACCTATGTAAGAGATAATTATTATACCTATTATAAACATTTATATAATATTCTAATACTTCCTTGACAATACATCCTGACCCTATAGGAAATTATAAGGTTAGGGAAGAGAAATAAAGAGTAGAATTTATGAGGTGAAATGTGAGAAATATGGTATAGATATGAACAACGCTACTTAGGACAAGCAAGCAAAAATACCCCCATAACAGCACCATTTTTACTAAACCCCATAATAACCTCTTTTTACATAGTAGAATAATAGTTATTTAATCATTATAAACAAAACATCATAATTGCAAAACATAAGTTAATGATGTAATGATAAAATACAAGAATTTTTTTATCCTAAAGCAATAATGCACCACTCGGAAAGTGTATCATATGATATTGCATTCCTCATCATAGCAAGAGAATACAACCTACTTTAGTTTTCAAAATGCGACCAACAAAACTTTTCCTCGCATGATGCAACACTAAATTAGGAAATTAATAACCACACTTATGATTTTGAAACATTTTTCTAAGAACTACAACATGCATGGTAAATATCTCTATCCATACCCATTTTCTTCATCTTTCCACCTCTCCCCGATGATACCCTTTCACTAAATGGAAAAAAACTATAAACATAAAACAAGAGTACCTAGTGCAATATCCATTTCCAATAATCAAATCAACTGTAATGAACTCTAAACAACATATATAAGAAGTAATCCCAAAATTTGAAATAGATATCCACAATATCATCTACTAATAATCAATCAACTGATAATAACTATTTTACTCCCAAAACATGTCATAATGCTAACTAAATCAAATCAAAGAAATATAATATGTTCTATCATTGTGGGAGTAGCCACTTAGTCATCCGAAAATCTATGAAATAATAAAATCATGGTCATGAGATGTGATATCTAGTTTCCTCACGATTGGTGTTCTACCATAATTTTTATTCAAAAATCTCTTCACTTTTCATCCCATGTTCTTTTCCTTTCTCTGATACAAAAATGGTGAAAATCAAGGGGTTAAGATTCCAATTTGACCTTATTAGAATACACCAGAATTCTAAATTTTCTATTGATATAAAAATTCTTATAAAATCAATAACATTCATTCCCTCTAATGGGAAATTAAAAAAAAGGAAACAAGATTATGTAGCTATAATAATGGTGGTGTTTTCTTCAAGGACTACTTACAAGTTGTTTCTCTTTCCTTGGATCAGCTCTCTCTTTTTTATCTCGTGCCCGAATTCCCTTGAATGAACAATTTTTGGAATTTTTAAACTTCTAACTTTCAATCCTTGAAATGGTAGGCTCAACACATTCAAATTATCCTTCTTTATCCAAGTTCAAATTGGATCATTAAATTCTCCAAACTATCAGGTTGTCCATATGTTTCCTTTCATGTTCCATGTCAATATAGAAGTTGATGATAATTTTCCTTTGAAATCATTTTTAGATAATGTTTTGGGTACTTTGTCAAACATACCCGTGTGTTGGCTTGATTTTGTGACTACCACATGTCCCTAGTGGTTGATCCTCATCCATTCCTTTTTTCACTTTTTAACATGTTCTCCATGAAACTTACCTCAATCCTAAGTTCCTACCATGTTTTATCCTCACACACAATTCTTTAAGGTTCTATACACAAGATTATACTAACTTGAACATAACCCTTTGTTAATATTTCAAAATTCTCATGTAATCATATATGATAATATATCACACATCTCATAAAAATCATGTGCTCTTTCGTGTAATATTTTGGTTTTCGCGAACACCCCTTGATTCTTTTACTCACTTATCATTTGTGCACACACCATATTATACAAATTATGAAATTATAAAAGATATTTAATACTCTTATGATGCTCCTACATCACTTGGGAGAAAAAAATATAGGCATGTTTAACATTTAAACTCATACTTCCATCACCCATTATGAGTTTTCTTGTCTACTTTGACTTTAAATATATACATTAAAATATTATTTATTTGTTACCTTATTGGGTCTATTTGTTTGTTTTTATAGCAATTATCGATCACCCTTTTTGGGTTGATTGGAAAAATAAATGAATGCATTTGATTTAAAAATCACGTCAAGAATTTCATGTTTTTGTTCCACTTTGTGAATCAAATCTTTGACACTCGCTATGTTTTTTTCTTTTATTAACTTGCCATCTAATACTGTGTGAGTTGTGCCTCCTTATCCATCTTAGGGTTATCTAATCGGTCCTATCATAGTGAAACCTGAATATTTTCCTGCCGCTAAGGAAAAAATTTTGAAATTTAACAACGAGGTATGGACTCGAATCCTCCTTGGATGTTATTATTTCTATTGAAAATTTGGACCATGTGGTCAAATGGTATAAAAACAATTTCCTTATTACTTATTTTTGTGGCCACATTCCCTCATATGCCTACCTTCGAGATTGGATAAAAAAACCATTAGGAATCCAACGCGGTATCCCGGTTTCGTGTATCCGTAACTTCAACAAGGGGTTTTATATATTCTCCTTTCATGATCATTGTAAACTTCAAACATTCCTTCTTAAGGTGGCTTGTTGGTATCTATGGAATACATTATTAGTGCTTTCTCAGTGGACCCCAGATTTTAGCCCCACAAGGAAGGTTTTGTTAAAAATTCCCATTTGGATTGAACTTCCTGGACTTCTTGTTAATATCTCGGTATTTTTGACAAAGATTGTGAAACCCATCGACAGGTGATTTTTATGCAACCTAGAATTTACCCAAAATAACCCATGCAAGATGGCACATCACTCACCCTAAACTGAGTGGTCACCCAAAGTGCACAAAGGTACCAGGCCCCTCTTTAGGGTTGCTTGTGGAGGATGTGAACATGATGAAGGGTTAATGCATTCAGATCCATAAATAGTATAAACATTCTACAGAGAATATTCCAGATCCAAATCTAAAGAGTAATGGATTCAAACAATAGCCATAATGAATTCAACCATGAAATATCTATTTATAATCATGTTTAACACCTTGAATCAGTCAATACACTCCATTATATTAAACACAGTAAATACACAAAAGCTTCTTATAATAAGTAGTACCATAAGTTTATGCGTGCATCAGATCTAGCAACATAACTTCACAATAGCTCATATATATTCCTCCTATACTATGTAGATCACTACATATTTATAAGGGTGGGGACTTTCCCTTCACCGCTTACATAATTCCCAAAATAGGTTGCATGCTGAAAATAGCCATGCGCCTTTACAATAATAGACACACATGCAAGTGCACTAATAATAGATATCTTCTGGTTAACTGATAGTAATAATTCTATTATTAACTTAAACCCATGCAAAGCACTTAGTATACACTCTTCATAAAATAGCCTATGTGTGTCACACAAGTCTTTATCCGATTTGTGTGCTCTACACGCTATCTCCAAAATAGCCGGTAATGGACAGAAAATGGTTTGAGTCCCGAATCGTTCCTTTTCCTTCACACAATTTTCCTTCCTTATCCTTATGTGGCTTTGAATGTGCCATGTTCTCATGTGTAAACCTTTTGTGTGCCTTCTTATAAGTATCATACTTTGTGTGCTCAACATTACCCCACACAAAACTACATTACCGCATTGACAATGGTTGCCTCTTGATCTCTAAAGAATAAAGTATAAGGAAAGAAATAAATGTAAATTAAAGAATTATCATACAAAGAATGAATTTCACCCCGAACATCCTCTGTCTCAACTGGAAGAATTAAATCTCAATATTCCTCTTTGATTTCAGCCTCTAAGGTTTGCCAATCACTTAGCGTGGCTTCTTCCTTTATTGGATTATCTGATGGAATAGAGTCTAATTATTCTTACAAAATCTCTTCCTTCTCATTCTGTAATACTATAACAATGCTAGACATTGCAGTCACCCTTCCTTCTAGAAGATCCATCTTCTACGCTATAAATTTTCCAATTTCATCCAACCTGTCTTTATGGGGTTCTTGGGTTCTTTGCAAGGGTCTCATGCTTTTTCTTTACCAAAGTGTCAATCATTTCATGGCCCCCAAAGTCTCATCCTTCATAGCCTTCAAGAATTCATTGTTTTCTACCATGGTATCGATTCTTATTACTACCTTTGGAGCTGCACATATATTGAATGCCTAGTCTTCTTTCTTCAACTCTTATTGCAAAGTTTGGAGAAATGCTTCATAAGAAAAAATATTTCGAACCATTGAAGCCCTTTCTCTCTCTCTGTATCTTTCTTAGGGTCATTTGGAATTGAACGGGTCCATCCTTAAGCACCAAATCAACTAAGGTATGCACATAATGCATAGCCAAAGAGAACTATTTCGGTACCTTGGGCTCCAAGTGTGGTTTCGCTTGTAGGACATGATCACCGATCTCGTCTGCCATGTTGATGAGAACCCCATTCTTATTTTTCTCTAGGTGTTTTTCTCCTTTCAAACGCGTTATTTATTCATATTTAGCTTTGATATCTTCTCATAACACTTTAATAGTCATAGCTTTATCCACATTCATCTACGCCACCTCTGCAAATACCTTCACCAAGGCATTACTCACACATTCATTAGACATAACCACGGTTTGATGGTTATGTATTTGTTCTATGGTTCCTTCCTCATTATTCTTGACACACATGACTCTTCACATACTTTAAAATTAGGCTCATCCATGTGGGTTTACATGGACCATGACAATTGTTACCTTGTGTGTGTGGTTGTCATGTCAGGTTCCATCAATTCCCATCCATACATTTTCTTGAGGCCCACTATATTTTAGAATCAAACGTGGATAATTTTACACGTTTCCTCTTCATAGCCCATGATTGGTGAAGCATACTCCCCACTTACCCTCTTTGTTCTTGGCCTCTTAGGAACTTGAGTGCCAAGGTTTGGAGTTTGAAGCTCTATGTCCTGAGCAGTATCTTACTTTGTTTCTATTGGCTTCTTTACTCCTTCTATGTCATCCTTTACTTCTTCATCCTTGGGTTCTTCCACATCCTTTGGTGGTATAGGAGTTCCAAGCATGCTCTCTACAGACTCCTCTACCTCCTCATTCAGCTTCAACTTTATCCTTCTTTTCTCAGTTGTCTCTTTCTATGGAGAGAGTCGTGGTGATCTTCGTACTAACTGTGGAGTTCCCACGCCTTGTGTTATTGTTCTTCTGAACACTCTCTTGAAACAACACTCTCCTTAGACTACTTTCAAGTCCTCTTCTTCTTCTTATTCATGTGGTGGGGTACTTGCACGCTCAATCTCCATTTTTTCTATAGGCTACCTTGACCTTTTTATGTACTAAGCCACCACTATCTTCACGCTCTTCTTCCTTGTCATCTACCTCTATAGGTTCTGTGGGCTTTGGAGTTGGTACATTCTCCATTGTATGCTTACCCTTAGGTGGCCTTGGGAGCATGAACTCATTCTCCACATATTTGTTATTCTACAACTTGGGCTTAAGCTGAAGGTATACGAGTGTTACTCCAGTGTCCCAAATTTATAAGCTTATAGGCTTCATGTTTATAACATCTGAGATAAGTCTTTCAATATAGGCAACCTTTCCTAGGTATACATATGTCTTCCTTAGCATGTGGTAGTCAAAGTCTAACTTTTCTGCAACAAAATTTAGGGGGCACACATTATTAAAATGTTGGACTGATTCTAGGAAGTAGTGCACTATGAAGGCATATGAAAATATTCACCATGGGCTCCAATTCCTATCCTTTATATCAAATCACATGATGTAGAAGTTTTGTTACACCATGAATTGTACTTCCTTGTGCACCACTGATGGTAACTCATTAGGAATGTGTCACTCTTCTTCAAAGGCCATGTGGAGCCTATCATACCACATCTCCATCATCTGTTTGAATGGCACACTCATCAACCCTTCACATAAATATTTGTCAAAACTTTGTGTAAGGGATTTATTCTCCATAGGATACTCACAAATATTTTCCTTTGGCCCATCAGAACTCGAATCTCCGTAAATACTAAAGAAGCAAAAAGAGCCAAAACGAAGTTATTCACATGTACGAGCTTCCTCAATAATGTTTTCTCGCAACGTAGCCTATTATGTTGTAGATCACTCCTCGCGACATTATCCTCATGATATACAAACCACATTATATTCACTTGTGACCACCTCTCTTGGTCATTCAACTTTGTTACTAGATGTGTTGCTTCCTGAACCACTAGGTACTTCTTTAATTTTTCAATATCCATCCCACACGGACCCTTTGTGTATCCTAACTCTTTCTATGTTTCCAAGATTGTTGCTTTATCTATTAGATCACTAGCAAGGTCTACCCATGTGCCTTTTAATCATGTCATTGTTGCAATCAAGGTGGCTAGGATTTTTACCCTTTGTCTCATGAAATATAAGAAGTTCTCATGGACTCTTCTCATTAACCACTAGTATAAGGGTTCATCCTTTCCAAAATAAGGGATCTTGAACAACTAATAGACACCAACCTTATTTAACAACTTCTCCCTAGCGTCATCATATACCGACATGTCCTTTTTATGCGCTTGTTGGTCTTCGTCCTTATCAACGCATCTAAATCCTTCTTATTATCTGATGTGCGTGTAGTTGTAATCACTTATTTTACACTTACGGATGTGGAAGTCCCATTCTTACCCAACTATAGGACCTTATGGTTACTGCGTCTCTAAAAAATTACTTTTAGGCGTAGCTTCAACTTTTGCCTCCACTTTCTTCTTTCCTTTAGCTCCTGCGACAGTACTTTCTTTGGTGCCATCTAAAAATCCCACCTTTCTATCCTCTGTAGTGCATAAATTTGTCTCCTTTTATCCCCTACAGAGACAAAATCTAATCTCTAACTCGAATCCATGTTGCCTAGTTGAAATCACGTGCCCTAGCTCTTTCACAACACTCTGCTTCACTCAAACCCTTCACAAATGGGGATGTAAGCTTCTTCTACTCACAAATCTTCTCTCCACATCTAGTTTCACACTCTCCACACCTCCATAATCTTTTTTCATCTCGGTCGCACTTAACTCATTCACTTCTTGAGATTACAACAACAGTAAAAGTGAACTCACATCATGTCCTTACATAGATTTTCAAAAATTTGGTGCATTTATTGCTCCTTCACCTACCAACAATTCTCATTAATTGACCATTTTCACAATTTCTATGTGGTACATCTTCATGCCTCAGATATAACCTTCTAGTGTGCCTTCCTACCTTCTGGATACATAATTATCTTTAGTGCACTTTCATGCACAAGGTACCTCACCACTGTGCCTTCTCCTAGTAGTCTCCACAGCCATTGCTTACGTCACGTTATACTATTCCTTTGTTTATCTCCATCTATGGTCCTTATTTGGAAGCAATCTTATTTCCACCAAATATCCAAACTTGAATAGCATCTGTAGTAGTTTGTTCCTTTATGTGTACCTATTTTTTCAATAGGTCTAGGGTGAGGTGGCTAGGTGAGGTGGTGGGGTAGAAATTGAGGCAATTAGATAATAAATATTGTGAGGATATATATTAAATTAATTAAATTAATAGTGGTGTGGAGTGGAAGGAGCCTTGGCTAGGTGATTATGTTGAGCCAATTATTTGACAAGGAACCAAGGGAGTGTGACCCAATTTTGTGTCTACAGCTTTGCCCCTTTTGGGTGCATGGCTTGTATTGGTAAGCAAAGTTGATAAAAATAAGATGTGGTTGCCCCATGTTTGAGTGATAGTGACCCCCTCAAACTAGGAACGGATGAGGTAGAAGATGAAATCTGTGTGAGTGGTTTGATAAAGGTGGATGTGATGAAGAGGAAGGTGGACAATGGGAGTAATGGGGTAAATTTCCAATCGTGTAATCGAGGTAATGGGCTAGGGTCAAGGGTAAGAACAATCAAACACATGTACATGTGTAAACTACGCACAACACGAGGTTAAAGAGCATGCAAAATCTACATCGTCTAAGTTCGATAGGTTTATCCAAACAAGGTTGAGTTGATTCCAAGATCAAGGTATAGGGTATGGTGTGGAAGCATTTCACAGTCAGTGTGGGAATGTTTAGGTATGTTCTGTACACCAAATGTTGGGTCAAGAGAAATGGCACAAAATTAGGCAAGATAAGGTCATTAGGTCAAACAACACGGGTAACAATGTCGTAAGATATAGAAAGCACATGAGGTCATAGGTCAGAATAATGTTCCAAGTCCAAGTAGCAAGGTCACTGTGCACAGTAAATGTGTCTCAATGTATAGCGATCACATGAGGTCATAGGTCATTAACAATGTTTCGAGTCTAGGTAATGAGGTTACGACATAGGTAGGGCTGAGGTACAAGTAAAATAACAAGTCCCTAAATGTAATTAAGGACAGGCATAGGTAATGTAGGCTTGGAGGTAGCTTGTGATATGGATGGGTAAGGCCAAACGGTGGTTGGGTTTGTTAAATTGGGTCGAAATGAGGAAAGGCTACTTGACAAGAGTATGACGGGTAACCGATGCCACCATACGGAACCATTGATGGTCTAGGTAAACCTACCATGGTTTTCGTGGCACACGACGATGTCACTGAGTATAACCAACCATGGTGTGCTAGGGCATGAGACCAATGTCAGTTTAGGTATAACTAGCATCGATCAGGTTGACGTGAGTATATAAAAAGAAAATAGCCGTATAATATGAATTCATTTATATGTTTTGGATTTTGTGAAAATCAAAGAGCACTGAACGATTTGTGCTTTGTCGGGAGGAAAGGACGAGGGATGATATCCTACTAAGGTGGAGAGATCTAGTTGGTGAGAGGATCTAGGTAGATGGGTCCACAAGCACATGGGGGGTCGATTGTGATTGGGTGGAGGTCAAGAGGATTGGATTTGGTGATTAGACATGGAAAATTCGGGAGAAGGTTCGGGTGGACCACCGACGCAGCGGTCGAGACATGCCACCGCACCGACGACTCGAGATGAGGTAGGATTCTATATGATCTTGTATTTGTAATTGAAATAGGCTATTAAACTGGGGTTGTGTGAAAATTTTGGCGTAAGGTTATTATTGGGAATGTATGGGTAAAAGGAAGAAAATTAGGGGTGGGAAGGTCCAATGTAGATTAAATAGGATGGGAAATGAAGCTAGGATAGGTTTGAGTAGGTTAGATTGGAGGATTAGGGTAGATGTTGAGAATTTGGGAAAAAAGAAGGGGCGGAGGGGTTTGGATGTATTCAGCTATGTGACAGATTACCGATGTCGGTCAAGTGTTGGCCAACGTCGGTGGTATTTGGCTAGCATTAGTCAAGTAATGGGTGACTGATGTTGGTTAAACATGACGAATAACGGTCATTATTTACCGGTGTTGGCTGGCTTTATGGGAAAATACGACAGTAGAGAGCAAGGGCAAGAGGTAAGGATATGTCAAGAGATGTAAGGGTAGGTTACATGAGAGGAAAATAAGGGAGTAGGTATAAATGGCATGAATATAGTGGTATAGCAATGAATAAGTGTTTGGGTGGGTGTGATAAGAAGTGAGGGTTGATATGAGTTTTATGAGGTAACGGGTGTGTTCGATATGGTAAGGTTATTTTGATGGCTGCAGGATAGATTTTATGTCCTATGGGGAGTATAGAGCATAGTAGGTGAGAGGACCAGGTCATGTACCCATAGTGTAGAGAGCACATGGGGCCACCGAGCCCCGAGACATGGTCATGGTGAGGCCATCAGTTCACAAAGGCCAGCCATAGGTGAGGTAATCGCGCAGAGATCCGACCAGAGTGATGATGGGTGGTGAGATGCTAGTTGGATGTCATACAAGGGTAGAGGAGGAAGAGGAGACAGGTGAGACATATATGGAGGATATCCAGTAGGGTGATATTTGATAGCCATATGTAACTCATGTTTTGTATAGTTGTTTATTTTAGATATATACTGGATTGCATGCTAAAGAGAGTGAGGATGAACATGAGATTTTTGGAGATTTTCTATGATATACCGGCATGCGTGCCAAATATGGTGAGGATGTATCTGAGTGATTTGAGATGACTGTGATTATTATTGGGATATATGTTCACATGTATTTTTATACAAACTATTTGATTCATAGATGATGGTGTTTATAGTATGGATGGTGTACATGTTTTAATTTGCATTATTGTGTGTGTGTGTGTGTGTGTGTGAAATGAAGTGGATTAGTCATGATAGATTCAAGTTCGTGTAGACATGGTTGAGTCGAGTCAGTCAGTTTAGGCATGATGGATTTAGGTTGACTTAGGCATGATTGAGTTTAGGTTATAGGCATGGTTAAGTCAGGTTGATTTAGGCATGATGGAGTCAGGTCATAGGCATGGATTGAGTCAGGTTGACTTAGGCATGATTGAGTTTAGGTTGTAGGCATGGTTGAGTTAGGTTAGTTTAGGCATGGTTGAGTTTCTAATTCATTAATTTGTGTAATTAATGATGATGTGGATCATGTTAAGATGATTTGTAGGGAAATGTATGATTACGGTAAAGAAATTGTAGACAAGATGAAATGAATGTGTAAGTTATGATGGTAAAGATGTTAAGCAATTGTTGTTTGTTTGGTTTAATTTCTAATTATTGATATAAAAGGAAACTAACTAGGGTAGAATGTGAATAGGAAAGGGGAAGAGGGAATTGGTTAGGGTAGAGAGTGGCTGAGCTAACCTCCAAGGGCCCCATGCCCTCGAAGTGCTACCTACATAGTCCCGGCGAAAAGGGACCTCAGGCCGATGTAGTTCTCCCATAAGCTAGGGAAGATTAGGGTGAAATAGCGGAATGGGTTGATAGGTGTTAGGCATGGGTGAATGTAGGTCATAGGCATGGTTGAGTTGTTTTAGATATAAGTTTTGATGAGTTGGTCCTGTTATAGGAGAATCAATAGATGATGAAGAAGGTAGAAAGGTAATAGGTGGCAAAAGAACTGCGCCTAATTGATAAGAACCCTCTACCGAGTCTACCATACCCCGATGGACTTATGAATGTAATACCCTATAGGCCTTGCATAAATGGACTAGTCTAAGGGTGAAGAAAATTCACATGATCACAAAATGTGGCGTTTTACGAAAAGTCCCTTCAAAGGTGACGGGGAATTTAGGTGAAAAAGGAAAGGAGGTGAGAATGGGAGGTTTAGCATAACTTAGTGTATGACGACATGTATTTCGGAACAAGAAACCCAAAATCCAAAATAGGCAAGTCCATGACAAAAAGTTCATATTTTTGTTTATTTATTTGTTTTTAATAGATTGATCAATGTGGGAATTCTATATGGGATGGGTATATTATCTCCTTGAGGTCTCCATGAAGTTGATCGATGCAGGAAGCTTATGAATAGTTGTTATATGTTTGTAATGACTGTATATAGTTTTCCTTCAAGAGAGCAGTCTATTGATAGTGGTAGAATATAAATAAGAGATATCCCTTTTGAGGGAGTCATCTTTTGCTTGAATTTTGACTAAAGGAGTGGTATCCCTTTTTGTTTTTAGACATTTAAGTCATGGACAAGACTATAGAGGAAGATTAGGTTCTTGTTTAGAAGACAAGACCATAGCACACAAATATTAACTATGAAGAGGAGGTTTCAAGTGATAAACAACCATGAGATTCCATCTTAAAGAATATGAAAAGTATCCATGATAATCATGTTATTAGTAGATTCGTGGTACTCATATCAAGACAAGGCTAAAAGGTGACGGGTAATCACATTATTTTTTTAGTCGTGGATCCTCAAAATGGGTAATATGGAAGGTGAACAACACTCAAGGGATGAGCGATCAATTGATAGAAAGTGATATAGGACTTGATATCAACAATAGAACGGTCGAATATGTGAGGCATTAAGGGGATCATGTTTGGGTTTACCTTCGAGTGAAGACAAACGATAAGCACCTGATCCATAGGCATGGGTAACGATATAGGGTCCAAGCCAATTAGGAGCAAATTTTCCCCGTTTACTTTTCTCCTCTTTGGTTACATGTTGATTCTCTTTCAAGATGAGGTCACCAACGTGAAAGGTTTTTTTGTGAACATTTTGGTCATAGGAATGTTTGATACGTTGTTGGTATATTTAGAGATGGTCAAGAGCATTAAGATGACATTCATCTAAAAACTCAAGTTACGCCGCATCGATCCTATGAAAGTCATCGTCATTGAGCATGTCTTATAGTGAGAGGTGGAGAGATGAAATCTGGACTTCGAGAGGTAAGATAGGCTCAAAACCATAGACCGAGAAAAGGGGGTGGCGAAAGTTGAAGAATAGCCTTGAATTTAGCAGATCAACTTTTATGCTAGGCGGAGAAAATGATGAAAGCTAGGAGTTTTCCGAAAGTACCGCAAAGACGCACTTATTTTGTTGAAGATGAACACAATATTTGATGAGGTACTCAAAGATGACTTTAAGAATGGGTAGGTGTTTGGTTCAATGCTTGGATTTTGTATGAAGATCATCTATGTAATCCTCCAATATGTGATGCATGATGTCATGGAAGATTAAGGCATGGCCCACCGATATGTAGCACCAGTGTTTTTGAGGCCAAAGGGCATGACTCGATAGTAGAAATCCCCCAAGTGGTGATGAAGGAAATATTGTGTTGATCCTCGAGAGCTAGTAATATTTTATTATAGCTCAAGAAACCATCCATGAGTGATAACATTTCATGGCTAGCAGTGAGATAAACTAGTTGGTCAATTCTTGGTAGTGGGAAATCATCTTTGGGATAAGTGAGGCCGAGGTCACGTAAATCCATGCAAATACGAATTCCCCTATCACCTTTATGATAGGAATGATGTTAGAAATCCATTGGGGATAATCAATGGGTAGAATTAAGGAAACCAAGAGAAGGCACTGAAGCTCTTCTTTGACCGTAAGAGCGATGCGAGGATGCATTTACGCATCTTTTGTTTGATGGGTTTGGCATCAAGAATGGTTATGATATTGTGAACCACGATTTTTGGGTCAATACTTTTTGGGTAAATTAGCATAGGACCAGGAAAATACGTTTCTATGCTCCCGAAGGAAAGAGGTGAACACTCCTATTCAATAGTGTCTAAGGATTGGCCAATCTTTAGAATGTGTGGTTTGTCTGAGTATTAATGTTGATTTCAATTTTTTATTTGTTCAACATGGTTTATATCTCGAGGGGTAACGACTATTGAATATAAGAGTCCTCTGTACTCAAGGTAGGTGAGAATGGACACATCATCCCGACAATGAATGATGTTAACTAAAATCGTATCATCATTGATCATGTCTCGATATAAGAATGGGAGAGAAGAGGGAGCTTTTACATCACATTGATAGGTCAGCCGTCCCAGGGAAATGGTGTTTATGAAAAAAAAAATTAGGAGGAATAAATTCAGGATCTATGGACTCCGTGGGTGAAGATGGTAATGTGGGTGAATGAGAGGGGGAAGATTTCTCATCCTAGATAAGGTTGACGTGAACCTTCTTGGAGGGTGGAGCGTCAAAACCAATGCCACTATGGTGATTGTGTTTACGAGAGGTATATGAAATGACAGTATGGTGGCCTTGTTCATAAAATCCAAAGCCAAATCTTTTCCACGTGTACCAAGGAGGAAAGTGTGTGTGAAGTGGCGCTTAGTGAGGGAGTGTAGGTCGATGAAAATGGTTGGGCTTGGGATGGAGGTTCGGGCTTATATGTGGCAATATCTAGTCCCCCATATGTTAAGTTTGTGCGATGGTGGGGAGGGCGATAGGGAAAAACATCACCAATGTGGATGTCGTAGCTAGGATGTTGACGTAGATTATCATACTCTTATGGGGTGAAAAATATATCAATATTGTATAGGCGATATTCCCTGTAGAGTGAGGTGTTTTAAAACACCTTCTAAGGGATCAATAGTTTTATGTGGGTAGTGGGTTTAAATGGCTCGAGAGATGATGGGGAAATAGGGAGCAAGCAATAGAGGCTACAAATACAATGGGGATAGCAAGGTTAGATGTAGTAGAAGAAGTGGCAATTTTGGTGGATGGGCTCGTGGGTGAAGGTGAAGTGGTGATAGTAGAAAATGCCTCGACCGAACAAGCACATCATTGGGCCGATATAGCATGTTACAGTCCTAAAAAGTGAGGGATTAGTAGGGATGGTGTAATTATTCCCCTCGTGTTCAAATTTGAGGCATCGATGTAAATTCAAAGGGACAAAACCCATGGCATGGATCCAAGGTCGATCGAGAAGCAAGTGATATTTTAACTCTCCTTTTAGAACATAGAAATTTTTTGGACAAAGGCGGGGCCCATGTGGACATGGAGAACAATAGTACCCAAGGTACAGTCATGGCGTCATTGAAGAATCACTACATAACTCAAGGTTACCATGCATGTAATTCAAGGTATTTGCATTTGGTCCTATGCGTGGGAGGAGATGATGTTAATACTATCACCACCATCGATCATAAGGCATCGTATGCATATATTATCGATAAATACGGAGATGAAAAGAGCAGGTTGGGGTCATTGGACCGGAAGGGAGCAATCTCTTCCTCTCGAAAAGCTAAGGGTGGCCACTTGGATAGTGGGTGGAGGCATAGAGGAAGGCAAAGACCTAGTGAGAGAGGCTACGTAGTGAGGGGTAATGATGGAGGCTACGGGTGTGGGGTCATTTGGTAAGACATTGATAGATTGAAGGACCTCCACAAGGGCTTAATGATGTGACTCGAGGTTTGGTCGAGTTCATATAAAGACATTTTAAGGGGGGATTGGTGTAGTTGTTTTAGCATTGTGCGATGTGTGACCCCATCGGAAATAGGATATGCAGGACCTCGAATGATGACTTTGGGTATTGGTGTTGGTGGTATGTTGGGTACATGGTTGGTTGATGGACCAGTTGATTTTTCCTTGCCCTTTTCTTTCGAGCATGGGTGGGAATTTTCATCATGTTAATTTTAGGGAGGTGGATTAAGAGGGTGTTTCATGGAAGGTATTGCAGCATGAGGGACAAAACCATAGTTGTAAATATGAGCCTTGTGAGATGAGTAGGCGCATTGGCATTTGGTTGGTGGGTTGGCCATCTATCTTATACAAACCATGTTCATCTTGAATCTCGGGATGGATCAAACATTTGTGGGAGTGGAGATCTTGGTCACCGAGTAGGTAATGGGAGAAGATCTATGGAAATTGTTGAAAGTGAAATGGGGTCCTCATAAAGAAGATCATTGTCGTCAAAGTTTTCTTTAGGAGAACATAATTGGACTAGGGAAGTTTTTAAGGCCTTATAACTCTCTACATCATGTCCTAGCACATGATGATAGGTGAAAAATTTGGTTTCTTTAAACCCTTTTGGTTTGGGTTTGAGTGGGTTGTCAGGTCTAAGAGGTGGTAATGTGATGACAGAAGTTTCGAGGAGATTGGTTAGGATTTTGGCATAGGACCCTGCTAGTGGATCACAATGGGAGGTGAATGTGGGTTTGGATATAGATACGGCTGATTGTGGAGGAAAAGTCTTTACAAGAGGGGGAGTAGGTCACCTACAAGGTTGGTGTGTGGTGTGTTCTTAATGTTGGTTGTATCTGCTTGGGTAGGGGCATGGTAGATGAACTAGAAATGGAATGTTTGGTTGGTTTAACTACCTTATTGGAGGGTAGCAGATTTTTAGCTTTAGGTTGCATCCTTTTGGGAAAAGGTGACATAGGTGTATGAGATGTGGAGAGAAAATTCGATGGTTGAAGAGGGCAAAGTTACCCACAGGGGTAAAGGTGTTGTGGAGGTAGGTGGCGTGGGTTAAGAAGGAGGCGTGAGTGAAAAGAAAGATAGTGCGATGGGTAATGAGGAAGTTATTGACAGTAGTGGAGGTATGGGTGGTAAGAAGGTTATGGGTGAGGGTGGTAGTTATGTGAGTCACTTGGGTATATTAGAGGCCAATGACAGGGGAAATGGGTTCTTGTGTTCTTGGTTTACTAGTGGATGGGGGTTTCTTGACCAGGGTCGAGGGGTGAGCAGGGATAAATTTAGTGGCAAATATTCGTAATATGGCAAAAATTTCATTTTAGGAAAATTTGAAAAGGTGATTTTTTTAGAGTGGTTCGGTGTCCTATTCGCCTAAAATATACAATATTTTTTTTTTTTGTGGGGTTGGCTTCTCCTTCATTTGAAAACATCTCCTATAAAAACCTAGGTGATTAAATCGTCAGTAGTATACCTCAAGTAGCTTACCAAATTACCAATACCATGAAGTTTGAACTCACATACTCTTAAGCACCAGATATTTTTGTTAGCCTGTTAGGGTTAGTTGTTGACACACAACAAGGATATAGTTGACATGCGACAAAGAGGTATTACAGGACGTGCTAAAAGGAGATATGCAGGCGCGTGCGGCAAAGAAAGGAATTGATTTGATGCACGACGGAGAGAGTTGATGCACACTAGGACATAAGTAGTTGACACGCGACAAGGGTAGAGTTGATGCATGACAAAAACCTCAAATAGTGGATGCCTTCGTGATGTTCGATAGTTTTAATTGACGCCTTGATGATGCCCGACATCGATTATTGATGCACAACACAGGTTAGTTGTTGACGTGCAATAGGCAGTCGCTACTTGGTTCTTTTTCTGACATAGGAATCTCCTCAAAATAATGGAAGGTGCTAGTCCTAAGAATGTGAAGACCCTAAAAGTAACTAAGAAATCTCAGAAATCACTCTTTAAGTATTTTGGAAACTCTATGGATACAGATATTAAAAATACCAACCATATAGATGCCACCACAAAGAATTAGAATACTGATTGTGTGGAAGGTATTATTGAGGTGGACATACATTCTGCACAGTATCAAAGTCAAACAAATGACACCTACGATAATATGCTAGATCTTGAAGATATTGTTCTGTTGGGGTGTAACCAGAAGTGCATCAAGATATCACACATACAAATACTCAACAAAATGGAACACAAAAATCAAATTCAAATTCCAGGTCCAAGAAAGAGGAAACCAGGTGATTGTGATATTGCTCAAAGTTCTACTCAAAAAAGTAAAACATTGAAAATGAACAAGAATATGTGGACCATTGGCATGTCATACAAGTTTGATTAGGTAGCTAAATTTCCATTTATCGAACATGTACAATCATCTAATTCTAAAGAGATCCCATCTGAATGTACATGTACAATATGTACGTGATAATTGGGAAAGCAACAAAAAATGCAAATGAAGCTAGACACTATAGAAAAACATTGTGGAAAACAATATTTGACCTGTAATGGGCATGGATGGCCGTAAAATCAAAACACACAGGTGGAAAATTGAAAAATAATGCACGCATGTTAGATACACAAATAAATATGAGGCGAGCAAAAAAACACAGTCATCTCTTGGAAAATGGAGGAATGATCACATCGCATATTGGTAAGATGAATCAAACAAATCTACATGCAAAACTCATACAATTCTCTACTCTATTTCACATACTAAAAAAGGAAGACCGATTTCAGATTTCCTCGATTTCAAAGTTTTGTATCAATATAATGGAATGTTGAACGTACCTCAATCTCATTGGTCTAAAAGTAGTGGATGGGAAATGGAAAAATGCCTTTCGATGATAGAGAAGGAAGATTTGAAAGAGAATGTAAAAAAATCAGAGTTTATCTCTCTTTTAATTGATGAAGTGATGATGATTGACAACCGCATGGGTATGTATCCATGTCTATACTTTAGAAAATCATATAAAGACACCTCATCTGTTGGGTGTTATGAAAATGGTTGAAAATTGCAATGCCGAAAAGCTACATAAAATAGTTGTTTCTCATTTGAAAGATATTGCTGGAATGACTGATTATGTAATTGCTACAAAGTTAGTATGTGTTGGAGCAGATGGTGCATCTGTCATGCAGGGTCACCGAACAGGGCTATGTGTTAGATTACAAACAATAGTGGCCCCATATATGCTACCAATTCACTGTATGGCTCATAGAATGAATTTAGCATATAAAATGGTAAGAAACCATGAAAATGTTGCTAAATTAGAAGACCTTATAAGAGAACTTCATGCCTATATGTCAAGCAGCCCAAAGCAATTTCTTGAGTTCTAGAAATTTGTAATTGGAATTATAGATGGCAAAAAACTTCTAAAAGATGTTGAGACTAGATGAATCTTGTTGTATGAACCTCGCATGCGAGTTCGTGAGGAGTATCCTTCGTTGGTTGGTTTCATGCACAAATACCGCCATGAAGTTGATAGGGCGAGGGACTTGTTGTTTTGTTTAACTAATTTGGAGACATTGCTTACATTAGTTCGTATTCTTCCAATATTACAGAGATCAATACACTTATGAAGCATGCATAGGGAAGATTAATCTATATTGTGGATTTTATACGGATGAGAAAAATGGCATGTCAAAGTCTTGATATCTTGTACTATTCCCAAGATAGTTTTGATACACCTATTTTTGAGAATTAGAAAGCTTTATTAGATCTTAAAAATCACAGAACTATTTGAGATTTAATATCCACAATCACCTCTCGCATCACCATGTAACTGGAGGGACATACTACTACACATTATGCAAAAATGTCAAGATATTACTAGATCGGAATGAGAAGATGTTGCCATGACACGTAATCTCTTTGAGTCTGTTATAGTTGAAACAAGAATAAAGCTTACGAAAATTTTAGAATCCTTATCATCGAAATTAGAGAACGTTTCTCCAAAGATAAAATTCTTGAAGCCATGGGTGTGATGAATCCTAATTTTTAGAATACTAAAGGTGTTCGTGACTGACTTTATAAGAAAGCATTTCCATAAATCCATGGGTACAATAATAAAACATTCGCAAAGACTTTAGAGTTAAAGGGTATGGAAATCAAAGGTATATTGAATGCTGATTTATTAAAATTTCAATCAACAAATTTTGCAACAACAATGAGGAACCAATATAAAAATTTAGATGAACCTTAAAAGTGGTGCCATTACAAGGATGTGGTGAGGAATATATAAAAGTTATATCTTACAAGAAGATATCGTGAATATTTCAAATTATATGAGTTATGCCAAACAATGATTTTAAGGTATGTGGAGGATGAAAGGTTTTTAGTGAACTATCATTTATAAAATTAAACTCGAGAAACAAAGTTGGATAAAAATCGAAAGTTGCATGAGTTGTTATGTTTCTCGATACTCCATGAAACCTTTCCTTTCGACGAGAAATTACGCATTGGAATTCCCTTTGTGAAAGAATAGGTGTGAATAATATAGCTACAAGTATAATTGTTCCCAACATCGAGAGTGGAATTGGTGCATCATCACGCCTACGTAAGAGAATATTGAGTTTGAAGAAGCTATTGATAATGGATTGTTTCAACTTTAAATAATTATTTTCTTCACCTTAATCTTATTGTTTGTCACTTTACATTTTTTTCAGCTCTTTTTATCATTAAAGATGTTACAGGTCTATATATTTACATTTATTTAAATATAATTTTTTTTTTTTTTTGAAAACGTGGGTTGACATCCATCCAAGGAAGTCGGTACTTCTGGGACTGACAATTTCGTGCAACTCACCCATCTATCTACTAATCCATTTCTCATGTCGAGTTTTCTTAAAACAAAGATCTAGCACATTACTAGTGATGATTTCACAGCAATCTAAAACACTAGAGGTAAGTTAAACCCTATCATATCATCTTTCTTGATTTCTTACAATTATGTTTAATTTATTTTTTATATTTGCAAAATGCTTTGATATATTTTTTAAACTGTGGGATAAAATGACACAATTGAATTTTACAGAGGAAGATATTTCCATACTATACAATTCATAATCCATAATATATTATACAATTTATAATATACATCCACATAATATTCATCATCATCCATATATATCATATCATCACCATATCATTATCATAATCCTGAGTCATGACACTACAATTATTATTAAAACAATTATTTATCTAATTTAAATTTATTAAAACAATTCCATTTTTTTAAAACAATTCATAATCATATCATTACAAGTATATCCGTTCTAATGTCATCTATATCCATTTTAACACATTCCATTTATTTATCATCTATATCCATTCTAATGACATCATGATCATATCATTACAAGTATAGAGAAGAAGAATTATCTTAAAACAAGTTTAAATGTCTAGAGAAGAATAATTGACGTGCTTGAAGCTAAACCTACATACACATAAAATCGATCATCATCCATATATATCATATCATTATCATCATTCATCATCATTCATCATCATCTATCATCATTCCATGCTTTTAAAACAATTATCCATTATCATCATTCATCAATATCTATATCCATTATAATGTCTAGAGAAGAAGAATTATCGTGCTTGAAGCTAAATATACGTCCCTATCTACATCCACACTCAATAATAAAAGTTTCAACCCTCTTTTTTGTATCCATTTCAACTCCTATGCTCTTTTCCCCAATGGTTTATTCCCTGTGGTCAGTACCCTTTCCCCAATGGAAGAAATAACCCCGAACTTATAAGATCTTATGCAAAGACTCCCATTTTTTAAAATTCTTTCTTCTTGCTTTTTCACATCTCCATGGGACAAAAAATTTGGATCATCTGTTGACTTAGCGTTGAATAATATTTCAGTGGTCAAAGTTATTCTCTTTAATTATCTCGCTTTAGTGTATTGTTTTTTTGTTAACCAAAACAATATTTTCCTTCAAATTCTTCACCGTATAAATCTGTTTTTCACTGCTTCCAAGTGAACTTGGAATACCTTTGCTTGACTCTTCAAATTTTCATATTTCAACCGCACAAAAAAGTAATGTCAATTCAACATATTACTAAAAATGAAAATTTCAAATTAACAAGAAAAATCATTTGAAAGTGATAGTACTTACAACCTCTTTATCTCTCTCGCATGTGCAATCGCTACTGATCCTTGTCCTTAGACCATTTGTTAAAATATTCCCGGGCCTCAACACTAATATTTTCTAATTTGTTTAATGTCTTATCCAAAATGTCATCTTTATATTTGTTTTTATACGTGATGTACCCCACTTCTTACATGGGTAAGTAAGGAATCCATCTTCGTAGGTTGATCCTGATGCAGCAGTATAAACTATCTCTTTGCCAATAATTTTCAAAACGACTAATAATCTCATTGATAAGAAATTTATCCCTTCTCTCCCATTCTATGAGCTGATTGATATGAGGTAGAATAAACTCACTGACATGGGATTGAAAATCATAATCAATTAAGTTCTCCAAAGTAAAAGGTAGCAACTGTTCACCATCTTTATCTGATGAAGATGATCTTGCTAGAGAAGTATGGGGGCTTTCGGCAGATCAACTACTACTTGTTTCTACCTTTGGGTGGCCTGATCCTATTTGTGATAAAATTAATCAAGATTCAGATAAATAAATTTAAATTGAAATGTAATTCAATATTGTAAAGCATGTTGAAATTGAAGTATACCTGCTGGCCTTGAATCATCTCACAGGTATTGAAAACAAGTTGGGTCATTTCTATAAATGCCCAAATAATCTTCATCTAAATTTATATTATTCAAAACCGATATGCCCATCAGACATGGGCAAGCCACCAAGTGAGAGTGTTGGAATTCGAAAGGAGGCAATGTTTAGTGTTACTGCTAGGGGCCTGGAGCAATTGGCATGCGTTTACCAATGTCATTTTTCCCTATTCCTCTGGCTGGAATTTTAAAAATTATTGGTTGAGGGGGTCGGTGCACTGTGTTGAATAGAATGACTACAATGTGCTGAAAATTTCAAGAAAAACATTAAAAACTAGAAAACAATCCAAAAAGGAAAAAACTACGAAATTGAACGTAGTATTCAAAAATTATACCTTGTTGTCAAGGGGTAGTTTTTCGTGGTGCTAAGGGTGTCCGTGTAGGAGTAGTATTTGGTGGTTGGTGAGAAGATAGGAATGCATGCGCGACCGTTGTCATGCAGTGAGTTTGGGAAGAAGGTTGAGTTTCCAAACATGAGTATGGTCCAAATTCCTTGCAATGTCATCAACATTGAATGTTATGTCAATTCAATTAGTTAAAATTTAAATTGAAAATAAAAATACAAATTTGGAATTTGTAAATAAAATATGAGAAGGTATTACTTCTCCGGTGTTTAACGAGTTCAAACTATTGAGGGTTCAGAGAGGAGTGAGCTTCCTTTTCGTAGATTGGGAATCTCCTAAAGCCTCAACGTGTTGTTGGTCTTTCCTCTTGATAACACCTTTTTCAAGGAAGGGCTTCAATAAATCTTCTCTTCAAACCATAAATTGTTAATAATTGTGCGTTGTAATGTCAAAAATTGAAATACAAACTAAATAGTTTATACCTATTGTTCTTCAACCTGGAATTGAAAACTTCATGAACTCCTCGTCAATCACGTAAGTAGGAATTGGTTTCTTTTAAATTTAAAAGTGCCTCCTAATAAAGGCTAAGGAGATAGTTTTGGAATAAATGACAGGTTTTTCTGAAATCTTTGAATTTTTAGGTCAATTCTTATTTTTTTTTATAGATAGGTGCACCAATCAAATTTTTGTTTTGAGATAGTGACAACTAAGTATGCAAGTTTACAACTTCACTAGCAACCCTAAACAAAATTAATAATTCAAAGCACAATACATTACATGAATTGGGGTCACTCATAGTGCCCAAAATAATAATCTCCTATACTAAGGCTTCACACAATGAACATGGCTAGGACTCACCGTGGGCACGTGTGCAAGATTGAGTAGTTGGCCCAATCCCACGTTCTCCCGTGTAAACCTGCACACCGCACACTCATTGCACACATTAACCGTGCCTGTCTAATATAAGATAATTCAATGACATAGTAAGATATCAATAAGTTCTACACTAGCCTAACATCCTACTGAAATCAAAATGGGACAACGTGCACAATTATACTCAATATTCCAAAAGTTAGACAAGATACGTGACATATAACCATAGAATTCCACATGCAACAACTATCCATTATTATAATTATGTTCCACACACAACAACATATCCATTAGTATCCATGACATTATGAGAAAATGCGACAATATAGAAATTAAGCTAAATTGGCGCTATACGCCTAAATGTCCACATATGTCTAATAAGATCAAAACTCTAAATATAATGTCCAAGATATAACCAATCACTGTCAAAACATGTCTATGAGCAAAGAACAACAAGCTACTGAGCCATAAAAAGTGTGGGCACTACATCCCCCTCTACTAAAATTAGACTTCCTCCTGGAAGTCACTAGAAGAGATAGGTATAAGATCTTTACTGGGTATCACATCGTAGTGTAAGTCCAACATTAAGGTCATTTTTAAAGGAACTAAAATATTATTTATTTATTTATTTATTTTTGTCTTAACAACATGTCTTTTTAAAGCGTAACTAGGTCCAAGAACAAGTATATTTCAAATAGGGTAGTATTAACCAAAGGGGAGTGTATAAACCGAATTCATTTTCCTCATCATCTATGTTTCCTATTAGGGTCCAAATAAGAGGATATACAACATAAGGTCCAACATGATGGATGAGCGAAGGAGCATAAATGTTGTTTTAAAATGAATTCGCAAGTTTTTGAATATTAATTGTGTACTAGAACACTTAAGGAAACTATCCAAGGTGTCACAAATACCACACAATGAGAGAGAAAAAGTTTCCAAGTTCCGTGTGGTTTCATCTCCTAACTCATCATTACTCTAACTTTTGAAAAAGGAAGGTTCACGCGTCTTTTTAACATAGTTCAATAATCAACATTATTCACTAAGGTCAAGGAAGAATATTCCCATACTACCAAACATAGTTAAAGGAGTTGTCTTAATTTGGTCATTATTTATTTGTTTATTTATTTATTTATTTATTTTTGTTTGCTAAATGATTGTAAGAAAAATAAAATAAAATTTGTGGGTGGAATATATATAGTCCACTACCAGGTTAGGATTAGCTTTCTAATTTGTTTTCCAAAGTTTCATAGCATGTACCATTTTATAAAACATTTCCATTCCGAGACAAGATGATTTATAAGTCTCATAAACGAAAATTTATTTTATTATTGTTTGTAAGTTGGTTTATATGAGTTCTCATTATGACGAAGCAATTTTAGAACTTTCTACGCCCCAAACAAGACATAACTTCTTAATGAAACAACAATCCAAAAATTTTCAGTTCAATAAAAAGTTTTACTTTATTTTATCATTTCTAATTATTATAATCAAAAGAAAACAAGAATGAGTTACGCAAAAACAAAATCCATTTAAAGAGAGTGTTTCCCAAATCATATCAACATACTTATCAAAATTTACAAAATACCAACATGATGGGATGCAAAAACTTTTCCGTCCATACTTTCCTCAAGCGTACAAGAGATAAACACTCATTTTCCTTTAATGAAAGGTAAGGTCTAATTCTTCTCAAGATTTCTGACTTACGTTAACTTTTACTTAACAATTATTTGGTCGAAATTTGGCCCATTAGGTCACAAAATAATTACACTTATTAACAAGGGTGGAATTCGTATTACACAAAGAAATTTGAATTACGCCACCCTATTTGAGTGGTGATAGAAATTAGAACCGTGTTTTGAAGAGGGCCCCAAAATAATTTCAATTTATATATATATATATATATATATATATATATATATATATATATATATATATATATATATATATATATATATATTTAAAACCCAGTGCTTATACTGATTACAAAGGACGGCTCTACCTACGGTAGGTGGAAAGGCTAGTAAGTCATTTTTGTTAGTCCTCGCAATAAAGTCTTACATCATTTACATTATAATTACATACTAAGAGTTCTTCTATGTGGATGAAATCTTATAAAGGAGTTTTCCTAAGAGTCTAATAGTCAGAGCATAATGGATTTGTGAGATCATCACAACCATTCTATCATTCGTGTTAACTCTCTCACCTAAATATTTAGGAAGACAAAACAATACCCTAGTTTCTTACAGGATTCCCAACATTAATTGTGTAAACCATATGAACATCACAAGACAAAGATTAGTAACCAACACCTATCACATCTGAAGCAATAATTTTAGGATCGCCCCAATTTTAGCTTTTTGAGGGGTAACAATGATTAACATTGTTTATCCAACCAACATTGTTTAATTATATATATAACGAGTTTTCCAAGATGCAAATAATTACAATATTCCATTATTGTTTATAAGGTAAGTGTACACAATTGCGCTTTTAGATTTATAAATAAATATATACTTTTGTGGATTTTGAAACATTACTTTCACCCATAAAGGACCACATTACTTGCTCTTTCACAGTCAACACCATCATCGATACAACATAGTGCCTAACCAAGAAAGTGTTCAACACTAATTCATTTCATTTTATTTTCTTTCCAAGAGGGATACAATATCGTTGTTTATATTTATTATAGATATAAAAATTTTGCATGACCATTGATCTTATAAGTCCACTAATTTGAGGTTAGAAGAGGGTGATTCCCTTATTTCTACACGTAAGTAAAAAAACATGATCACTCATAACATTATAAATCAACTTGAGGAGAGTTGAAATCACATGTGTAATTACTAAAGTAAGAAGGTTTTAACCAAGTTACCATGCAACAAAACTTAATAAGTGGTTATAGTATGAAACTAGGTTTATCGAGCTCCAAAGGATTAAAAAAATTCACTAGATCATTTCTGAAGTTAACTCTAAAATTTATACCAATAGCTTCGATGATAATTTTAAGTTGTGAAACTAGATTTGTTTTATAATAGCACAATGTGTTCTTACATTGCATGAAGAGGATAAACTAGCTATGAAATATTATTTCGAGCAACACCATCAAAAAGGAGAGGCACTAATTTTCTTTCCCTTTATCATTTACGTTTTTAGAAAGGAGTTAGCAATTATTTTCATCCAATTATAATTAATTTTAAACCACAATTTTGAAGCGGAAAACAACAAGGTCATAAGATCATTTGCTAAATTTCCTTATAAAAGGGTTATAAAACTAAGATTAGAAACACATATCATAGGAGTACAAATTATTTCCAATTTCATAGTAGTGAAATATCAAAACGTGGAAGATTATTTTATCATATTGGATTTTTTTATTTTTTTTTACAAGACACAGACATGTAATTTACACCCATACCGAAAGGGTTTCATTAGATCTAAAGTGGCACCTCTAACACGACAGTTGATATTCCCAAGAAAAAAAGGATCACTTAGACAAGAAACAACCAATCAAACGTCATAACAAATTTCCTATATCAAGGTAACAATTTCAAATGATGACCAGAAAGACATACCTAACCAGGGTCGCTAGCAATCCAAGATGACTGGTTGCACACAATTTATTTTGGGTCTTAGCATTCAACTGAGAAACACGTAGCTTAAAACAATAAACATTTTATAACATGATTCACCCTCCAAGGGTGTCCTAAGAAATCTATTTATTTATTAAGACCAGATTTTCTTGTTCTACGATCTAAAGAAACTGGCTACAAAGGGATCCTACTAAGACATGTACTCAACACCCAAATGGTGAAACAAGGCTTTCAGTCAATTCTCTATTAAACAAAGAGTCAAACAAAATGTACATTTCTAAAAATTGCTGATAGATTTCAAATTGGAAGCACTATCTCGAAGCCAACTATTATAGTTTTACTATTGTATATCAGCAGATTTATAGTGACAAATGGCTACAAAAAGGGTCTTGAAAATAAGTAATCCCAATTCAAAAATGAGTTCTATCCACTTGACTCTATTCTCCTATATATAGAGAACCCGACGCAACTCACAAAATGAAAAACTGATGACCAAAACTCTAGATATGGTATACTTTCCGAGGCTAAATTAATGTTATTTACAAGTTTGTGTTTTGAACAAAACATCTAGAGACCTCCTAAACACACTCGGAAAACTAATTCTCTATTCCTTTTTCTCAAATCTAAACATCGCAAACACTCGACATGGAGAAATACTACAAGTTAGAAGCCAAAATTTTCAATTTCCTACTAACGCTCTCCACTTTACAGCCCAAAACGAAATGATTTTACTCCAATTTTAAGTTGTTGTCCCAAACAATATGCGATTAAAAGAGCTCAAAAATTATTTTATCTATATGATCAAAGGATTTTAAAAGTTGATTTTAAAAGTTGATGTGGTTTCCCATGTCACTAGGGAACAAGATTATCAAATCCATTACTACTATGGAGACCAAAAAGCCATTTTGCACGTCATCTAAACACGACATTTTTCTTAAGTTTTACTGATTGTTTTAAAAAATTAGGTGATCAAATTGTGCCTACCATCTATTGTCTTAGCAAACATTTTACTCCCAGCGGTTACTCGAGAGATAACCTTACTCTTGGAACAGTTTAGCAGAAATGATTTTAATTGTTTACTTTTAGTATTATGAAAACATTTATAGCCGCTTAGAAGTTCTACCCGAGCTTCTACGTGTGCAAACCATCACTCGATACCAAATGTAATGCCCATGCAGGACACCGGAAAACAGTCCAATAAGTCACCAATTTTTTATTTTTTTTTGAAGTGAATACTTAAAATACAAATCGGATTCCCATTATTATTCATTTTAAACTAGATTGATTTCCCTGATTTCTAAATCACTAACCCCAAATTATTTTATTTATTTAATTTCTATTAAGTTACTAGAGACACCCTAGAAGGAGTCTACACCTCTTTTAAATTAATTAGATTTCCCCCTTTTATTTTGTTTACCCACACACACATCCTAAAATTTTATCTCCCATTCACATTTTAAATACCCATGACCTAAAGTGAGTAGGGTTAATTGTGGACCCTAGGATGAAAATAGATCTCAGCCCTAGATTTAAGTTTTCCCTAACTTTCCTTAGCACATCTCTAACTCTTTCCCTTTCTTTTTCTTCATTTTGAAATCTGCAGGTTTTAGGAGAGGCCATGAATGGTCATGAAGAGATCTCAAGTTTCTCTTGTATTTTACTCTTGATTTTTTTTTATTTGCATTACAGGATTAGTTGGAGGAGATTCTTCTCAAGGATTGTTTCATTTCAGCAAGATTTTTGAGAGAACCCAGGGTTTTAAACTTTGTTTATTCTTCTTTTATTTAGTTAATATTCTTCTACCATTGAAGATCTGGTTGTGGGTATCAATATCATGTCATTTGTAAATACAAGTGAAATTAGATATATAAACATGTAAACAAAACTAGATATGAATTGTACAGAAGGAAGAACTTAGATTAAAAATGCTATTCACAGAGATGGAGCCGTGGCTCCGAGAGGTAGAGGGCAGTGGTTAGGTATAGGAGGGTTCTGCGCATAGTGTGAGGAGGCAGTGGGGTGAAGGGGGTCCGCGTGGAGCAGGGGAGAAAGGGACAGCGTGGAGGAAGGGGGGGACAGGCCGCGCCGGGCCACTGGCGTGGGGAAAGGGAGCAGACATGGAGGGGGAAGCCATGCGGGGAGGAGGGGGACAGGCTATACAGGGAGTAGGGGCAACAACGGCGTAGGAAGGGGGTTTCATGTGTGGGGAGGGAGGTGTATGAGGTGGGGAGGGCTCGGCCCTCCCCAAAACAATGTTTTTTATATATTTTTATTTTAATACTCTACAATTTCAGTCCCACAAAATTTTTAGTTTTATGAATTCTTTGTTTAGATTTACATTTCAAAATAGTTATTTATATATACAATTTGTGGATATATATATGAATGGTACAATTCCATTTGTATGTTATATAACATTATAGTGAATTTAAATCATTTTCTTAATGCATTGTATTATATATATACACACACATACATACGAAATACAATCTAACAAATGATATATGAAATGTATATATATATATATATATTTTAATGCAATATCTACTACAATAACAGGAATATTAAGTATGGAATTCTTTGTACTTCATACTAAAGTTATGTTTTAAAATAAAACTATAAAAAGTATAATATACCCATTTCATAAGCTATGAGGGAAAAACAAATGTTACAAGTTGTAAAATAATGAGTTTAAAATATATGTATATTTTTTTTTGGTTTAAATCAAATCTATGCTCAAACGATTTATTTCTTTATTGTGAAAAGAAAACAGGTGACAATGTATCTCAAATAAGAGAAGAAGCTTGAAATATGTCAAAAGAAGTTGCTACAATGAATACATATTTTAAAATTGATTTTCTAATGCAAGTACCCATTAAGTTTTCACATTAAAAAAGAGAGTGCAAACTAATTTCATTTCCTTGTATAAAGCCACCAAAATTTGCAAGAAGGATACTATTACAAGTCTAACCATTTCTTCTAATAAATCAACTTTCCTTCTCAAATAAAGATTACAACAAGGTCTTATTAAGAGATTTTTATATCTATCTTACAAGCTTTCATTTTCGAGGGCTTAAGATTCATATTTGTAAAAGTATGCTCAAATACATAGCTATTCGATACAACCTTATTACAAGATCCTTGCAGTATGGGAGGAAATTTCTCAAGCAAAATGACTTAAGTTTATAAGTAACATCAAATACAAAATAGGTATTTTACAAGATAATGGAAACTTCCACATAGTCATTCTCTTTCAAGATACAATGAAAAAGGAGTCCATAAAAGGATGAAGGAGACAAAGAGAACCAAGATGACAAGAAAACTCCAACTATCTCCAACCCTTGAGTTCCAACTTTCGAATGCTTTAAGAAATCCATGCAAGGAGAATAAGCTTGTTTACCACCCAACCATAGGCATCATGACATGCCTTTCCCAAGGTTGGGATGCATGCTAGCCTCCCCCAAGCCCATGGGAAAGAGGGCTACCATCCACAACTTGCACAAGAAAGAGGAGAAACAACCAAAAACACATTCACATGGAGAACAAAACAAGTATGAAACAAGACTCCAAATTTCACAAGGAGGAGAACCCATGTTCTTCCTCAAAAGTGGGGAAGAGAGGAGAAAGTTCTCCAAAAATTATATTCCAAAATGCTTGCACAAAGCAAAAATCTCCCTACCCTCCTTATTGCTCCTAAAATTCCAACAAAATCCTCCTTATTCCTCCACCCTTTCTCCAAGTCCTTCTTGGAAGGATTTTCAAACCCCAAAGGGGTTTCCTTACCAAGAATGGGGAAGGAGATTCAAGCCAAATGAATCAACTTCCCCACCTCAACCATTGAGGGGAAACACTAAGACCCTACAAGGCTTGTCCATCAAGCCTTGAGGATTGAGAGGGAAGATTCCCTCTCTCTTCCCCCACACTCCAAAACTCCATCATGCCATATGATGGAGGGAGTAAAACAAACAACAACAATCCAAATAAAAATCCATGCAACCCATCTAACAACTAAGATAAATGCAACATAAGCAAAAGACATAAAAGCCAACCTCAAGGAAAGCTCTCCAACTCAAATTTCTCCACACCTTAACTCAAGCAAATCACAAGCTCCAAATCACCCAAGCATCCAAGAAAAAATTCCCAAAAAAAGTCCCTCTCTTTTCCCATGAATGGGAATTTGAAGAGGAGAAAACAAGCATCCTCACAAATGAGGGGGTGACATGTGTCACCCTCTCCCTCATCAAGGTCAAAGATGCCAAAACAAAAGAGAGAAATGGTAAAATTATATTTTTGCCCTCTTCTTCTAATCCAAATTCCCCTAAATGTTAGCAAGACAAAATAAGTGAAACTTTTGATAAACACTCAAATCCACATCCCTTACATGGATGTGACAAAACAAAAGGCAAAAAGGAGGAAAACTCCTCTAGCCTTAAAAATAAGCCCCCTACCCATTAGGTAGGGTCCAAGGGCTCATTTTTATGTTAGGGGAACTCCCAAGCTACTCTAAAGGGGTCCCCAAAAATGCCCAAAATAACCCAATTTCGGGTTTTGCATTTTTGGCACAAGGGTAGAGGGTGTGGGGACCACCCAAGGGTCTCACATGTGACCCTAAACCCTTGTGATTAAGTGACTCATTAAAAAAATCTAAAATTTAAATGAAAGTGGGATTATTAACTCCCAAAGCAAGTTTACAACTTCACTAGCAACCCTAAACAAAATTAATAATTCAAAGCACAATACATTACATGAATTGGGGTCACTCATAGTGCCCAAAATAATAATCTCCTATACTAAGGCTTCACACAATGAACATGGCTAGGACTCAGCCCGTGGGCTGCTTGTGCAAGATTGAGTAGCTGGCCTGAATCCCACGTTCTCTGTAGAACTCACACTGCACACTCATTGCACACATTAACCGCACCTGTCTAATATAAGATAATTCAATGACATAGTAAGATATCAATAAGTTCTACACTAGCCTAACATCCTACTAAAATCAAAATGGGACAACGTGCACAATTATACTCAATATTCCAAAAGTTAGACAAGATACGTGACATATAACCATAGAATTCCACATGCAACAACTATCCATTATTATAATTATGTTCCACATACAGCAACATATCCATTAGTATCCATGACATTATGAGAAAATGCGACAATATAGAAATTAAGCTAAATTGGCGCTATACGCCTAAATGTCCACATATGTCTAATAAGATCAAAACTCTAAATATAATGTCCAAGATATAACCAATCACTGTCAAAACATGTCTATGAGCAAAGAACAACAAGCTACTGAGCCATAAAAGTGTGGGCACTACACACTTGTAGTAAGAAAGTGGTGTGCAATTGCTTGCATATCCACACCATGCCTAGATTTATTGACATGAGCTGCAAATGCCAAACAGTGGGAATTAATATAAATTTATAACACTAAATTGTATCACAATAAAAATAGAATAAAAATGATGAATGAAAATGAATTATACTTACAATCAACATGGAAACCAAATGTTGATTTGAGATATTTCTTGTCATCTTCCATAAGTGTTGCCTTCATTGTAACAATTGGTAAATTTCTGAACGGAAGGCCCATAAACCGATGGATGTCATTTGCTTCAATACTAAATTGAAACATTCGGCCATCATTCAGAGTAACATAAAAATGCCGTCCTCTATATTGTAGGATGAGAGAAGGTAATTCAAAATATCTAGATCTGTTTCAAAATGGGGCATGTCAACAAGCCCACTAAACTCACATGCATCGATCAAATCTTTATATTCGAAGACATCTTCAAAACAGATGGATGTCGAGGCACTGAAAGGATTCTTGTAGTTGATCTTACTCATGGATTGGACTGGATTCTCTTCTTGATTTTTTTCCTAAGCTTGCGGTTGGGAAGCACTTGAAGTCACCATTGTAGTTGTTCTTGTGTCTTTGACAATGATGGATTCTACAAAAAAATCGAGCCGGAAAGTGTAAATAAGAAAATGACCGGTGGGAGGGTATTTATAGGCCAAATAAAGCGTCAATGGCCTCTGTTGATGCACATCAATGGCCTCTGTTGACATGCGTCAATGGCCTCTTACGCACATCAATAGAGGCCATTGACGCACGTCAACAGAGGCCATTGATGCGCATCAACAGAGGCCATTGACATGCATCAATAGAGGCCATCGACGTGCGTTAATAGAGGATATTGACGGACGTTAGTAGGGGCGGGCATTGATGCATGTCAAAAATCGAGTCGACGCGCATCAAAAAAATTTGACACGCGTCGATGGTCCTATTAATGCACATCACGACCCTTGTTAACGCACGTTAATGCCCCTACTAATACGCATCAACGAGTTCAATTGACGTTGTGTTGACACACGTCAATGAGGGTTATTGACATCGTGTTGTCGTGCGCCAAAGGTGTATTGGTGTTTGGAAATATGGTTTCTCTCGGCTCGAAAAACCGTGAAAATTTGGTTTTGGAATACTGTCAAATTCACCTTTCACTAAAACTAGTTCCGGGGATATTCACCAAGTATTTTCCACCTACAATTTTCTAGAGGTGTCTTAAAATGAACCACAGGGTGAGGTCCTAGGATAGACGGAAGGGGTGAAGGTGAGAATGGTGTGGTAGGTGAGGTTGGTGTATGAGGTCTAGGAGGTTGGATCTTATTTTTAGGGGTTGGGTTAAGTTTAGTGTTAGTTTTGGAAGATGTGGCTAAATCTAATTTGATGGGTGGGTGAGTAAGGCTAGCTATCGGTATGACCCCTAAGGTAGTGATAGGTTTAGGTAAGGGAGATGATATAGGCATGGGTAGGTGTTTGGGTGTAGATGTATGTTGGGATATGGGTAGAGGTGTGAGTTGGGCCATGGGTGGTGATGTGGAAGGTATTGTAATAGTTGTGGTTCATTTGGTTTGGTTTCTCAAAATGCTTTTGGATAGATAGTGGAGGTGTCGTAGTGATAGTTGCATTTGTGTTGAAATAGGAAGTCGAAGGTGTCCACTAAAGTAAGGCTCTATTGACATAGTCTAGGTGATCGCCATGTGTGAGAATGGTAAATCTTTTGTTGTAAGCAAGGCTGACATGGATTCGGTGGCATTCCAAGTAAAAGGTGTTTGAGATACGGGGAAGTAGCTAGCCTCGGACTCTATAGGAAGAGAGTCGAAAGAAGATCAATGGGATCTTGAAGGTCTTATAGTGAATGGTCATCTAAAGGTGGTGGTACTTCTATAGGATCCTTTATGGGTAGAGGAGAAGATGGGCCAGCCCAAAGTGGACTCTCCTTGTGTTGGTGTAGGTAGTGGACCTACATATTCTATGCATAGGAGAGGTGTTGCTAACAACCGCTTGGAATTTTGAGGGGTCAAAGATAGTGTGCTTACTATAGGATTTTCCACGAGTGAAGGGAAAAATGAATGGGGTTCCCCCATGGGTAGATGAGTTGATGAAATAGGTTTTGGTGTAGGTGGGGGAGTGCGGGCTAAGATTTCATCTATGGAAGGAACATGAGGCAATTGGGAAGCAATGGGTATGTCATCAAAAATAGCATGGAGCTTGTGAACATTGCTACCATTATTGGAGGTATCACAAACTTGGTTGGAGGATGAGGCATGATTAGGGAATGGATTTTTGAGGATATGTAGGTTTTGGTTAGCGGATGCATTTGGGCTATCCAAGACTAGATCTCCATTGTCTAACATTTCTGGATGATATTCTTGAAGGTGATGCGATTATTGTGGTTATGACCTTTAACATGATGATAGTTGCAAAATTCATGTTCCTTATACCACATGAGCATAGAGCGCTTAGGTTTGAAACCAATATGTGGTTTTATAGGTGGAAGGGTAATGACACTAGCCTTAACAATATTTTACATAACATAAGAGTAAGATTATCCTATGGAAGTGTGCTTTTGTTGTTCTTGTTTGAACCTGGAAAGCTTAGATATGAGAGAGATTAGAAGTGGGCTTGGTGAGTTTGATTGATGAGGAGGGCCACCTTGATAATTAAAGCGTTGTCGGATCCTTTAGGTTTTGAAAATGAAGAAGCATCACTTGATTTGAATGTGATGTTATTGTTCAAGTTGAATCTTCTTTTATTTGATAACATGAATTTCCAATTTCCATGCCATGGTGAATGCCTCATCAAAAGTGCAAAGTTCTGCACCTGCAGGGTTGGTGAGATGTGTCTAGCACAATCCCAAGTAAATATATCTATGAGTTCATTTTGAGGTAATTGAAATGTGAGTTGGTTAATTAGGTTGCGTCGGTGAGCGAAGAATTTAGCAATAGACTCATCATTATGCGCATCCAGTGTGGAATAAAGATTTGTCATAGTAACCTTCTTAACAATGTTGATGGAGAAGTGATATAGGAAGGCTTGGGATACTTGATTAAACAAGTAGATGGAGTGTCTTGGTAGCCCACTGTACCAGTTTAATGCAGATCCTATTAGGGACATTGGGAAAGTCCTCAAAAGTAAAGCATCATCACGAGCAATCAGGTAACACCCATGTTTAAAGGACCACAAATTTTGTTGTGGGTCTTATTTGATATTGAAGCGGTTGAATTTTTGCATTTCCCAATGTACGGTGTATGGTTGAATAGGAATGGATGGGTGAATAGGATCATTAAAAATTTCATCATAGGTGAGGGAATTTCATGAGCTGAAACCAATGCTTATAGTGTCTAGCATCTTTTCCATCATTAACTTGATGAGATCATTGGTAGGTTGTGGTGGAAGGTTTCCTCATGTGGCATAAGGGGACTGGTATTGAACCTATGACATGGGCGGCATTCCATTGTATGGTGATTCTAAATAGAGAGGTTGAGAATAGGGAATAAAAAGAGAGGTATGTATCCATAATGGGTGGTAGATGAGATAGGAGGTTGTTGATAGTATGTTTATGTAGGTGGGATGGTTGTCGTGACTCTAATATCGATTGGGGGTAGTGTTTTTGGGATAAAAGGACAATATTCTTGAATGGAGTGGGGTTATTAACACCACATGAGGTTGTGTTGCAATGGGTATTTGTGAGACAATGCGCACTGCAGACTAGGCTATAGCATGGGTAGTCGATGAGGGTACAACATATATGATAGGTGTGGTGATCTGCAAACACAACGGTCATGGCGGTACGAGTCCTAGATGTAAAACAACCGGGGTGAAGTAGGTGAGGGTAACACAAAATTATTAGGGGCTGATGCGGAAGAAAGAATAAGGGCGAAGAGATAGATATAGGTATTTTGTATATCAACGGACTGAGGAGTCTTGGGTGAAAGAGTGGGAAAGGTAGAATCAGTAAGGCCATGAGATTCGATAAAGGAGTCATGTAAATTATTCTTCACCCGTAGCTTGATGGTGGTAGGTAATTTTGGATCTATGGGTGAGAGGATGGAAGGATGTGAGGGACTAGGTGGGAATGGTTGATGGCTAGTGTGGAATATTAGGGTGTTAGTCTAGCTGCGAGTCAGCACCATGTGAACAATTGTTGACCTAGTAAGACTGTATTATGTAGATAACACATAAAATAGTAGAAATAAAGAGTAATGGGGTATGGAAGGTGAATCTGGTCAATGTCTAGATTTTGAAAATCAAACACAGGAAACCGACAATGGTCGGGTTGATCGAGTGATGGTTGAGGTCCAACCGATGAAGGTTCTTTTTAAACGATATCGATCAACATGGAATAAAACTAGTCTCGAAAAGAATGGAACAGAATATTGGTTGTAATCTTGGAAAAGCGTGTATAATAGTAGGTATCAACAGGGGAGAAATATGACGATGCCCTGAGGGCCTGAAACATAAGGGAAAGAGTGATGAAGGCTATTTGAGGTAAAATAACTAGAAAGCTATAATCGACATTGGTTAGTGTTTAACCAATAACACTTAGATGTGAACTGTAAATGGTCGTTGAATTGACGCTTATGGTGACTGTGAAATTAGAAAGAAATGAATAAATTGGGTTTTATGAATTAAATTAAGTGAAGAATCAAACTCAAAAAATTAAGAATGAGGAGATGGGGTCTTTGCACACTCGGAAAAGTTTGAATACTCCAACTATGATGGTGGAGTGTGCGAGGAAGAATAAAAATTGAGATTTGTAGTCTCACACCTCAAAACAAAAGTCAAGAAGAGTGCTAAGAGAGAGCATTATTCTAATAGTTATTTTCTTATGTTTGTTTAGCTTATGCTATTTAGAACTAAGCGTGTGTATTTAGAATAGAATTTTTGTTAGGAAGGCATTCTATGAAGAAGGATATATAAAAGGAGAGGTTTCGGGTATGTTATGGTGGGGGGCGGACCGTCCTTTGAGATGATGAATCGGCAGAGGCATTGAGTGGGAGTACTCGCCACGTCTGATCATGTGATCGTGACGATGCTCCTTGTAAGATGGTGTTTAAGAAAGATGTGTATATTTCAAATGTTTTACATGTTTGGTAAGACACACACACACACACACACACACACACACACACATAGAGAAAATGTGCTTCTTATGATTCTTTGTGTCCACCATCGATTGGGTATGACTTCCGGCATATAGGTTTCCCTCATTTTAATGTAAGCTAAATGTAACCAATCGAATGTAATGCAACAAATTTCAAACCCAAATCAAAATATTATGTTCGATGACACAAATGGTGAATAGGAGAGTGTATATTCTTTCACTAAATGTAGAAATCAAGAAGAATGGTTCTTTTTAAATGCACCAAAAAGAAAATGTGTCCTTTACAGAAGTTAGAAAGAAGAGAATATTACCAAGGAAGAAGATTAGTGTGTAAGCTTTTTGAATGGAAACAAACACACAAATTTTTCCTAGGAATGAATAAAATACAATAGAACCCTTGATGGTCCCACCGCATGCCAAAATGTTTCACCATTTTCTTTACCTTTTGAATGACAAAACAGATGAGGGTAAGGGCTAAGGAGGAATACATTTTAAATGTTGGTCGATTGATGGTTGTTGCACTTGTTCTGACTTCTTGATCTAGTGCCGATTGTGAGAGCTTCCTTTTGGCTAGGAGGAACTACCTGTAATAGAAAATAAGACAAAAAAAGGATAATTAAATGATATATGACAGTGGACTACCTAGCGTATGCTAGTTCTGGGAAGTGTGATACTTCATAGATGGTTGTCAATCCTCTGTTTAAAACATATTTAATGTGGGAAACAAGTAAATTCCTACTATAGTTGATATTATTTAGGCATCTCATTCAAGTAAAATAAGAAAATCCAATCACAACAAGCTAGGCTATAGTTGGATCTGAAAGATGAGGTATCTGACAAGGTACTGGGACTGTCGGGTCTAGTGCAGGTTGTTTATGTCAACTTATAGGAAGTTCTTTTGACTTCATCTTGGGTAGGGTATAACACACGAGAGATCGATGTCGATTGGGTATAATCAACAATGGTTAAGGGAAATTGACGATAGTAATAGGTAACCGAAATTGGTATAGTAAGGTGACAGGTGATTCAAGAAAACCTTATTTTAGAGGGTAGGTGAGGTTGCATGAGGATAAAGAAGGAGATGGCGAGGTCTATGGGGATACGAGAACACTCAAAGAGGTGAAATTGCTAGGATAGATGATTTGAAAAATGGGTGGGTGAGGTTTTAGGTTTTGTTAGAAATATGGATATGGGGGAATGGGAATGTTAATAGAAGAATAATAATAGGAATAACAACCACTCTGTGAACAAAATGAAAATGTCAATGATTAATGATAAAACATTTACCAACATTATAGGTACAATGGATGGGTGGTGTTGATGATCGATTGATGTAACGTAGGTTGGTGCAATGGTGAAACTTCCCGGAATGTTACCATGAGTGCCAATGCTTCTGGATCTGTCCTAGTGTTGCATATGGATGCCTGGGTGAGTGAAAAGACTCTGGTTCTACTTGCATGCAGCTCTCTTCTCCTCCTCTTGCTCTTAGAATGTGGCAACCCAAAAAATAGGTTGTTTGGGTGAATAAATTATGGCGACGATGGTTCCAGTCATTCAATGTCGGTTTAAGGGTGACCGGCATCGGTTAATGTGGGATTCCCTAGGTTTACTAAAATGGGTAGATATTTCTAATTTCTTGGGCCCGATTAGTTTGTTGTCACTGATTAGATTGGAAAATTTCCTTAATGAGTAGGAATGTGGTTAGAGAAATTTTAGATATTGATTTTAGGGTTAGACTTAATCTTAGCTCATTAAGGAAGTAAGAGTTAGTTATTATTGGTTATGGAAACATGCCAAAACATAGGTCTAGGGTGAGGTGGCTTAACTAGTTGTCTAGGTTAGGTGGTGGGGTATAAATTTAGGTAATTAGATAATAAATATTGTGATGATATCTATTAATTTAATTAAGTTAATAGTGGTGTGGGGTGGAAGGGGCCACTGGTTAGGTGAGTATGTTTGAGCTAGTTATTTGACGAGGTACCAAGGGAGTATGACCCAATTTTGGTGTCTACACTCATTCTTTCCATTAAGGTTATCTCGATACTCCTTTCGTATGCACAGAAATATCTATAGCATCATTGATCTAACCAATTAAACTACGAGTCCTCTATATCATGAGTTGTGGACTCCTTAAATTTTACAATAGAAAGAGATGGTTTTTTTAATTGCACATTGTAATAAATGGGAAGTGGCTAGCATCATAGTTCAACCGGCATATCTCACGGTTTAGCAACAACGAATGTACTGATCTATGGAGACAACTATCCTTGGTGTGCCCTTCTACTTCACAATCTATACACCAAATCCCCGTGCGCATCTCATGTACTAAATTTTCTGATAGTATCTCCAACTTATTTACCATATGTGTAATTTGTGCTTCCAAAAATGGGCTCACCCCATTTTCTATGCTCCTAAATGCCTAAGTGCATAAATTTTCTTCAAGTTCTTCACATGGATCAATGTATGTCTTGTGTGACAAAGCCCTTCTAAAAGGTGTGATTAGACCTCCAACAAACCATTGTTCATGATAGATTGTATGAATATCATGTGAAATCTTAGATAAAAGTGTTTTGAAATGGGAATCATACTTTGTGACACTCTCAGTAGTGCCTTGCTTAATATCCTTGAGCATTCTTATACTCTTCTTCTCGAACTCAAGGATGTGAAACTCTTTAAGGAAAGCATATTTTAATGCTACATAGTCTACGCAAGTATGATTGGGGTTTAATTTTATGTACCATATGTGTGCGCATCCTTATAGCGTAGTGGAAAATTGACTTTACCTACACTCAAAAGTAATGATTCCTTTTTTACGCCACAATATTTCACACATGTGCACGTGTTCAACAACATCTTCTATGCCCCTATATTCTAGTAGATGAAGAGACATCTCCATGTAAATATTTTGGGGTTGGTGTGGGCCTTGCCCACACGATCGAGAACCTCATGTGTTTCCTCCGCCTCCGTAACCAACAAATCCATCAGAACTAGAACCACCTATACCTCGAGATCCTCCACCAGTAGCGGGAAGTGGAACATTGGATGTACTTCCTGTTTCCCAATAGTAGTACTAAACTAAACCCCTATAGTTTGCGAAGTGTTATCACTCCTAGATGTGTGTCTAAAATTTTGTGCACTTGAATTATATGTAGATGATGTACTAAAAATGTACCACAAAACAAAAACGAATACATTTTACCCGCCATCGATGTACTTGTTATGTGGCTTAATCCTACTCTCTCACTTCCTAAATTAGCTTGCTTTGACTACTTATTGTATCTTGGATAATAGAAAACGAAGTGTATGGGCTAGGTTTCTAGGTAGATTCAGATGCGCGGTCGTGGTCTAGGTCATCACTGCTGATACGCTTGCATGTGAGGCCGAGGGGGGTTCCCTATCATGCTTTCCCAAATGGGGGAGCTCCTAATGCTCCGGCTCTATGCCTTCTACATGAGCTCCAAATCCTTCGTGAGCCATCTCTCTCCTCAACACCATTCACTCTGACAACATCCCACTACTTCTCTATCTCCCTCTCCTGCACCTCATTATAATTAAGCTGCCTTTCTTCTCTCTTCCTTTCTAATGCTAGGTCTACCATATTTAACTGGACCTACTCTTTCCCCATGCGTGGTGGGGTTTTTTTATCCATCAGTTTTATTTCCAAGTTCAGGGTCACCATCAAGATTTTGGTCGCTTAGTGGAATGAGTTGCAAATATGTTCCCTTGGGATACCATAAAAATGGAATTCTACTCCTCTAGGAAAGAATAAGTGGAAATTAAGTACTCAAGAATATAACTATTCAAAAAACCACAAAACCAAGTATCTACATCACGTGTCCAAATTAGATCAACACCATAAAGGGATTGAAATTCTTCCCACATCCAAATAAGTGTGTAATACCTCCAATCCCTTTTAGATGCATAAGCAACTAGCCACTCAATGCAGTTCTACTAGAAAAATAGTTCGAAGCTCTCATACAAAATGTCATATAGATTTTGTTCCACCCATGCATGTGTATTAAACTCATATATGATGTTGAACCTCCGTATTTATTCTTCTTCTAGATATTGTATTCACTCCTCACCAATTGCAGGGTCAACTGCCGATATTTATTCATCGTGAACCATCCCAAAACAATTGAAAAGAGGTCTTCACAATAGAACCAACGATGCAGCCTAGAATTTACGAGAAATAATCCATGCGCATTGGCACATCACTCGGCCTTCTAGACCGAGTGCTCAACCAAATCACGAAAAGGTACCATGGCCCACTTTACGATTGCTTGTGCGGGATGTGAACATGATGAAGGGTTAATGCATTCGAGATCCATAAATAGTATGAACATTCTATAGAGCATATTCCATATCTAGATATAAAGAGTAATGGATTCGAAAAATAGCCATAATTAATTCAACCATGCAAGATGTAGCTATAATCATTTTTGACACCTTGAATCAGTTAATACACTCCATTATATCAAAAGCATAAATACAAAAATGATTTTTACAATAAGTAATACCATAAGTTTATGCACACATCAAATCTGGTAGCATAACTTCATGATAGCTCATATATATTCCTATTATACTACAGATCACTACATATTTATAAGGGTTAGGACTTTCCCTCCACCGCTTACATAATTCCCAAAATAGGTTGCATGCTTAAAATAGCCATGCTCCTTTACAATAATAGACACACATGTTAGTGCACTAATAATAGATCTCTTCTCATTAACTGGAAGTAATAAATCTATTATTAACTCAAACCCATGTACATCACTTAGTAGATGCTCTTCCAAAAATATCCTATGCGTGTCACGCAAGTCTTTATCCGGTTTTTGTGCTCTGCACGCTATCTCCAAAAATATCCTGTAATCCTCAAAATGGCTAAGTCATAAATCATTCCTTGTCCTTCATGTGCATTTCCTTCCTTATTCTTCCACACCTTTGAACACGCCTTGTTCTCAAGTGTGAACCTTCTATGTTCCTTCTGCTAAGTATCATACTTTGTCTACTCAACAATTTTCCATGATCAAGACCATTTTTCTTGATCATCCTAACAAGCATATGGTTGTCAAAGTTGACCTTGTGAAATATCTCACGGGAACAACTGAATATTCGAGTGTGGTTCCTACGTATATTTCAAAAGGTGGTTTATTTTAACCTCCCCAACACGTGTTTTCACCGAGAAGGACCAAACCAACACATTCATGATTGTCCATTGCTTAGTGCATTCCAAGTGAACAGGTGTCATGACCCATGGCTTCCAATCCCAAGGATGACCCTCTAAATGATTGTTGGACTATGGTAAGGAATAAGAAGGGCTAGAGTATGAAACCCAGTCAAGAGGTTATGTATACCCCCTCTCCTTCCCCTCCTCCATCCAAGGATGAGTCATGCTCGAAGCCACTCCACCCATCGGTTTCCATTCCTTCCAAACCCTCATAGAGTCAAGTTTTTATTTCATGTTCTAAGGATTTTGGAATCTTGCTTCAACCTCTCTTCCTCTACAACGATCTCACATTCCACCCTGAGAGGTTTCCCATAATGTGTGAGGGGATAATGGGCCCAAACATTTCTCCATTCAAGTTAAGCTTCGTGATTCGACGAGAGATTCCAATATCTAATAACTTTTCCCTTCTCGCTCAAAGGATGGTATTGAGAATGGGAAAAGGGAGTTTGACATGTCTTATTTTTCATGAATTTCATATCATGGAATCTTCGGTGTGACATATCCCTCTCAAAAAGTAAAATTCATTTATCTTGTTAATGTATTGATAGTTTAGATATTATTTTTTTACAGGAAATTACAATTTTTGGATTTTTTTCAAAATACTCTAACTTGCAGTGCCCCAAATTTCATGCATTTTCATAGGAAGCACATTGATGGTAAAGGTGATGCTAGCGGTTCCATTACACCATGGAAAAGGATCATACTAATTAGGTTGTGTGGGTGATTATGGATATTAGTAACGATTTTTTTCTACTCTTAATGTTTATACCCCTAATGAAGGCTCTAAAGAACAACTTTATGGGAATGGTTATGTGATAACTTACCTCTTATTATTGGTGGGGGTGAGATGTTAGTGTGGTGCCCTCCTATGCGTTAGTGTGTTTGAAAGTGTGTGGTCTGCAGTATTTCTTTAGAATCCATTGGGAATTTCTGATATGTTTCTCGGATGACAACAAGAATTTAAAGCCCAAGTTTGGTATGCTTGGACCAATATTCGAGAACAATATCATTGGGTTTTACAATTCTCGATCATGCACTTCTTTTACGAGAAGACCTTTTTTATTTTTTAATGATTTGTTACACAAAAACCATGAGGTGTTAGTGAAATCCACACTTGAGGATCATAACATCTCACCATACTTTGTACATCCCAACCTTGGGCTGGGTTTGTGCCAAAAACAAATACGTCAAGCCCCACTTCATTGATGTTTAGGTGCTCCACGAGGCCCAAGCTACACAACATAACCAACCAAGTGGGATTGAAACATGGAAGGTCTCTATGATACCAAATGTAATGAACCATTACACAAAGACTGGAGGCATTAGTGAAATCTTCACATGAAGATCATAACATATTTTGACATGTAAGGCTCCTTCATTGTCAAGGTATGATCTAATGTGCTTTTGTCAAATCACTACCTGATTACATTTAATTTCATTTGGTGGCGGGGTGTTGGGGTGTTTCAAATTTCCCACTAATCAATTCTATCTTAATTTCACTTTTTTGAGTCACCCTAAGGTGGTCCCACTCATTTCTAAGGTTTGGAACATGACGCCACATTTTTCTTTTGTTGTTAGATGGATCTCATGGTGGGAAGTTGTGATTCAACATACCACCTGGTTTCTCTGCCGATTTTGAAAATAGGTGGCTTGAATTTGTGAGAAAACCCATTCGTCTCTACAAAAAAATTTATATAGATCACATTATTATTGGAGGAAAATACTTTTTATATTCCTCTCCATATTTAAGCGATTAAAACACAGAACAAGCTCAAGGTCATGAAGTCTCATTTGTCTGCGGTTCTCAAATCTAATTGAGGCTGCATTGGCTTAAGGTGGGAGACAAAGCCTCTAAAATATTTTTCAAATCACTCTGTGCCAAACATGCTCATCAATATATCAAATCTATCTATGATTCACATCAGCGGCTCACGAAGCTCCCAGAGAACAAAAATACTTTTGTCAAGCACTACCATCTAGTTTTAAAGCTTAAGATGTTTTGATTGATCAAGTTTTTGCCTTGTAGAAATGTATTGATGTAGTGCCTACTAATATTTCACCCAAATAGTGGGCCCATTGCAATGGTCTAGTCACCTTGGAGGAGCTCTATGAAACCTTTCTCTACTTAGTTGATGACAAGTCACTAGGTCTATATGGGTTCCTGTGTGAATTTTACAAAGCAACTTGGTCTTTTATGGGACCTGATCTATTTCGTGTCTATAATGAATCTCTTCAATGCAATTCTCTTGGGAGTTTCATGAATTAAGGCAACATCAATTTCATCCCTAAAGTTGGAGACCCAAATAAAGCGAATAATTGACATTCAATCATCTTGTTAAATGTCTCTTACTAAATTCTTTCCAAGTCCTTGGCTCTTCACATAATTTATCTTTTCCCAAAAAAAAATCATCCCGAACAACCCATTTTGGTTAAAGTTTGGTACATTCTTGATAATCTTATAGTTGTGTGGGAAGGCATGGAATGGGTCAGGGTGTCTCTGTAGAGGCCTTTATTTATTAAAATTGAATTCAAGAAGGATTATGATCACATTTAGTAGCCATTCATTTTAGCCATGATCAAAGCACTTAACTTTGTAAACTTCTTCAGATTTGTATTCAACACTATGTTTTCAAATGCTTCATATTTCCTTACCATCAATGTTGGTTAGCCCACTACTTTTATCTTCTTCTTTTCTATCAAATAGGGGTGCCTTCTTGTGCCATCATTTTTGTTCTTATTGTTGATGCCTTAGGGTATCTCATTGCACATCATACAGCTCAAGGTCACATTCGAGGGATTTTTCTTCTTGATCATGCAATGTAACTCATCAATGGTCACTTTTTTGATGACTCCATTCTTACCATTTTTAGTCTAAATAAAATGTTTTCAAGGTTTTTGACTTCCTCGATACATTTTGTCTTGCCTCTGGATCCAACATTCAAATGGCTAAGACTTTGGGCTACCATCAAATTTTCTTACCTATCCCAGATTGGTTGAAAGCTTACCCCTAGAGATGGATCAATCGTGGTGAGAAATTTAATTTTTGTGCATTACTTCAACCTTTGATAGTGAATCCACCACATTGTGGAAATATGTTATTAACAGAGTGGAGCTTAAGGTTTCTAGGTGGTCTTCCAAACCTTTATCCTGGTAAGTTCCAAGTTTGTACTAAGATTCTTACCACCACCTATGTTTATTACTCTACTTATTGGTTTCATTCTCTCTTCATTTTACAAACTTTCCAAGTTGTTGTGGGACTTCTTATGGTGTAAAAATTCCAGTTCAACTAAATTTCTGAGTTTCCTAAGATTTCTATTGTCTCCCTCATGAACAATGAGGTATGGGAATTATAGTTGTCTACTAGAAAAGTGTGGCTTTTAGTTTTAAATGAGAGGTTCAATATTTTAAGGGTAACGAGGCCTGGAAAATCTTATTGAGACATCGCATTGCATCCGGAGCTCTGTATTGAAAGAAATATTGGAATAATATCGTCGCATACCCTTATTTTCACTAAGTATCCTTTCAAAATCACCGAACTTTATTTCCAAAAGTATCTAAAAACATTTTAAGATGGTCAATCCATGGAAGCACTAGATTGGCGATGGTTTTCACACAGGATTTATTTTAATCATCATAATCTCTGGTTTTCTCCCATCATCACGATGATATTATTTTTCTTACTGAAACTTCAAGCATCAAATCTCTCTAGATTTCTTGTAAGGAAATTCATACCATTTAGTATTTTGTTACTGTAGAGATTGGGTGCCTTAGTCTGAGCTTAAATTGAAATCTAATCTTGCCAATTTGGACCTCCTCGATTTATAAAATTTAGGAACTTATTCCTAATGTTAAGCTCCAAAACTTAGGGATTAACCTCAGGAAGCTTGGTGGTGTTATTCATGGTGAAACTTGGTGCTTATTTTGAGCTCTCTCCTATGATTTAAATATGCCTTCAAAAATTTCATGTCCTCTATTAAAACTTTGAAATAAGTGTGTCTAGATGATGAACCCATGTTAAACCAAGAAAAAATACCATGTTTGATTGTAAATCTAGTGTACATCCTCTTTTCCAAATCAAGAGAAATTGAAACCATATAATTTCGTGAGCGAGTTTCTAGAAGGCATTGTCGAATGATCATGTTAATCCTTATAAACTCACCCTAAGTGTCGTTCCTTTGATCTTTAGTCTAAATTACACTTTATTCTTTAATGCCCAAAAATACATGGCATGATTTAATTGGTTACATTATATTGTGTTGTATTTGCATAATTACACTAGATACCTAATGACTACGAAGTGTAGGAAAAAAATTCGAAGCCCAATGGAATATTCTAAGTAATATTCAAGTTATACATTTTAAAATGCAAATAAAACCTCACTCAACAAAAGGAACACATGTTCAAATGTGATTAGAGAAGGGAAACAAAGTATCATTGCATTGCATCAAAGGCCCAATATAATGCAAAATGTAAATGTATCCTCGAAGATCGAAATAGGACACGTGTCAATATTTCAATCAAGTTCAATGGATGAGTGTTCGGGTAAAACTTGCAATTCTACACCTAGTCGAGAAAACATACACATAGACGGTTTAAATTCAAAAGGATGAACATATCGAACGGTCATGATTTAAAGCAATAATAGTTGAAACCATAAATGCATGTATAAGGATCAAAGTACGAGTTTTAAAGGATCTTTTGATCATTTCCAGTTTCCACCTTGCACATGAGAGATTTGGATGCCCTAGTAGTGCTAATTTGAGAAAGAGTGAATAAAAATCGACTATGAGGGGGTGACATTAAGTAAACGAACTCAAATTTAAGGAAGTGGGGAAGAATTTCACAAAGTTTACACAAGGAATTGGTAAGTCTTGCATTGATTTAATGTTCTTATTGCTTGATTTATGATTTTCAAGGAATTAAGAGGGGAAACTAAAGCATATAGAATGAAGCCCATGACATCAAGATTTCACGTTGTCTCCAAAGATTACTAATAATTTGGAAAAAAATTACCGATACAAATTTTTTAATTTCTGATTTGGATGACTTTCAAGGTTCGTGATCCCAATAAAATTGAATTCATGACAGCCATTAAGGCTAGCCACATTTCCCTAAAAGTTGATTTTGATCCCTCTTTGCATTGTCCTCATCTCGGTAAGAATCTATGCTGAAAACTATGATCCGAAAAAATGGAAGTCTTGGATGGAAGTGGTGAAGGAGTGTTGACCCTAATGCCCAAATAATTTAGATTAATGTTAGGGCTACTGAGAATTGTGAGACCAATAACCATAAGCATAGAATCAACCCTTAAATATTATGAGGATAAAAATAAATATTATGATTGAATCATGAATACTAAATGGTTATCGATGAGATAGAAAGGTTATCATAAGAATTCCTCATAATTTGGTCGATCACAATTTATGGAGGAATGGAAGACATAATTGAGTTATTGAAAATAATGGCTGGCATGGACAAGGCTTATGAATTCAAAGGATGGTTGTGTCCATATATATATATGGGTTATCTTGAGAATAAAGGAATTATTTTCTCAGAAAACTCATAGATACATCAATCCACACACATCTTATTGAAATAGCTCCAAAAATCAACATGGATGTCACTTTGTTGATCTTGAGTTCTATATGATGTCATACTTTATCTTCAATATTTTAGGTCATAATTTTTCCCTAGCCTCCAACAAAAGTCACACTTCAAAGATAGTAGAGAGTATATGATGTCTACCCCGAATTATGTCCGAACAACTAGAAAGGAAATGTGAGGAAAGTAAATGATGCATTTTTGCACTGTGATATGCCTTTTCAAACTTGAAAGGAACAAAACAAAATATCTAGAGAGGCTAGGAATGCAATACTAGAGTATGGTTTCTTCTTTATTTAGTATAGGTTTTTCACTTATATTAGAGCTAGTGTATTTGATGGGAAGCCATGTAAATTACCTAGATATGTCGATGACAAGTGTGCCCTATGTGATCTTTCAAGGAAATTAGTACTAGTGCATAAATTAATTGCAGGAAAGCATAAGACCAATATTAAATTTCCTATCAAGATTGGGAGGTATTCTTGTCCCTCCATTGCAAAAGATAGATTACTAGAAGAAGAGATGGAAAGATTTGAAATGGAAAAATTTGAACCAAGGTCCCAATATGACATTAGATGGGTTGTTAGCTCAGCTTTGGGGAGTTCATATGAACATGAACCTCATTTTGAAGATTACTGGATGAACTGTAGAGATGAAGAAGAGGTCAAACTTAGAGATTTCTCAAGGATGACTCTTAGGAAGATTATTGACTTCAAGATTGTTGTAGTACCTCAAGGAGTAGAAGATGATCAATAGTAATTCAATATTATATTGACCATAAGATTGAGGCACATCTAATTTCTCCCATAGTCTGGGATGAGGAAGAATCAGACAATCCATATGAAAGAATAACCAATGTGATGAGAGGGATCAGTATGCACCAAAAATTACATGTGCTACATTATCGGAAAATGGTTACAAGAATCCCCAATGATGATTGAAAATTCTTTCAAGTAGGTTTTCGAGCTCCAAAACCCATTTGCAATGTATATCCGTAGCTGAGATGGCCTAAACTTTTCCATGTATTTTTCCATCTCCTCGCTTTTCTATGCGTGTTTTGGCCTTTCGGTCACAAGGTGTAGGACCGCCGCCCTTCTCCCGGCAGCGAAGCTCAAACCACCACCCAGGAAGGGTGGCGGTCCTAAACCTGTCACCCTACATAGGGGTGGTGATCTTGCCCACTTTTTCTAGATTCTTCATGCGTGTTTTAAATAAGTGATGGTTCACTTAGTTTTTCTTTTTGTATGCATCCGTGAGCCGAATCGTCTAAAATTAGCTTTGATTACTTGGATCTCCTTTCTCCTTCTATTTTAAAATAGTTTTAATTGGTCGGAACTGCTCCTTCTTACCTTGTGTATGAAGGCACCTCTCATCCTCCATTCCTATATATTCCATGCATGTATTCAAGTAAATGGGCCTTAGAAATTTGTGTATCTTGTATTGTTTTTCTCGCCATAATCTCGCTAGGAATTACATAGCCAAGCTCAAATATCTTGTGATATCTCTCTTATACTTCCATTACATCCAGATTGCTTCCAAGCTACCATTTCTCAAGCACCATCCTCTTGTTTTTGTTCTTTTAATTCCCAATCCCTTGACTCAAATGAACACTCAGAGAAAGAAAGGAAAGAAATGAGGGGACAAATATTGATACTTCACTAGATTTTCCAAGGTTCTTACTCTTACATACTTGGAGTTGTGTATTTGTTTTCTCTGTTTATCAAATTGTTAATTTCAATTACATATCAAATAGCATAGAGAAATAGTTCATTTCATGTAGCTAGATAATCTCAAGTAGATCAAATCAATAGAAAGTTTTCTCTTCAACATTACCGTAAGTCAGGGGAACAATAGCTCTATTAGGGTTATGATTTTTTCTTCACTTATGAGGTAGGGTTGGAAGGATTTTTATTGAATTAGAATAGATTTTTAGAGTTAGATTCACACATCTACATAAATAGTTAGCTACATCTAGATAATTGTTTGTATTTAATTTGTTTATTAGATTAGATGCATTGTTTGAAAAGTTAGAAACAAGTGAAAACATTTCCTTTCTATAGATTAGATTTTTTAATGTTTTGTTATGATATATTAAGAAAACTCAAAAACATAGGTTAGATTTCCTTTGATAGATAGTTTATTTACTGAAACAAAATCATTTCATCTCGCATGACCATCAACATCAATAACAACAAGAAAAGACTTACAACAGTGATCCCTCGGTCCCTCAACCCAATGGGCTAGAGCTTATAACTAACATCAACACAAGTTTGCATTTAATAGTCTTACACACACATGCAACATACGCTAAGAAAATAGATAAGTTAGAAACACTCGAATATCGTTTCTAATCAAGCCTACAAATTTTGGACTTCTCTGAAGTAGGGTTTGATTGCATGCATGTGTAGACACCAAAATTGGGTCACACTCCCCTTGGTCCCCCGTCAAATAATCAACTCAAACATATTCACCTAACCATGGCCCCTTTCACCCCACATTAATATTAATTTAATTAACCTAATTAAATTAGTACCCACCCTCAAAATATGCATTACTTAATTAGTTCAATTAAGCTAATTTCCACCTCACCCCTCCACCTCACCAAGACACCTCACCCTAGATCTATTGTTGACATGTTTCCATAACTAATTAAGACTTTTTCCCATTTACCTTAATGAGCTAAGACTTATTTCAACCCTATAAATGAATTCCTACTATTCCTCTAATCACCTTCCCACTCATAAAAAGGTAACATCCATTCTAAATCTGTGGATAAAGGAACGAACTTGAGTTAAAAGAGGTGAGATGTGCCAGTTTCAGTAAACCTAGGGAATCCCAATGTAACCGATGCTTGGTGACCCCTAAATCGACGCCTGTCAACCCTGAACCGTTGTTGGTTACCATTTATTCACCTTAGCAACTTTGTTTTTTTGTTGTGGTCAGATTCTTCGAGCTCAAGGAAACGGGAAGAGAGTTGCATGTAAGCAGAACCAAAGTCTTTTCACACACCTGGTATATCCATACCCAATACCAAGACGGATCCAGTAATCATTGCACTCATGGTGACATTCCAAGAGGCACCACTATTACACCAAGCTCCATCCCACCAACTGATCCTCATCACCACCCAATCATTAGACCTGCAACATTGGTAAGTGTTTTATTACTGATCATTTCCATTTCTATTCTGCCCATAGAGTTTTCATCATTTTTGTTATCATTCTTTCATTAATATTTCCATTCCTCCATAGTCTACTTCCTGAAAAACTCAAAAACCTCACCCATCCCTTTATCAGATCACCTACCCTAGCCTTTCCATATCTCTGAGTGCCCTCAACATTCCCACAAACCTCTCCATCCCCTTCTTTAGCTCTACCTAACCTTGCCTAGACTTTCAATAAGGTTTTTATTGAATTACTATCACCCTAACTATACCGACACCAGATTACCATGACGATCATCGGTATCCCTTAAACCATCATAAGTTACACTAGACCAACATTGGTCTCTTTATTTTACACCTTCACTAATAACAAAACCACATAACCTACTACCAAGTAACCTAAACAACCTAAAACCTAACCTTGACTAGTTCCAGTAACCTGACACCTACCTACCCTTCAAATATGACTATAACCTAGCCTGTTATATTAGATTTTCATATTGTGTTTGAATGAGATACCTAAATGATATCAACTATAGTAGGACTTTGCTTATTTCTCGCATTAATTTTTTTTAAATAGTGGATTGAAAACCATCTAGGGAGTTTCAAACTTCACGGATCTAGGACATGCTAGGTAGTCCACTATCATATATTGTTTAACTATTCTTTAATGGTCTTGTTTTCTATTTTAGGTAGTTCCTCCCAGCCAAAAGGAAGCTCTCATAGTCAACAGTAGATTGAGAAGTCAGAATGCGCACTGCAACAACCATCAACCGACCAACATAAACAAGTATTCCTCCTTGGCCCTTACCCTTATCTATTTCATCTCAATAATGTAAAGAAAATAGTGAAATATTTTAGGATGCCTCATGGGACCCATCAGGGGGTCTATTGCATTTTCTTTATTCCTAGGCAAAAGTTGTGTGTTTGTTTCCCTTTAAAAGGCTTATACATTAATGGTTTTCTCTTGTAATCTTCTCTTCTTTCTAATTCCTCTAAAAGAAACATTTCTATTGGTGCATTTAAAAAGGAATCATTATTCTTTCTTGCTTCCTGCATTTAGTGAAAGAACATATACTCTCCTATTCATCATTTGCTTCATCGAATGTAATCCTTTTGATTTGGGCTTAAAATTGGTTGCATTACAAACTGATTTTCTGCATTTAGCTCACATTAAAATGAGGGCAACCTATATGCTAGAAGTCATATAAATAGCCCACCCCCATCATAAGATAAACCTTAAACCTCTCCTTTTAGATATCCATCTTTGTAGGAATCCATCCTCACCAAAAACTCTATTCTAAGTTCATGAGTCAGTCTTCTAAATCGCATAAGCTCAAACACATTAAAAATCACTTGGTAGATACATGATTATAGCATTTGATTGACGTGTGTTTTGAGGTGTGAGGATACGTTTCTCCATTTTTCTATTCTTTTTCCTTGCACACTCCACAATCACAGTTGGAGTATTCTGACTTCTTCTGAGTGTGTCAGGACTTCACCGTGCATCATCTCCAGGAAATCTAGGTTGATTATTTATCTCGTGTTAAATTCACAACAATCCATTTTTCTACATTGTTCAAATTTTCATAGTAACTGACATCAATTACCCTTGACCGGCATCAGTTTTTCTTAACCGACATTAGTTTTCTGTTCTTTTGGGTTAAATTTCCTAAAGAACACTTATTTCATTTTCTTTGTTTTTAGAGTTCTGTGAGTCTCTGTACTCTCTAGGATTTGATAAACAGCCCTCATATAACTTGTTCATCTGACTATCATCATTTTTTTCCCACTTTGGTCAAAATTGTTCTTTTCTCACAATAACCGACCTTAGTTACCCCTTAACTAGTATTGGTCATCCTTAATCGGCAAGTCGGTTACCATCGTGATATATATCAACTGATATATAACCCAAATCTACCTATAGATACATGTTTTCTTCATTCTCACTCCTCCCTGTGTCATCTACAAGATACATCTTCACCTGATATACATCCATTCATATGGTGTTGATTCGTAATCATGCTAACACTCTTATATTTCACATAAGTCGTCACCACTCCCACCTAGTACTTCACCACCCTCTTTCTGCGAACTCCATGGATCCAATATTACCTACCACCATTACCACAGGTGATGAGGAATTTTCATGACTCCTTGATCAGAATCTTGTGGCCTTACAGTTCTACCTTTCCCACTCTTCCACTCGGGACTCCTCAGGTCAGTTGATATATGGCATGCCTATATCTATCTCTCTTGCCATTTATTCCCACTTCGCATTGGTCCACACTAATGTGATGTTACCTTCACTTGTTGTACAGACTTAGTAGTTTCATAGTTAGGCCCCATACCCACTATGACCGTTGCATCTGTAGTATCAATTGCATTTGTAGTATCTTTTGTCCCCTCATCAACCACCCAGACCATAACCTCATCCGTCGATCGTCTCACGTGATACCAATTATAACACTACCGCTTGTGGTGTCGGTAACCCTACTCTATTCTATAATCTTATCCTCTACATCCCCAATTTCTACTAGAGTCACTGCGATTGTCCCACCTAAATAAACATACTATCAATAAACCCCTATCTCGTTTGTCACCCATTTTGGATATATGCCCTCTATGTCGGTCCCCTATTCTCAACCTTCCTATTTGGCAAATGCATATACTAGAATGCTGCCCGCATCACATGTTCATTACTAGCCCTCCTACGCCATAGGAGGATCCCTTCCATAACAACCTACCAATGACCTCATCAAATTAATGATGGAAAGGATGCAAATGCTAGAAGCATCGGTTTCTGGCTCATGTAATTCTCTCACCTATGATGAAATCTATAATGAGCCCATTCATCCATCCATCCCTATTCGCCCATACCTCCATCCATTTGGGAATTACAAAAATTCAACCATTTCAATAGTAAAGAAGACCCGCCACGGTATTTTCGGTCTTTCAAACATGGTTGTTACCTAATCTACCATGATGATGTTTTAATCCTACGGACATTCCTATTGTCCCTGACAAGACCTAAATTGGATTGGTATAGTGGGCTACCAAGACACTCCATCTACTCATTTAATCAAGTATCACAAGCCTTCTTAGACATCTTCCAAATCAACATTGTTAAGAAAGTCACCATGAATAGTCTTTATTCCACATGATAGTATGATGATGATTCTATCGCTTTGAATTTTTTCGCCATCGGCTGCACAGCCTAATCAACAGTATCACATTTCAATTACCTCAAAATAAACTCATAGATTTGTTTACTCAGTCTATGCTAGACACATCTCAAAAAACCCTACAGGGTGCATACCTTTCACACTTTTTACAAAGCATTCACCATGGCACACAAAAATTTGAAATTCATGCTATCGAAAAGAAGAAAATTCAGCTTTGTAACAAGAGCACCAAGTTCAAATCAAATGATGATTCTTCATCTTCAAACCCCAAAAACCTATTCAAAACCAAAAGGATCCGACAACACCGTATTTCTCAAAGATAGCCCCCCTCATCAATCAATCCCAAATTAAACATCCTTCTAATCTCTCTCCCCATCCAAGTTTTCCAGTTCGGACGATTTAGAAAACGACAATACATTTCAATAGGAAAACCTTATTCTTATGTTTTGGAAAGCTTATCAAGGTTGGTGCCATTACTCTTCCACCTATAAAACCACACAATGGTTTTGACCCTGAGCACCCCATGCCCACATGGTATAAATAACATAACTTTTGCAGCTATCATCGTGTGTCAAAGGTCATAAGAATAATAATTGCATCACCTTCAAGAATATCGTCCAAGAAATGTTAGACAATAGATATCTAGTCTTGGATAGCCTAAATGCACTGCTAACCAAAACCTACATATTGTCAAGAATCCATTCCCTAATCATACCCCATCTTCCAACCAAGCTAGTAACACTTCAAAAATGAGAGTAATGTCTAGCGTGAGGTCCACGCTATTGTCAATGACATATCAGTTTCTTCTTAATTGCCTTATGTTCCTTCCATAGATGAAATATTAGCCCGAACTCCCCTACCCGCACTTTGAACCTATTTCATGTACTCCTTCACCTCATAAGAACCCCTTCATTCTCTCTTTCACCTTGGAAGAGCCTATAATTAACATGCCACCTTTGACCCCTCAAATTTCTGAGAAGTTGTTAGTGACACCTCTCTTACTCATAGTAGATACAGGTCCACAACCTACATCATCAAAAGGAGATTCCACCTCATCTGGCCCATCCTCTCCTCTACCTATGGAGGATCCTATCAAAATACCATTTCCTTTCAATGAACATTCACCATTGGACCTTCAAGATCTTGTTGATTTACTTTCAGCTCTCTTACCCACAGAGTCTGAGGCTAGCCATTTCCTTGTATCTCAAACACATTTTACTGGGGTTTATACTCTATCCACATCGGCCCCGCATATAGAAGTACCATTTTCATGCTTGGTCGATTTCTAGACTATGTTGATAGAACCTCATTTTAGGGATGCCTTCTACTTCTACAGTTTGAACCAAAATGCAGTTGTTACTCACTGACACCTCCACTATCTATCCAAAATTGTTTCGACTGACCAAACCAAACATAACCATGACTAGTGCAACACCTTCCACATCACCAACCATAGCCCAACACACATCTTTTCCCGTAACCCAACACACAACAAGCTACACCTAAATACCTACCCACGCCTATATCATCTCCCTTACCTAAAACCATCACCACCTTACGGGTCATACCAACATCAAACCTTACTCACCCACCCATCAAATTATATTTAGCCACATCTTCCAAAACTAACACTACACTTACCATGGCCCCTAAAAATATCTAACCTCCTAGGCATCATACACCAATCTCACCTACCACACCATTATCACCTTCACCCCTTTCCTTCATCCTAAGACCTTGACCCCAGCCAAGAAACCTCCGTCCACTGGTAAACTAGGAATGCAACTACCCACCTCCTCATCACGGACCTCTAATATACCCAAGTGACCCACACAACCTCCTGCCATCACCCGTAACCTTCTTACCACCCATACCACCACTACCATCCATAAATTCTTCACTACCCATGACACTTTCTTCCCTTCCACTCACACCTTCTACCCAACCTCTACCGACCACCTCCACAACAACTTGGTTACCCCCATGGGTAACCCATCCTCTTCCACCATCTTCTTTTCCTCCACATCTCGTACACACCTTGTAACCTTTGCCCAAAAAGGGGCAACCTAAAGCTAAAAATATACCCTCCAATAAGGTATTTAAACCAACCAAACCTTCCATCGCCATCTCTTCTACCATGCCCATACCCAAGAAGATGCAACCAAAACCTAATACCACACCACACACCAAACTAGTAGACCAACCTACTCCCCCTCTTATAAATCCTCTTCCTCCATAATCAGTCGTACCTACACCCAAACCCACATTCACCTCCCATTGTGATCCACTAGCAGGGTCCTATGCTAAAATCTTAACCAATCTCCTCGAAACTTTTTTCATCACATTACCACCTCTTAGACCTTACGACCCTCTCAAACCCAAACCAAAAGGGTTTAAAAACTAAAGTCTGCACCTACCATCATGTGTTAGGACACAATGTAGACAATTGTAAGGCTTTAAAAACCACTCTTTTCCAATTGTGTCTTCCCAAAGAAAATTTTGGCAGTGTGGACAATTTTCTTGATGAGGACCCCATTTAGCCTTCACCAATTTCCAAAGACCTTCTCCCATTACCTACTCAAAGGACAAAAATCTCCACCGTACAACTCTTTGATCCACCCGCAAGGTTCGAGATTAACATGGTTCATATAAGATAATTGGCCAAACCACAACCCAAATTCCAATGCACCCTACTCATTTCACAAGGATTGTATCCCCCACTAGGTTTTGTCCCTCATACCACTATACCTTCCATGACACACGCTCTTCACTCACCTCCCTTCAAATTAACATGGTTCATGTTACCGCCCATGCTTAGAAAGATAAAGGCAAGGAAAAGATAACTAGCCCATCAACCACCTAGTACCCAACATACCATCTATACCCATACCCAGAAGTCATCATTCGAGGTCCTGCATATCCTATTTCTGATGGGGCACATCACACATGCTAAAACAACTGTATCAATCCTCTCAAAATGTCATTAAATGACCTCATCCAAACCTTTGAGTCACATCGTCAGGCCCTCATGAAGGTCCTTCAATCTATTGAATTCTTACCAAATGACCCCACACCCGTAGCCTCCATCATTACCCCTCACTATGTTTCTCCCTCACTAGATCATTGCCTTCCTCTACATGCCTCCATATACTCACCAATTAGCCACCCTCATCTTTTTAGATGAAGATATTACTCCCTTCCACCAATGACTCCCACCCTTTTCTTTTCATCTCCGTCTTTATTTATAATATACACATACGATGCATTATGATTAGTGGTGGTTTTAGTATTAACATCATCTCCTCCCATGCATAGGAAAAAAATGTGAATACCTACCAATTACATGCATGGTAACCCAGTTATGTTGCGCTTCTTTAATGACACCATGACCTCTACCATAAGTAATCGTCATTCTCCATGTCCAGCATAGGTCCCCACACTGTCCCGGGAAATTTTCCGTCCCTAGAATGAGAGTTGCATATAATGCATTCTTGTGCCACCTTGGATCTGTGTCATGGGTTGTGTCCCTTCGAATTTACACCGCTGCCTCAAATTTGAACACGAGGGACATAAGTACACCATCCCTTTCGATCCATGTCCTTTCAATACCTGTAACAGCTTATACCAGCCTCAATGATGTGCTTGTATCAATGTCAAAGCATCTACCACTATCCCTACTTCACCTTCACCTACTGCTGAATCCACTAAAATTACCACTACCTCTCCTACATCTATCCTTCTATCCCCACTACTGCTACATCCTATACTCGTTAACTCACTTATTTCCCCATCATCTAGCAAGTCGTCAATCCCCGCTACCCACATACCGACTACTGATCCCTTAGAAGCAGTTTTTCAACACCTCACTTTAGGGGAATACCTCCTATACAATATTTACACCTTCCTCAAATTCGGCATGGGTATGGGAACCTATGTCAACACCCTAGTTATGACATCCACATGGGAGACATTTTTCCTTATGGACCTCCCCACCTTCACACTAATCTAACATATGGGGACTTTATATGACCACTATAAACCCAAACCTCCATCCCAAACCCAGCCATTTTCATCCAATATACATTCCCTCACTAAGCTGTCACTTCACTCATACTTTTCTCCACAAGTGTGCTTGGAAAGGATTTGGCTCGGCTTTTAGGAATGTGGCTGCCATATCTTTGTTATTTCCTATACCTCTCCTAAACATAATGACCATAGTGGCATTGGTTTTGATGCTCCACCTTCTAAGAAGGTTCAAGTTGACGTCTATCCATGACAAAAATATTCCCCACCTCATTCACCCATGGATTCCATAGGTCACAAGTCTATTTCTCCTAATTTTTTTTTTTCATAAACACCATTTCCCACTGTGACTACTAACCCATCAACGCAATGGCGAAGCTCCTCTTCTCTCCCATTCCTATATCTTGACATGATCGATGATGATATACCTTCTATTAATGTCGTTCAATGTTAGGATGATGAATCCATCCTCACTTACCTTGGTGCGGAAGATTCTTATATTCATCATTTCTACCCTCAAGATGCACCTATGTTGAATGAATCGACTATCCAAATTAACAAGTAACACTCGTGATGACCGAACATTCTAAATATTAGCCAATCCTTAGATGCTACTAAACATGAAGCCTTCACCTCTTTCCTTCGGGACCATAGCAACGCGTTTTCTTGGTCCTATGCTGATATGCCCAGTATTGACCCAAAAATCATGGTTCACCGTGTAGTAACCAATTCTCATGCCAAACCCATCAAACAATAGCTGCGGAAAATGCATCCTTTGCATCGATCTTCCTGTAAAAGAAGAGCTTCAATGCCTTCTCTTAGTTTCCTTAATTCTACCCATTGACTATCCCTAATGGATTTCTAACATCGTTCCTATCACAAAGGTGATAGGGGACCCGCATTTTCATGGAGTTCCACGACCTCAATCTCGCTTGTCCCAAAGACAATTTCCCCCTACCCAGCATCGATCAACCGATTGATCTCACCATTGGCCATGAAATTCTATTGCTCATAGACAATTTCTTGGGCTACACTCAAATATTACTAGCTCAAGAAGATAAAAACAAGACTCCCTTCATCACCCCTTGGTGGAATTTCTCTCTATCGAGTCATGCCTTTTAGCCTTAAAATGTTGGAGCCACATATCAACAAGCCGTGACTTTCCACATATTCCATGACATCATGCATCACATATTGGAAGATTACATAGACGATATTCTAGCCAATCTAAACATTGAACCAAACATCTACCCATCCTTAAGGTCATCTTTGACCATCTCATTAAGGATTGTGTGCATCTTCAACCAAAGAAGTGTGTCTTTGGAGTGCTTTAGGAAAAATCCTTAGTTTCATCATTTCTTTGTGTGGCATAGAAGTTGATCTTGCTAAATTCAAGTCTATTCTGGAAATGCCTCCACCCATTAATCTCTATCAACTTCACATCCTACAAGGAAATTTGCAATCTATTTGTCATTTTATCTCACATCTTTCTCGATCGTTATCAACCATTCTATCATATGCTCAAAAAATGTGTGTCATTCAAATGAGATGATGAATGTCATAAAGCCTTGAAAGCCTTAAAACAATACCTCCTTCAACAACCAGTTCTCATTCCTCCTAAGGATGAACAACCCTTTTACCTATATATTTATGCCACTGACCATTCCTTAGGTGTCATGCTTGCTCATCACAATGACCAACACCGAGAGAAAGTAGTTTATTACATAAGCCGTACCTTTGGACTACAAACCTAGATATAACCACACCTTGAAAAAATCTGCTTATCTTTAGTTTTCATACGCCATTAAACTCCGCCATTACCTACTCAATCATAAAACCTTCATCATTACTAATACTGACCCATTACACTATATGTATGCCAAACCATATCACCATCAACGTGCCGCACATTGTTAGGCTTATGCTTCTTGTCGACCTCGACCTCAAATTCATTCATCAAAAGTCCATTAAGGGCCGTTATTGCTGACCACCATGGCTAATGCACCTATTTCTAGGAATCAACCATCTAACTTCAATTTCCCATATGAATCTATAGCTACCCTTTCCCTAGATGAACATGCTTACCAAATGATGCTCTTCTTCGATGGCTCTAAGTGTCAGTGTGGGGGTGGGGTGGTGTTATTCTCATTCCTTTTATAGTGAACCTGTGCCTTTGTCTTTCAGACTTGATTTTTATCGTACAAACAATATTGCTAAATAGGAAGCACTCGTATTTGGTCTCTAGGATGCTTATGCCTTAGATGTTAAGTCAATCAATATCTTTTGTGATTCTCAATTATTCATAAACCAAGTTAATGGTATATACCAATTTCATAATGAGATCCCTCAAAGTATAAGCATCACATAGATATACTTTTGACCACCTTTACCTGTTAAGAACTTCAAACCACCCCATGTTCTACGAATAAATTTGTAGATATCATGGCTTGCAACAACTTCTCGAGATACTTGCTTCACCCGCTAACCTAAAATATTTGTCACAATACACGAGGATCCATCACCCTTTTATTTACCTCGTGAAGTTTACTCCATTAGAACCATTGCCCCCTTGACTCCATGTGACCTTTGGTATGACAAATATGCGAGACTATATTTCCCTTTCCATTCTACTCACCGATCTCACTCGTAATGGACAATGTGCCTTTCTTAAAAGTGTCTCCCATTATGTCATCATGGGTGGTCTTCTTTACAAGCTGCAGGTTTTGACAACATTCTCTTCTGATACCTTATAAGTTCTAAAATTCCTTAAACCATTAAGGAAGTCCACAATGGAATTTATGGAGGTCACTTTAGTGGTTTAGCTATCCACAAAACACATTATTCACCTCGGCTATTATTGTCCAACCTAAAAGCTAAACCGTGACTATTGTGCTATGTCAACGCGTATGCGTGAAATGCCAAGAACATCTTAATATCCATCACAAACCTAGTCATGCCTTGTGGGTTCTGCATGAGACCTTTGGCCTTTCTCTCAATGTGGGGTTTAGACCTTGTCGGTGAGATCAGACCCCTATTATCCACAACGCCACCAATGGATCATAACCGCTTACTAAATATTACACTAAATGGGTAGAATCCATTCCTCTCATTTCTACAATTTCTAAGAAAATATGTGATTTCATCAACTATCATATCATTTGTTGCTTTGGTTTTCCTCACCGCCTCATCATCAATGATAATGGAAATAAATTAAAAAAACCCGTGAAAACTATGCAATGCTTTTGGCATCCAACTCAGGGTTTCTTGTCACCTTATTATCCACAAACTAATGGCCAAGCTGAATCAACCAATAAAACCTTGAACAAAATTCTTATGAAGGTAGTCAACGATACTTTGGAAAATATTGGCATCTCGCATTTGCATTTATGGCAGTGGGCCTACCACTAGTATTCACACTTTGACTACTTCCACACCCTTTTCTCTCGGTCTACGATCTGGTAGGTTTTCTTACCTCTCAAAGTCTAGATTTAATCTGTACATCTCACTATAGGACATGCTCAATGATGATGACTTTCTTTGAAGATTGTTTGTGCATAACTTGAGTTGTTAGATGAAGGCCACCTCAATGCTCTTGACCATCTCCAAATCTACCAAAAATATCAAACATGCATTATAAAAATGTGTTCAACGAATGAACCTTTCGGGCCGGTGACCTCATCCTAAGGAGAAAATCAACATGTAACCAAAGAGGAAAAATTAAATGTGGTAAATTTGCTCGTAATCGGATCAGACCTACTATCGTTACCCATGCACATGGATTAGGTGTTTATCGTTTGTCTTCACTCTCGAAGGTAATCCCAAACCGGATCTCATAATGCCTTACATCTTTGACCATTTCATCGTTGATATCTAGTTCCATACCACTTTACCTGTCAATTTATCACTCGTCCTTAAGCATTTCACATCTTCCATATTCCCATTTTAAGGATTCACAACCAAACAAGAATCAAGTGATTACTTGTCAACTCTCGACCTTATCTTCAATATGAGTACCATGACTCTACTCATAACATGATTCTCATGGACAATTTTTGTCTTCTCCAAGATGGAACCCCATGGTCGTTCATCACTCAACACTACCTCTTCCATAGTTAATCTATGTTTCTTACATACTCTTGTCTTCTAAACAGAACCTAATATTCCTCTATAGTCTTGTCCATGACAAAAGGTCCAAAAACAAAAAGGGATGCAACTACTTAATTCAAACTTCAAGCAAAAGATGACTCCCTCAAAAGGGGCATCTCTTCACTCTAAATTCTACTACTATAAATAGACTGCTCACTTGAATGATAGCTACATCAAGTTATTTCATAAATCCAAATAAAATATCCAAAAGCTTCCTGCATTGATCAGCTTCATGAAGACCTCAAGGAGATAATATACCCATCTCATATAGACTCCCCATATCGATCAGTCTATTAGAAACAAACAAATGAAGAACAACATGAAATTTTCATCATGGACTTGCCTATTTTTTTCCTGGATTTCTTGTTCTGAAAGACACGTTGTTATACACTAAGTTATGATAAACCACCCATTCTCACCTCCTTGCCTTTTTAGCCTAATTTCCTTGTTACTCAAGGGACTTGCCAGTAAGCTGTGGACATTTTCGCTTTTGCAGCTTATGTGACTTTCTTCACTCTTAGAAAGGTCCATTATGTAATGCATTTATGGTCTTCGTTAAGCTGAACTCCTCTTGGGTAGGGTCGAATCATTAGGTTCTTATGTCGATTAAAGTAGCTCTTTTACCACCTCATACCATTTTCCTTCCTCATTCCTTATTGATTATCATACGACGGATGAGATCATGGCAAAACTTATATTTAAATCCACTCAACCATGCACTATGACTCTAAACTTCAACTGCCATGCCTACGACCTAAAATCAATCATACACCTATGACTCACATTCAACCATGCCTAATACCTATCAACCCATTCCTCTAATTCACTTGATAATCTTCCTAGCTTATGGGAGAACTACATCATCCTCTTTGCGAGGTTCCTTTTCGCCGAGACTATGTAGGCAGACATGTGGAGGTTATCTCAGTCCACTCTTTACCGTAACCTAATTCCCCTTTAACTTTCCTATTCACATTCTACCCTATTAAGTTTACATTTTATATCCCAATAACTACAAATTAAAACCAAACAAGCATCAAATAATACACATTTTATTACCTCATCAAATCATTCATTTATCATTTTCACATTTCCACTATAGCACATATTTGGAAATTAAAACCATAACCTATATATACATCACCATTTCTCCCCGTGTTACCTATTGGGACTTTTCCCCATGCCTAAACCACGACTGACTCAACCATGCCTATGACTTGACTCAACCATGCCTAAACATAACCTGACTCCATCATGCCTATAACCTTTGGGTGACCATGCTAAACATGTGACCTGAATCGACCATGCACTATAACTTTGACTCCACCATACCTACTGCACCCTATTTCCCATCTTATCTATCACATAACGATCAAAGGTGGCATCACAAGTACATCATCATCCAATCATCCATCTCATCATAAAAATATGTGTATCCATATAATATACACTGATGCCAAACAATAATCACAATCTATCAAAAATGTCATGTATAGGCCTCACCATCTGTCTTGACATGCGAGGTGGATATATGATCATAACTGAACAAAATTTCATATATAGCCTTACCATCTTTCCAAGTACGTAGGCTGGTATATGATCAAAAATAGCAAAAACTCTCATATCTGACCTCACCATCTCTTTGGCATGCGAGGCTGGTATATGATCAAAAATCACAAAACCCTCATGTACATCATCACGTTATCTTTGACACCACGGGATGGTATATATGCTCAATTTGTCCACATACACATGAGATACGGTGATCAAGTAAATCGTGACTAATTGTTTCCCCACGATATTCATCTCGGTCTCATCCGGTCTCCACTCTATCTCCTACGGTGGGGTGCCCTACATACCTCTCTCCACCATGCCTCGATGCTTCCATCTAATGGACCCTCACCTTGAGGTGTAGCCTCTATGCACTTATAGTCCTCACTTCGCAGCTTAACCTGTTTCTAGGGACTCAAGCCTGCTCACGTACTCTCGATCTGTCCTATGCACCCATGTACAAGACTTGGGTCCTCTCCAACTGGGAGGCCTCATTGTGCTCTGAGAGCCACTTTACTCTCGTAGGGATAAGGAAGTCCTATCCTTATAGCCATCAAGTGAAGTCCTTATAATATCGTGCCTCCTAAAGGAGGCATCCCACAAATTTGGTGTGGAGTGCAGGTCTTGTCTACGAGAGGTGCCGGTTGGTCTCGCCACACATGCTACCTATCTCTCGAAGACCTTGTCTACTGCTTGTACCAGTGAAAGAGAGACTACGTCCCTACTAATTTACTGTGCCTATCACGTGGGACCACTGTCTCCCTACCTACTCTCTTACTGGAGCACGAAGACATTCGAAGGGTCGAACTTGCTCCTGATGTAGTGGCCCATGTTGGCCTATAACCTTGTAATCTATGCACGTAAGCGTGACTACCATACCCCATCCCCATATCCACCATGTGCTGGAGTGCTTTGGCCTATAGGTTGGCCACAGCCATGTAATCAAAGTGACAGCATGTGCCTTTGAATCTGGCAATCGACTTCCTTTGTACTATTCCCAACTGTGTAATTAAGGTAGTCACCTACCCCTATAGGGCATCCCTTTGCATAGTGATGGTGGCTAAATTTGGTTACCCCGGCCTCGGCATGATACTTACTCCCTAAATATGCATCTCACCTGACAATCGGTACTGTATCCCATCCCTATAAATCTAACATCATCAATCCCATAGTAGAGCACAGCATACTCCTCTTTGCCCTATAAACAGCGCTCATGGGTTCTGGTAGGCGTATAGGCCTCTCCATGTCATCCCTCTTGTATTGTTGGAATGGTAGCGATTACATCTTGTGGTAACTCAAATCATGTCATCTAGCACATTGACAACATATATCATCTCATTCTCTCCTACATGGAGCCCCTCTATCCATCGAATGCTATAGCTCGTATAACTCTACTTCGCCATCTTCTTGTATGATGGGAAGCCCACATATGACCTCCAGAATGATGTCACACTTTACCCAAAAATCCCTCTGAGTATCTTCTGTATAAGTGGGCTACATCATGTGTGGCCCCTAGCCCTAGCGCACTCCCACCAAGCTGGCACCCATTGCTGTCATGGCCGTAAGTCGGATCATGCACATCTCAAATTCAAATACAGTGAGGGAAATGACAATCAGAACAAACACACACAATGTGCTTGTATCCCAATGATGAAGAATAAAAGTGCAGCATAAGAGTTGAACATACATTAGTCTCCCATAAAGCCCATAACTCCTCTATATATAATTACCCTAGTAGGAAGGTTGCCCAAGAAAAAAAAGGTCCTCTCTTCCATCATATCATGAAGCACTCCCATTAGTGCTCATGGGAATCTCCCACCCTCTACATCAGCGGTGTAAAGCAACACACTTCCTCCATCATCGACTACTAGCCTCATCTCCTTAGGATGATCGCATGTATATCTCTCCATGTAGCCAATCTTGGCACTATGAAACCTCATCTCTACCATCCACTCTTGAATACAAGCATCGCGTATCAACTCCTAAGTGATGCCTCCAAAGAAAAATAGAATACACATGTACCCCTACTACCGTGGGACGTTTAGAATCACTAGCAAACTTCCTCCCGATGTCACGATCATATCGCTTGTCGGGTAAATGGAATGTGTTGGTTGTGGAATCCCATCTTATCGATGGAGAGCGAATTCATGAGTACTCAGATCACGAGCTATATGCACTATAACATCAATCATGAATCGCACCTGGACCACCTTAGTCTACGTGCCTCACTCCTCATAACTCACGTCCCCCCAGACATCTAGTAATAATAGAGGTACTCTATCCTACCTTCTGTAGTTATGGTCCCTACGCTCTACACTGAACAAAACACACTAGTATTGAACACTCCTTCCTATAGCCACAGGCCACATACTCAGACCCAGCCAAACCTCTATCTCCCTAACCCTTATTGTGTGTCAGATCCACTCTGTTGATTTTCCCTTCTTGAACCACTTTACACATGTGCCTTAGTACCTTAATACTTACTCATTACCCTTCAGTAAACATATTGTCCTTCTTTGTTATCACTCACACACACTCTATCTCCCGTCATTTGCCCATATTTTGCACACATTTTACTGCCTGTGGACCCTATACTCCTCTAATACACAACTAAGCATAGTTCTTCATATGACGGAATTTGAGTCACTTAAGATACGACAATATCGATCACCTAGCTAGTATAACTTATGCGAAAGTTTCCCACCGATATCACGACGACTCTTAGTTAGCAGCCGGTCGCCATGGCACAGCGGATCGAAATTCATTCAAACCGACTTTTACCATTTTTCCGAAGCATTTCACAGCCTGGCCTAATCACCAATCCTCCCTTACCCGCATCTAATCCTAAACCCCTCCCACACCTATTTACCTAACCTGGGACCATAACCTCTCTCCCTCATTTCACTGAGATTTTGCCCACACATTTAATTATATTTCCTACACCTAAGAGGCTTCCATATCCATATCACTTTTTTTCTATTTCTCATATGTGTAGAAGGGTTGAGAACGTACTCTCATCCTGAGGTAACATCAGCGTGGTGGGCACATGTCCATGATTGCACCATAGGTGGTCCACCCCAACCCTCTCCTACCTCACTTGCCATGCCACAATCTATCTCTCAGTATCTCCACGAATCACCTTTTCCCCACATGACCTCGTGGTCATTACCACTGGAATCCTCTAGCTTAGCCGGATATCTCGTGCACCTTGTGGGATCACCAGCTTTCGGGACTCGTACTTCTTTTCTCAAAAATTCATAACTCATTGACCTTTCGGTCATTTCCCCTATTTTGAGAGAAAACTACACTTTTTCTAAGTAAAAAGTAGAATTTTATTTTATTAACCACACCCAGTCTGGCGACTTCGATATGGTTATACCTAGACTAATACTCGCTGATTTTTGTACCTGAAAATATGGTCGGTTTACCATGAACCATCATGAGCTACCTATCATGCTCCTATCAATACCTCTTTTCTTCACACATTTCATTAAATTTGCCCTTCTCACTAGCTTCTTAAGCACTCACCACTCACTTGGCTGCCACCTGCACTTGCATCATCATTTACCTCGCTTACACCTATCCTACATTAGAATGCTAGATATGGGACCTTTGGAGTTATCTCTGTCTATGTGTTACCGCAGTCTGACATAACTTGTACTTGCATGACTTGACAGAGATCTTTATTCGTGACCTTTGAACCCATGTGCTCACCATACCTTAAGCTGAGTCACAGTATTTGATATTGTTTATCCTACAGACTTCATTTTCCTTATCTGTGCACTTGTGGTTTATCTCGACTTGATATTGGTATACTGAACGCTACGCGTTCTATATATCTGCGGCCTACATTTGACTGGGCTGCTTCCACACCATATCTTTATACCTTGGACCTGACCAATCACTTGAACCCTATTTGGATAGGCGATTATCGATGCCGGATAGATGTAGAGTATAATAATTACACTTTCTGCCTCGTTTCTCATGGTTTGCTACGTGTGAGGGCGGCTCATTTATCGCTACACTTTGATCTGGGCCCATTTCCTCGTTTTCTCAATTTGAATTTTACTCCGTTACACATTTTGCATCCACACTACCACTACCTACACCTACCTACGTAACCATTGTTTAAGGTGGATGTTTCCATGTCGTCATAGTTGGATCTTTACGATGATAGCAGTCACTTGTTTTCGACTGGCACCAGCAACACCTTACCCTCCCTCCACGTGCTTGCTCCGCGACCCGAAAAACAAAAACTCTTCCCTTTGATATTTTAGATGTACCACAGCCAAATCCTATGTTTTCTATGTCTTACTTTATTTGATTTCACCTTGCACCCATTATCCTTCTTTACCCCCGGATACCGTGACCTCAACAACCATTATTTGGATGGGACCTTTATAACCCCTTCATAGCACATGCATTTGTTACGTTCGGCAACCCTGTATCTCTACTGGCATTTCTGACGATGTACCACTGTGTCTAAATACTCTACCTAATCACCCACCCTACATGCCTCTTACCAAATCACCGTACCACTTCGACCATCCCTTCTTCATACCTAACCCTATTTTCTCAAAATCAACTACCTCCTCTCGTTTTATTAAAGCTAGGTCACCTCTTCCTTCTCTCACCTCGTCGGTTCCTACTGTGAGGGGGTTACACTTTACCCACACATGGGACAGCCACATATTATTTTGCTGACGTGTCACTTACCAATATAAGCTATGCAACAAAAAGCAGAGGGCAAAATGCAAGACACCAAAATTGGGTCTGCACTCCCCTTGGTCCCCATCAAATAATCAACTCTCAAGAGATCTTCACTAACCATGGCTCCCTTTAACCCCACATTAATATTAATTTGAATTAACCCTAATTTAAATTGGTACCCACATTCCTCCTGAATATGCATTGCTTAATTAGTTCAATTAAGCTAATTTCCTACTCTACCCCTCCACCTCACTCTAGTACACTCCCCACTCCTAGACCTATTCTTCTTGGCGTGTTTCCAAATCCATTTACCTTAATGATCACGAAAAACATTAGTTGAACCATGAAAATCAGTACCCTCACCCCATCCCTCTAACCACCTTCCCACTCACATAAAAAAATGCCAACATCCTGTTCTAAATCTGTGGATAAATGAATGAACTTGAGCTAAAATAGGAGAGATCTTCCATTTTTTTAGTAAACCTAGGGAATCCCACCATAGCTGATGTTGATCACCCCAAATCGACATTGCCGTCGACCTTGGACCCATGGAAATTAGGTTACCATTTTATTCACCTTAGCGAAATTGTTTTTGGGTAAGTGAGAATGGAAGAGTCATGCACGCAAGTGTAGACCAAGTCTTTTCACATGAACTTGAGATACCCATAGCTAGTCTCCAGTGGATAGATCTGAGAGCATTGCATTCAGCAATGGTGACATTCGGGGGCACCATAGCTATTACACCTAGCTCCATCCACATCCACGATAGATCATCATCATTGTCCCAATAATACTGTGGAGACCCGGTAACCATAAGCATGAATCGACCACTTAAATATTCACGAGGAGAAAAATAAATATTATGTCTACATGAATCATGAATACTTTAAATATGCATATGTGATGAGAAAAGGATACCAGCAGAATTCCTAGGAATTTCATCAGACGACAATTTGTGGAGAAAGTGGAAGTTAAATATTAAGTAGAATGGCTAGCACTGGAGTGAGGCTTATGAATTCAAAGGGATAGATATGTCTATATATATCTAGGTTATCTCTGGAGAATAAAGGAACGCTATTACTGCAGGAAAACTCATATGATACATCGATTCTACACACATCTTATTGAATTGGCTAGCAAATCCCAACATGGATACTGCTAATATTGATCTTGTGAATCTGGAGTATGATGTCATGCCTCATCTTGAATATTTTAGGTCATAAGATTTTCACCAGTCTCTGACAAAAAAAGTCACCCTTCCAAATATAATGGAGTATAATATGTCTACCCCTGATAGAGTATGCAAACAGCTAGAAAGGAAATGTGAAGCGAGTAAATGATGTATTTACCTTCAGACCTCGCAATGTGCCTTTTCACTGACGTAGAAGGAACAAAAACAAAATATCTGTGAGAAGCTGGGAATGCTGATCTTTTGAGTGTGGTTTCTTTCTTTATTCAGTGATAGATTTTTCTACTTTATATTGGAGCTGTGCTTGCATTGATCGGAAACCATGTAAAATTACCTAGATATTTCGATCACAAGTGTGACCTATGTTTGAGATTTCTCAAGATAGCTATAACTAGTTCATAAATTAATTATGTGAAAGCATAGGAGCCATATTAAATTTCCTGAATGATATTGAGAATTATATTTGTCCTACAACTGAATATAGATTACTTGAAGAATAGATGAGATAAGATTTGAAATGGACAAGTTTTGCCAATCTGCGGTCCTAATATGACTATCAGATGGGTTGTTAGCTTGAAAGCTTCAGGGAGTTTATATGAATATGCTTAATCCTAATTTTGAAGATTTGTGGGATGAACTACGGAGATTTACGAAGAGTGCCGTACTTAGAGATTTCTCGAAACTGATGACTCTGCAGAAGATTAGATTGACTTGTATAATTGATGTAGTACCATTTCAAGGGAGTAGAGGGCATGATCAACATATAATGAAATTGATATTATAGTAGCCATAAGATTGAGGCATGTAGCGATTTCTCCCATAGTCTGGTATGAGAGAATTTCGGACACAATCCATATGAAAGAATAACCAATGTGAGTGGGGAGGAATTTGTTATCGCCCCAAAATTACCGTCTTGCAGTATTGAGAAAATGGTGTTTGACCTCGAAAACCCATTTGTAATATATATTTGCAGTAGCCTGGGATGGACTTACTTAACTTTTCCATGTAACCTTTTCCATCTCCCAGCCTTCTACGTACCTTTGTTTTGTGTGCCTTCGATTGCGGGGATTTCCTACTGCTCGCCCGTGTGAGTCAGTTTCTGAAACCAGCACTTTCAGGTAGCGTGGTGGTCACAGGAAGCCACCACACTACATGGTGGTGGTGGTCCTACAGACCAATTTTTCTACATTCTTCACTCATGTTTTAAAAATACTGATTTTGCCTACTTAGTTTGATTTTATAATAATCCATGACCTAATCGTCTCAAAATTATCTTCATCGTTTCGCTTCCTTCCTCCTATTTTAAAATAGATTTAATTGGTTGAACTATTCCTTCTTACCTTGTGCATGAAGGTACATCTCATCTCCATTCTATATATTCCATGCTTCTATTCAAGAAAAGGGCCCGATAATTTTGTGTATCTTTATATTGTTTTTCTCGCCATAATCTCATAGGAAATCGTATATCCATGTATATCTCTTTGTTATCTCTCCTCTACTTGCATTACATCCATGATTGTCAAGTCACTACATTGCTTAAGAAGTGCCATCCTCTTACTTTTGTTCTTTACATTCCCAACTCGGACTCACAAAGGAACACTTAGAAAGAAAGGAAAGAAACGAGGTATTTATATCGATACTAATGATTTTCCAAGGTTCTTTCTCTTCCAAATTTTGGATTTGTGTATTTATTTACTTTTTTGATCAAATTGTCAAGTATGAATTGCTAATTTAATTATATATCAAATAAAGAGAGAGAAAAATTATTCAAAGTAGCTATATAACTCAAGTATATCAAAATCAATAAAGCCTTCTTCAACATTATAGGAAGTCATGGGGAATACAACTCGTTAGAGTTATGATTTGTCTTTCAATTCCGAGGTAGGGTCGAAGGATTTTTATTGAATTAGAATAGATTTTGGGTTAGATTCATACATATGCACAAATAGTTAGCTACATCCTGATAATTTGCTTGTATTTTTATTTTTTATTAGACAGATGACTGTCTCTAAAACTTAGAAAAGAGAAAACATTTAATTTGGCAGATTATATTTTAATCGTATTGCTCGATATATTGAGGAAAAACAGGTTGAGATTTCCTTCGATAGATATTTTTATTTATCGAAGGAAATCAATTCATCTCTGCATGGCTATCAACGGGTCCACAACAGAGGAAGACTTACAAAGCTTATGATCGCCGTCTTCTACAAATCAATGTGGGCGTATCTAATAACTAACATCGACACAAGTTTTCATTTAGCAATACACACACCCTGGCACAAATACACTAAGAAAAATATATCGCCTAGAAACACTAAATATTGGCCATTTCTAATCAAGCTACGACTTTCGACTTCTCCTAGAAACAGGTTTGATTACATGCATGTGTAGACACAAAATCGTCACACTCCCTCGTCCATCATCAAATAATCAACTCAAACATATTCATCAATCATGGCCCCTTTCACCCCACATTAATATTAATTTAATTAAACTAATTAAATTAGTACGAAATTCTCAAAATATCCATTACTTAATTAGTTTAATTAAGCTAATTTCCCACCTCTACCCATCCAATTCCCTACCATAATTCACCAGACCTATTCTCGGCATGTTTCCATACACCACCAAGACTCCGGTCCTCATTTACCTTTTAATGAATCTAGGGCTTAGGTTCAACCCTAAAAATTTAATGCCTACTATCCCTCTAACCATTCATCCACTCGTATAAAAATGTAATGTCCTTTTCTAAATCCAGTGGATAAAGGAAATCTAATTTGAGCCAAAAGAGGAGATCTGGAATTTTTAGAAAACCTAGGGAATCCCACCGTAACGACACCATGGTCACCCCTACCGCAGTGTTTAGTCAACCTCGAACTGGTCACCATGATTCCCATTTATTCACCTTAGCAATCCCTTGCTTTGCAGGGGTCGTTGTGAAATATTCTAACATCAAGGGAATGAGAAGAGAGATCTACATACGTAAATAGTAATCCGTGAGAATTCTCTTTCATTCACCTGTATGTCCATAACTGCAACACTACGGGATAGATCCATAGTGTGCATTCTGTGATCCATTACGAGTGAAGCACTACTGTAGGAGGCCAAGTACCATTCTTCATCGCATCAATAACATCCATCACCATTTATTCATCGTAAAACCTTTGTCATCACAGTAAGTATCGGGACCTACAACATTAGTAAGATTTCCAGTTCTATTCTTCCTAGTAGTAGTAGCCTTTTACTTTTGTTATCGGTTCTTTAATTAATATTTCCATTTCTCCATCTTACACCTACTTTTTGACTCGCCATTCACATGCCCAAACCACCAAATCACCCATCCCTTTATCGCATCACCTACACTATCCCTATCAGTCTACTCCGAGTGCCTTTTAGGACCTCATATCCACCCTTCACGTCTCCATCTAGCTTAGGTTTCATCTAACCTCGCCTGCAGACTGTAGAATTCATTTTGGATTTTTATTAAATTATCACATGCAGGCTATAGTCATGGAGGTTACCGCGAATAACATCATTAGTATTCCCCTTAACCGTCATCGGGTTACACCTGCGACTCAACATACAGTCTTTCGTGTTTTATACCCTTTTCACCAATAACGATAACCACATAACCTTACTACCCAGTGATTTCAAACAACTCCAAAACTTGAACCTTGACTGGGCCCATTAACCTCGACACCTTCCTACTCCTTGGTATCCGACTATAACCTAGCCTATCAATATGGTAGATTTTCTTGTCATTGTTCGAATGAAATACCTAACTCATACTCAACTCTGATTACAGGACTTTTCTTATTTATCACATTATTAGTTGTTTTAAATAAAGTGGATCAAAGCCATCGTCACAGGAGTTTCAAACTTCCCCTGATCTAGCACTTTACGCTTAGGTAGTCCTTTATCATATTGTTTAACTCTTCTTTTATGTGGTCTTATTTTCTATTTTAGGTAGTTCCTCCTAGCCAAAACTAATCCTCTCTCGGTACTATCAATGGATCAGTGAAGTCAAATGCGTGTGCAACAACCATCAACCGTGACCAACATAAACAAGCATTCCTCCTTGGCCCTTACCTCTATTCTATTTTGTCTCAATAATGTAAAGAAAATAGTGAAACATTTTAGCACACCCGCGTGGACCTAATGTGAGGTTCTATTGAATTTTCTTCATTCCTAGGTGAAAGCAGTTTCGTTTTACTTTTAAAAGGATTATACATTAATAGTTTCTCGTAATCTTATCTTCCTTCTAATTTCTCTACAAGAAACATTTCTATTGGTGCATTTAAAAGGAATCATTCTTTCTTGCTTGCCAGACGAAGAAAGAACATACCTTTCATATTTATCATTTGCTTCATCGAACGTGAATATTTTCTATTTGGGCTGAAATTGGTCAGACATAACTGATTTGGCTGCATTTAGCTGCAAAATTAAAATGAGGGCAACTCTATATGTTGGAAGTGCATAAGTTTAGCGAATGGTTGACACGAGGAATCATAGAATGCACATTCTCTTTCTTCCGTGTGTCTTACCAAAGCGCAATAAAATTGAAATATACACATCTTTATTGCACTTGACATCTTACTGTGGGATCACTATTAGTGATCACATGATCAGATTAGAAAGGTACTCCCTAGCTCTTGACCACGGTGAGTCATTATCTTGAAGGGACGGCCCACCCCTGCCATAACATAAACTGAAACCTCTCCTCTTTTAGATATCCTTCTTTCGTAGGAAGCCTTCCTCACACCAAAAAACTGTATTATAAGTTCATGAGTCGAGTCTTCTAAATGGCATAATCTCAAACACATTAAAACTTCACTTGGTAGATGTGTGTTTTTAGTGATTCGATTGACATGAGTTTTGAGGTGTGAGGATACGTTTCTCCATTTTCCATTACTTTTTGCCTCGTGCACTCAACTGATCACGGTTGGGTATCTAGACTTCTCTTACAGTGTAAAGCCGCAGCTTTACCGTATCATCTCCGAGACCTCTACGGGTTGATTATTTATCTCACTCAAATTCAATAACCATATCTTTTCATAGTGTTCCAATTTTCACAAGAATCATACTCGCTACCTCGACCAAATACTCTGCCTTTGCTTAATCGGCAATTACTTTTCTCCGTTCTATCAAGTTAAATTATTGTGAAAGAAATACTCTATTTCATTTTCTGCTTTCGTGAGTTCTCATGATTCTTCAGAATTTAGGTTTCATAAACCACCCCCTCATAAAACGGTTCATCCGATCACACGCTTTTTCCTACTTTGGTCAAGTTGTTTTTTTCTGAAGAACCACCCTGCTACTCCCTTAACCGGCACTCTAAGCCATCCTTAAGTGGCGCTGGGTTACCCCGCAGGTTGAATAATATGAAACTAATATAATACCAAACCACCTGGGCCTGTATACTTGTTTTCATTCTCACTCCTCCTACGTGTCATCTACAGGATACAACATCACCCATATATCCATTCACATGGTGTCGATTTGCAACTGCTTACTGATCTTATTCTTCAAGTGCTTTGGCGATCACTGAATATGTCAAGGTAGGCCTAATTTAAGGATGCCTTCTACTTTAAGTTTCAAACCCCAAACGTAGCTTGCGAATGGCCATTCGAGAGATTTCTCCTATGTGATGTGAGGGGTTAGAAAAATTTTCCTAAGACATTAGGAAGGTATTGCTCTCAATCGTACTATAGGATACCATGTATCAATACACACGCTCAAGAAACTCTACATTAGATTTTATTAAAGCTTTTGATATGAAAAATCTTTGGGGAAAAAGGAATCAAATTCCTTCAGGGCCAAGAGAATAATAATGAGATACAACCCACTTTAATCAAAGGTAATGTAAATTTTCTTACTTCCTCCATGGGTGCTCCAAACATGGATCAAACCAAATTTTGATTCGTTTCATTCACTCTCTCAACGGTAGGAGATGAACGAAGAGGTTCTGAAAGTTTCGCCAAGGAGCCACGCTAAGAGGGCGGAGGGTTCTCTTCTGATCGACTTCAAGAAATCACGATGGGCTGGCAAGAGCTACGAGAAAATGGGAAGTTAGCTACCCTTAATCAAAATAATCCTCACATTCGATAATAAGAAAAAAATCAAGGACCAAAGATCTCAATAAGAATCATGGATTCCATGACTCATGCGTGAATGACCAACCCAAAATCCTAATTTTGTTAATCCTACTAAGACAAAGCAAAATAACAATAATTTCTCACCTCAAGAACGTTAGATGGATTTTAATCATCCCCAACACAGAATACCTCATAAAATACAGGAAAATCTCCAACCCCAAGCCATAGTAAATACCTCAAATCCACTTCAAGAACCAATGGTAAGGGTTCCAAAATGTTAATTATAACAATCAACAACCAAACAATTACCATAGTTTTGGACCACAACAAAGAACAAACCAAATCTTGGATTACGATCTTAACTTATATTACGGTTTCCAGGGTTCGTGGGGCTGCTAGTTACAAGAACTACCGCAATTGTAATAAGTTTTACAGACTTTTCTAGAAGACCAAATTTGTTTACATGTTTTCGGGAAAAACCTAATCGCACTCTGCCGTCAAAATGCCTACACGTGGACCAGGTTCCATAACACACCATTAGGATCTTTCAACAATCCTCTCTACCTATCACGCAGCTAAACGAAGGTAGATTAGACTTAATAACAAATAAAGGTATCAGAATAGGTACTTGTGATCAAACCTCAACTCATCAAAACCCATAAAAGTGGTGTACCCTTCTGATGGTCACCAACATATGAAGATCATGATCGATAGATTTAGATGCTCGAACCCCAAATTAACACTCAGCTATGAGAACCAAGGATTATTCTTTTCAGAACCAATTCTAAAATTATTTGGTTATGCTCTAAAAATTCTGTGATGCACTAAGCAAGCCAAGAGGGGCTTATGATCTAATCAATGATCAACCAAGACCTTTCACATTCTTATTCTCGATCTCTCAAGAATTCTATGATCATCGAGCCTCTCATTAGAAGCGCTAGGTCTTTACTTACTTGATTAACACATCCCCTCCTCCAGAGGTAGAAATGAATCATATAGACTTCACCAGTCCTCTAGGAATCCTCACAGATATTAGGTTCGTGTTTGTTATTGCAGAAGATGCCCACAAATGCTAAGATAGTCAGAGGGCTGACCACTTTTGTTTCTGTAAGTTCGATTTGCCACAACTATGTAAATGTGCAATGACTCATGATGTAAAGGTAAGCAATATAGTCTCCTTTATCTTTCTTCAAAATTTAGGGTAATCGGAAACCAATTGCTCCTCGACGGAAACACACCGAGGCGCATAGCCTCAAGGAAACCTCGATCAAAACCACAGATACCAATTACCTCAGCCCAGCACGATACTTCTACTTGGGCTTTTATATTTTAGACTAAACCAACTATACACACATGATCCCCGACCACTCCTTAGATCCACCACATGATGGAAATCCCTCCACTTATTCCAGAGGTCGTATTCTTACATTTACAAAATTTTATGGCACAAGGTGATACAAAACCCTTCGATATACATTTAGCCAACTAAAAGAAAAGGCTAGGTCCACTCTAAGCTTGAGCTTCCTACGAATCTAAACAAACCTTAAGCATGGTACTAGAAGAAAACTAGTTTCTATAATGAAGTAGAAGTCATGTGCTCAGACTCAAAGGCATTCTAGCACAAGAATGAAAACATTATCAGAGAGACAATTTGCTGTGAACCAGCTACCAAAGACTGGCTGCTCACTAAGATAGAAAGTGAGCTCTTCCTATCCTCCTCCCCTTTAATTCTACGGGTATAGACATGCCTCGTGGGACTCGGTTCCTCCATTGCAATGAGGCTTTATGGTTGAGGTAATCGGCGAAGGGGGAAGGGGTACAAAGGATGAATCAACATCCATCTTTCCACTAATACTTCTCCGCTTTCGATGGAACTAAGTGTCACTTCTACACTGTAAGTAAGTAAGCCTTACTTTTCTTAAGGAAGGATTCTAATTACTTTCTTCGGTTGAATTTTGAATGCATAAACAATTGGATTAATATGAGGACTTCTAATAGGTCTCATCAGACCTAAGAGAAACGGGAAACCTCAATATTAGCGTCAGTTTAATCAAAACTAGTCACAAATCGATATCCGCAGTGAGACTAGAGCTCAACATCTACAAATTTACAAAAAGAATAAAGCATAGGTCTGAGAAAAGGGCTTACTCATTCCCACCAGCACAGTTTCTACATGAAAAAACATTTTATATTTCATACAAATTATGCCTACGCTTTACCCCAAGCAGTTGATAATGGAAGATACTAACTTCACATTTTTAGCTCATCAAAACCCTTTGATTCAGAAATAATTCAATGACCCAATGTCGTGATTTCATGAGGAAATCCAGGAGTTAGGATCGGGAGGTCTAGAGTATGTTAATATTGATGAATCAACTTTGGGTTATTTAAACATTTTGATGTGTGAATCGCATCTTTTAATTACTACGAGATGTACATCTCCTAATCCTACGTCTCTTTTCTCTTATTTTAAATCCTGATCGAGTCCTCTTCTGGAAAAGGATCTTGAGATTTACTTATGTAGAAGAAGAAGGGAGTTGGAGCCTTCCAGCTCCCACTTTCAGAATTTGAGAAAGGAAATGCCTTAATCAAAGAACAATTGATATAAACACGTAAACTAAGAGAACCAAAGATATTAAAACTGCCTCCTCCCTAACTCTAGAGGAAGTGCAACATATACCTAAATCCTCAAGGAACATCAAAAAGCCTTCTTGACGAGCTACAAGGAAATGATGGAATTACCACACATTTCCAAATTACAATCGTTACACAAGTCAATACTAAACTAATTAAGCAGAAAGTCAAGTGCCTGCGAAGTAAAAGGCCCTACAGAAAAGAGGTACAAAACTTCCTGCAGGGGATTCATTAAGCCGCGCACTATTTATGGCCGGTATCTAATATTGTCCCTTTCGTGAATGGAAAGATCCATATCTCGCATAGACTAATGGGACATTAACAAGGTCATTCTAAAGATTTATCACATTGATCTAATGACGACATTTGACGATAAACAGGTTCGAGTTGCTATCTCTCATGGATGGGTTTTCAGGTGTAATCAAATTATAACTTCCAAGGAGGACTGCTTAAAACTATGTCTACAACCTCAGTGAGTTTACTATTATGCTTTCATGTGCCATTCGGCCTTAAGAATGTGGGCAAGTACGTGACTAACGAGTAATGAACTATGCATTCCAGCTTACCTTCCTTCATAAGATTGTGGAATCCTACGCTGATGACCTTCTAGCCAAAGCCAAAGAAGTGTTGAGATCACCCGTAGGTTCTTCATGTCATACTTATTGCTTAATCGAGTAATACGCAAATTCGGGAAACGCGCACAAC